>LPNX010476520.1:0-28768 GCA_001517045.1 Pseudotsuga menziesii | reverse complement strand
GTTCAATTTGAAGAAGAACCCCTTGCAGCAGTGGAAGTTGGTGAAGCCTCTTCACCACCTAAACCTCAAGAAGTAAGTAAAGAGTTTGTTGAACATGCTTATTCTGATTTGTCTAATGGAGATGAGTTTATTGCATACCCTAACATCCCCACAAGGCCAAAATGGTCATCCAAGACACTACATGCAGTAGGTGATCTAGCTGGGGATCCCAATGACCCAAGGAGGACTAGATCTCAGTTTGAGAGTGGTCTGTGCATGAAGGATCCTATGTTTGCTGAAAAATGCTATTTGATGGTGGAGTCTGATCCTCAAACATATGAAGAAGTAGTATGAGATCCAAGATGGAAAACAGCCATGAAGGAGGAGTTCAGCTCACTCCAGAAGAGCAACACATGGGAGCTAGTGGATCTTCCCCCAGGGAGAAAACTAGTACAGTGTAAGTGGGTCTATAAGACCAAATTTGCTGCTGATGGTTCACCACTTAAGTACAAGGAAAAATTGGTAGCCAAGGGCTACTCATAGGTTCATGGCATAGATTACAATGAGACCTTTTCCCCAGTGGAAAAAATGGATTCCATCAGGCTAGCTCTAGCCATTGCAGCCTCAAGGCAATGGGAGGTACATCACATGGATGTAGAATGTGCCTTTCTGTATGGATATCTCACTGAGGAGATATATATGCAGCAGCCTCAAGGTTTTTCTACTAACCCTTCTCTTGTGTGCAGGTTGAGAAAGTCATTGTATGGGCTAAAGCAAGCCCCCAGGGCTTGGTATGCCAAGATCGATAGCTTCTTGCTATCACTGAATTTTGTTCAGTGCAAATAAGATCAAAATGTCTATTTGAAGTTAGTTAATGGTTCATTAATTATAATTGTGTTATATGTTGATGACCTCCTCATTACAGGAAGCTCACAGGCTGAGATTGCTTCCTTAAAAGGAGCTATGAACCAAGCCTTCTCCATGACAGATTTGGGGCTCTTAAGTCAATTTTTGGGGCTTGAGATATCTCAAACAAAAGATGGAATCAAGGTGAACCAGTCCAAATATGCCTTGGACTTGCTGAAAAAATTCAAAATGAAGGATTGCAAAGCAAGAAAAACTCCTTTCCTTTCAGGAGTGAAGCTGGAAGAAGCTGATTCTTCACCGATGGTAAACAATACACTGTATAGGCAATTGATTGGATGTTTGTTGTATCTGAAACATACTAGACCTGATATTTGTAATGTAGTAAGTGTGGATTATATATTCATGGATCAGCCTCAAGAGATCCATTGGAAAGCAGCCAAAAGGATCCTTAACTTTGTTCAGGGAACAAGGACACATGGGATCTTCTATAAAGCAAAATCTGATCTTGAATTGATTGGATTTACTGACAGTGATTGGGTAGGTGATAGCACAGAAATAAAGTCCACATCACGATATGTGTTCATGCTTGCAGAAGGGCCAATCATCTAGTCAAGCAAGAAACAGAGTGCCATTGCACTCTCATCTACAGAAGCAGAGTACAGAGGAGTTGTTAATGCAGCAACTCAATGTTTATGGTTGCAGGGTTTACTTGGAGAGTGTGGCTTCAAACCTGAGTACTCAACTACCATATACTATGATAACCAGAGTACCATTTGAATCTACAAGGATCCAGTTCAGAAGAAGAGAACCAGACACATTGAGATCCATATGCACTACATTAGAGAACTTGTGCATGATGGCACCATTCACCTACTCTTCTGTTCATCTTCAGAACAAGTAGCTGATATCTTCACCAAAGAATTTTGTGAGAAGAAATTCAGCAATCTCAAATCACTGCTGGGGATTTCTGATCATGCTGTGAAAGCATGAGTGGAGACAAGATTCTACAATTTTGTTTACAGTCCATTTTTAAGGGAGGATTTTCCCAAGTTGGTTTTGCCTCTTTCCTTGTTTAAATGGATTTGCAGTATGTAAAGGGTGACTAATCCTTGTTGCTAGGCCCTATAATTTTCTAATATATTACTCATAATTTAGGCTTAAGGGGGGGTGTTAGAATAATCAACCCATAGTTTACCCACTTAGACATTAATTCCATTATTTTTGTCTTATTTGCCTAGTTCATGTGTCCCACCTTGTGCAAGTTGCTATTTTCCTATCCATAGAGGTCAAAATTGCCTTATTTGACTCATGTAGCACATGGGAGAGCTAAAGGAATCAATTCTGATTTATTCCTGGCCTCCTAGGTGCCCTTCTGCTTTTTCTGCTTTATTGCCTGCTTTTTCAGTGGTTTAAGGCAAAAGGAAAAGCTAGACTAGGTGAGGTTGACTTGTTTTTTGTCCTACACATCCTACTCTCTTTTATCCATGAAAAAGAATGTATGAGCTGCCATTTCACCACTCTTTATCTTGCCTATGCCTTTTTGCCAATTCGTGAGCTCCATGACAGATTTGGGATCAGCTTTTTACACCTATGGGGGATTTGCTTATTTTTGGTAAGCCTGCTTTATGCAAGATTTGGATGCCTCCTCATGCATTCAATTTCTCGATGTATTCTATTTATTTAGCAACCTATGTTATTACAGGGTTGGCTATTGTACACTCAGTTAATACAATTTAGTGTTATAGCTCCATATTCAGTCTCTTTTGTGAGCAATTTTGCATGATCAATTGATAATTGTTGTGAGTAAAATTAATATATTGCTGGCCTTAATTTCCACACACCCTCTAATAACATTATTTCCTCATGGGTTTGAATTTGGATGAAGGTCATGCCAAGTGTGTGCAGGAATATAGGCACACAAAGACTCAAGATTCTTAGTGTCTTAATGAACCAATGACACCTTATTTTCTTAGAATTTATTATTTATGTGACCCATTTTAATGTGAATATGGTAAACTAAAGTCCGTTGGGGTCTTATATCCCCCTTATTACAAAATTTATGTTTCCATACCAACCTAGGGAACTAGTAGGTTGCTGAAACATATTTGCAAGAAGTCTTATTTGGATGGGGACATTACAGGGTACCAAGGTTTCATATATTTCATTCACTAAGGACTGCTTAAAATTCCTTGAGTGTTTCTCCATTACCTGCAAGGGTGCAAAGCCTCGGCAGAGTCACCATGGAATCACTAACATTTCCATGCTACCAACAAGAATCTATAGCCCTAGTGGAGTTGTCAATGTACCCTTTTTATGATTTTACTTCCCTTCCCAATTTTGTGCGTGTTCATATATCCAATATGGAGTTTTGAATGGGAAGAATAAATGGATTTTTAAACACTTATTGAGGTGTTTTCTTTTTGTTGAAATTGAGCTGAGATCTTCAGTAGTTTAGTATTTTTGGATCCCTTTAGATTTAAATCCTAAAATTTTGACCTTTCAATGCCCATTTCATTAATTTTGTAGTTTTAAGGAAAAATATGGCTTAAAAACTGTGAATTTAACATTTAAAAGTGTAAATATAAACCAATCCAAAGTGCTGAATTTGGTTTTGAAAGTAGCAATATCAGGTTTGAAAGGTGTTTTTTTCTATTCAAATAGTGTGTTTTTTGACTACTTCTGAACCCTTAAAGTGCACTTTTCAATCCCAAAAGTGGGAATTTCAATTCAAAAAGTGTGAATTTCAGTTCAAAAAAAGTGAATTTTGATTTGAAAAGTGCATTTTTCATTTTAAAATGTGTAATCTTTATATGAAAAGTGCAGTGCTTGTAATATTCATATAAATTAAATTCATGTCAAAGGGGGTTAATGTCACAATTAAGAATGCTTGTCTCATGGTGAGTAACTAGTCATTCAAGGAGGATGTCATAGGATTCTTTCCCCTGAGCATTAAGGAAACTACACACTGACACAAATTGGCAAATAGGGATATGAAGATGGGATGCACATGTGCCCTATGATGAGGAGGCCTTGCTTGTCTCATGCTTGATTACTCCTGCTTGTGGGAGTAACCTATTTAGGACTTAGAGTTTTTTTGTTTCTATTATTAGTTATGTTATGTTTCTTTTCAATATTTCAATTCAATTTCCATAGTTTATTTCAAGTGCAAATTAGTCAAAACCAATGTGGTTGGGGAGGGCACCACAACATTAGTAATATTTTTGTAGTATTCAAGTACAATAGTGAACCATATTTTCCATAAAATTGAGTATCATTCATGTGAATCAACATCCATTCATCTCAGTCCATGTGACATTGTGGAAATATCAACCATCCCATATCTACCACATCCTATTTTCCCCGCTCACATGATAGATCCTTCATCATTATCTAGATATTTCATGTTTGATTTCCTAAAATTTTATCTCTAATTTGTTTGAGGGACATCATGAGTATCCCTATCCTATACCTATATACCCAACATATAATTTCATATCCAATTGTTACCATGTGAAATGCCACCCAATAATAGTTTCCCCTCCTATAAAAAGAAGATGTAACATCCATTTTCATCCACAGTGATTTTTTTGATGCATCGTCTTGTTGAATCCATGCATATAGTTCCACCTAACCCCATATATTTTCCTTTTTTTTAATATTATATGTTTTCTAATTCTTCATAGAGAAACCCATTGATCACTTTCAAGCTCCATTAACAATAGCTGAACATTTTGATGCTCAATCCTTGACGGGTATACCAAGACCCACATTAGGTGAGAATTTTTAGAAATCTTGATGTTCTGAGACCATTTATTTCCTATGGGATTCCTTTTGAATCTCACTCTATCAAGCCCCTTTCTACCACTACTACATCTTGTTGGAGTTTGATAGAGTAACAACCTGTAAGGCAACACTAAATCATTCCATTTTCTGGGTCCAGTGCCCATGCTTCATCCTTGTTTCTTTGACACTTTAATGCTAACTAGATTGTCTTTGATAAAATGCTCTCTTGTTGAATATGGAGAGAGTGGTTTTCTAGCTAGTTTGAAATCCTATGGAATAAATTCTCTAAACATGAAAAATCAATTGTCGATCCAGATGGGCTAGTGTCTTCTTGGTAGGATTTTTTTCTTGAATAAAAATATAATGTTTTATTACTTAGGAAACTTAAATAGAACCTAAATACTAATGGTGTTCAGTATTGAATGTGCTAATATGGTATTGGTTAGTGCGAGAGTTTCCTCCATTTGAAGGACCACCATGTAATGTGCCCAAACTTTGTGATGACACCATGGAGAACCCCATAGTAATTTCGAACCCCATCAGTCCTAGTGGAATTATAAATTAATTAATAATGGGTCATTTTGATCAAGTAATTACCCTAATATTTAAATTTTCCAAACTTAGGA
This sequence comes from Pseudotsuga menziesii, assembly GCA_001517045.1. Lineage (NCBI taxonomy): Eukaryota > Viridiplantae > Streptophyta > Pinopsida > Pinales > Pinaceae > Pseudotsuga > Pseudotsuga menziesii. The sequence continues at coordinate 23,513 of LPNX010476520.1, read as the reverse complement.
TTAGAAATATTTAAATTATTTTTATTACGAGTTTACTTAAAAATTGTGGTACGGGAATGTACTAGGTGTCAATGGGAATCCGTGAGATCAAGTGGACACATGTAGTTTTCATACAAAAGGGAAACCTAGATAAAATTAAGAAAGAAAAAAAAATCTAGGAAACAGATAGAAAACATGCACAAATGAGCCAATTAGAAAAACAAGGACAACATAGGAAAGTCCAGGAAAATTTGTCATGATAAAAAGAAGGAAGTTTTTGGAGGTTAGGTGGGTGCATTTTCCAAAAGGGAGAAAGGAAAGTCATCCCAAAAATAAGGAGTGTTTGTTTTCAAAAAATGGGAAAAGTAATTTTAGTCAAAACGCTGGAGGGTTCAGTTTCCAAATGAAGAAAAAGGGCATGTTAGTTGAAATGTATGAAAGTCCCAATTTCACTCATGAAGACACATTGGTTGAGGAAATTGGGCCACATAAATATTATATTATACCTATAAGCCATGTTTCCTACAAAATAATGATATCATACCCCACATATTTTTGCATTTTGAGTTTGTACAAGAGTGAGATTTGAGCTTCTCTAGTGCTTAGATATTTTTCCATGCCAACTGTGGGAAATGTGCCCATGGTACCGTTATATATTTTCACAAGTGATTCCAGAGTAATATATGCATATAGTGATGGATTTCTAGTTACGGTTCATTATATCCATTTCATCCAAGATCGATATCTCTTCCAAGTCTTTGAAGGCTTCCTATTCAACACTTAGTGGAATTCTTCCATCCCTTCTCTTCTTTCTCTATAGTTCCTTGAAGTAGACAAGCTATGACGTTGGATTGATGTATTTCAGAAATCAATGGTTTATATTTTTCATTTTTTATTATCATATCCATATGTGTATCATTTTCATTTACATTTTCAATCCTTAATGAATTATGGTCTCCATTCTCCTTGTAATGTTGTTTTTTGCTGAAGGATGTTACCACTGATTGTCATATGATGTTCATTTCATAATATATGAGTTATATTTTTTTTAATGTTTACTCTATGAAAAATTTATGACATTTCAAATCAGTTTCATGAAGTTTCATATGAGTTTTTCTTACCTTGCCTAGATTTTCATGAAAATTTGACTAGTTTTACTATAATTGTTACCAAAACTTACCAGTAGGTCCAATTTCAATTTAGTTAGATGTTGCAGGTAATTAAAACCTCCCTTAATCCAATCCAAGAATAAAAACCATAATTTGAAACCATATACCATTTTTTTGGGAATATTTGTTTCTTAACTAGTTGGGTTGTCTCAAAAACTAGTTTTGCTATTTTGACACCCAAATCAATTAAACTCTTTCCTAAACCTATGGTTTTGAACCTTGTTGTAATTATGGACATAGTATATATATGTTGGGGTTCCTGGTATAATTTAAGTATACTTCATCCTGGATGATGCTTGAAACCCAAATCGTCCCAACACATTGTGCATAGGATTCTTGAGATCAAGCATTCCCTAGATTTCCTTAATACGAAATTGTGAATTTGTGCACCTATGATATGTATTGCAGACCTGAATTTTAACTTGAAAATCCAAACCCCGAGTCTTGTGTAATTGATAAACCTTCCATTGTACAATATAGTCAATTCAATAAATTATATGCTCATTTAAGCACATAGTTTCTTGATATGGTGGTGAACTGAACATTCAAACCGTTTGTGCTTGAGTTAGTGTGCCTAAAATTAGAAAGGTACATTATAGTGGTACCATATCTCTTTCCTCCACATGTATGGAAATAAATTTCAGTTGAAGAAATTTTCCATCACAGGTTGGTACCTTTTGTGATTGAAGAAGAAGGATATGAAGAGCCCTCATGCAGTTCCTCGGGTACATTCATTAGGGATGATGTTGATAAATTTTGTGTTCCATATTATGATGAAATAATATGGAAAAAATACACTAGTGTTTTTTGTCAAATTTTTAGTGGAAATAACTCTAAGGAATACTTCTAGTACTTCATGGAATACAATGCTTTAAAAGAAGGTATAAGGGAGGTCTTATCTCTCCGAGATTCTTGTTACCTTGAGATGAAGAAGTTGTTCAAGGACCTCTATTGCCAATAAAATGAAGTAAGGATTGCACATATGATTGATATTTTTTTGTAAAGATCTCGGGTTATTAGAACCAAATGGAGCCAAAGTGTATGAACAAGTGGATCCCTATTGTACTAGCCAGTGAAAGGAGGAAACAATTTACTCCATCTCTTCAAGAAAGGAAGAGGAAAATATCAAGAACAAGAATGATATGGGTTTTGATTTTTGCAGCAACCATGTCTACCTGTAGACATATGATCATTTATAGGATGAAAATATTTCACTTGCATAGGAGGGATTCAAAATGAAGGATAAATATGGGTAGAGGAATTCACTACAAAGTGATTGCAGCAAAGAGGAAAAGTTCCATGAAGAGGAGTGTGAGTTAAAAGAGAACAAGGAGAAAATCCTCATTGATGGAGGTTGTAAATAAAATGAACATGATGAAGCCATCACTTGTGATATTCATGGTCATCTAGACATAGATGACATTATATATATGGATAATGGAGTAGCTACTGATGGGTGCTCAATTTATTGTGAAGCATCTACTAATGAAAGATTGAGCTATATTGGAGTATATATTGAGGGGTACTCACATATCTATGTAGGTGGAATATATATTGGAATTGATGAAGTTGCTGCAAGCTTAATTTTCCTTGAAAATGTAGATGAAGACCTTGTAGTAGCTAAAAAAGAACCAATATCAACTTCCACATCACCACTTCAGTTTCATGAAGTTTATCCAATAACGATGGAAGAAGAAGAGGTTCATCTGTCAGAATTTAATTTTCTTGCAAGTACACTAAATATGAGTGATTTCAAGATAAAATAGGCCCTACACACTCTCCATGGAACCCATGCATTGATGACAAATATATATTGGAACTTGGAGGAGAAATCTTCCATGGAAGACGTGGATAAGTTTCAAAAGGCCATGACAAGCATCAAAGGTATTTTTATCCATTTTATTTTTGATAGAGACAATTTTATTGAGCTTGTTGAGTTGTTTCATGGTTCATCCTTGAAGGATAAATAAGATATTTTCAATCTCCTACAATATCTGATGACCACCCAAGATTCCTTGAAGAGGACTCGATGTTCACTTCAAGAGTCAAAATGGAGATAGAGAAACTTCATGAAAAGTTGCAAAGATCACAAATCCCCTCCTACACACCATTCAACCATCCTCACAAGGTTGATTGCATTCTTTATCATATGGAGGAACCTCATGAGATGCATTCAGTGCATTTGATTGAGGAGTGTAGACAATATTGATGAGAACCAAGAACTTGATCTTTCCCATAGAAAAATTGAGTTGTTTTCTGGAGAGAGTCTCTTCTCCATGGAAGATTCAGATGAGATCACTTTATTTGGACCAAACATTGATTAAGAATATGCAACCATAATTTTTGTGGATGATAATTGCAAAGATATGAGGTAGGTTCACAATTATTCACCCCACATATTTAATTTAGCCACATCATTTGGAGATAAACATGGGGTGAAAGGATTTTACTTGTTGGTACCAAATGAGGAGGAGGAGGTTCCCATATATGTTCATGATGACTTGATAAATGAACCATTCCCTTCCCAACATAAACATAAGCATCCAATTAAATTCTTTAATTCCTCATTCATTGACTTCCACCCTTTAGGTGGACCCAGTGGCTAAGAGTTAAACCATTGGAGTTTCCTACTAGTTACATGCTTGGGGGATCATAATATTTCTCTAGATATGGAAGACACCTAGGAAGAGAAGGTACTTGAGTGCATTCCACCTAGAACCAAAATACATCATATTTATTTCAATCCATTGGGATATAGCAACATAAAAGTCTATCCACCTGTGGATAGATGCACTTCACAATTTGATATTCTATGACCTAAAATTTCCTTTTATAAATTTTTTGATGCCTCTAATATTAACATGTTTTATGATCAGTATCATAGGGACATATTAATACCATATTATTACATGTCACACATGAGTCTTCTTGCAGAAATATTTATGGTCATGGTTGGTGGATGGAAGCTAAACAAGAAAGATTCCAAGATAAGTTATTCGTGAGGCATCTATATTGCACAAGGTGGATTATATGGAGGAAATATACATCTTTGTATAGATGTTTGCACCCTTTAACCAGTGGTAGAGAATTGATCCATTCAATGTGTTCAAATGGATATGTTTGTTTAAGTGTCTTTCCATTCCCTTGTCATATCAGGAGGCACATGTTTGTATTTCCTGTTGATGTTTATTCCAAGAAGTGTCTATAATGTATTTGAGTCATGCCATGCCCCGATGTTCCTGATCGGGAGATTCAATAATGTAAAAATTTCATGAAAAGTCATTGTGGGTAACCCTCCTATTGATCAAGGGTTAAAGTCCCTGCAGTTGTGGGGCCCTATGGTTATTAGAATCTCCTAGAGAAGTTGGCCCTAGTGAGTTATTGTAAAGTCAGGAATTAATATAAATAGAGAGTGATCCTCTTTATTTATCATACATTCACTCACACTCAGTTTTAGCACATAACTGAGAGAGAATAAGTTGGTGGGACAAGAGAGAGAGAGAGACTACTACTGTCGGGAGATCATCTTACTGTTTTTGGGGTTTTGATTTTGGTGATGGTTCTATCTATGAGGAATTTGTGGGGTTTTCTCCTTTATGGTTTCCCTGAGGAAAAAAATTGTGTTCATTGTCTCTTATGTTTGATTTCCGTGCTTGTTATTCTCTCAGTTAAATATCTTAAGATAATGCTATCTTGAATGATAAAAATCTAACATGGTATCAGAGCTAACCTGAGAAGAAGAAACTGTGCAGCTACAGAAACTAGGGATTCCTACTTTTTGGATCTCTCTCCACATATTTTTAGCAAAAGAAGGTTGGGATGACTCTCCTCTCTAGGGAACATCTTTCTATCGAAGCAGAATATGATTTTGAGCATTTTCAGTATTTGACCCGACACTACTGCTGGAAATTAGGGATTTCCACATAAGTGGAATTTTTGAGTGAGCCCAGGCTTGGATTGATCTCCTCCCCAAAATCAAAGTTTAGAGATCAAGATAAAAGTTTTTGGTTGGGCAGAACTTCAGGGAAGTCAAACCCTAATATGCTCTTGAACCAGCTCTATAGAAATTCAGCTCCAGATCCAGTTTCGACATCTTGAATTGGTAAGATATAAATATTTTAAATTTCCATTTGAGGTTCTCTGTTAAGATGTCTCATGATACCAAGATTGATGAAAATCTTGAGGGAGCTGATAACTTCCGAGCCTGGAAGTATAGGATCTACCTGGTCCTGGAAGAAAATGAGTTGGAGTCTTACATCAATGAAGAGGTTCTAGTTCCAGAGGGAGATGAGGCTAAGGCCTTACACAAGAAGAAATTGGTCATGGCTAAGAGGATTATTTCTGATTCAATCAAGGATCACCTCATACCACAGGTGTCCTCCCTAAAGACACCTAAAGCTATTTTTGATTTATTTTTGATTCCTTGACCAAATTGTTTGAAGGAAAGAACATGAAATGAAAGATGACTCTGAGAAACCAATTGAAGAATGTAAAGATATAGAATGTGGAAACCATCCTGTCTTACTTTACAAGGGTCTCTTAGATCAAGGAACTGTTGATGTAATTATAACTTCGGAATGTATTCACTTGTATTTCTTATGTATTGTAACTCGATGTTTATTCTAGGATGTATTTGTAATGTACTTGAGTCATGTCATGCCCCGATGTTCTGATCAAGAGTTTCTATAATGTAAACAAGTCATGTCAAGTCAAGGTGGGTAACCCTCCTATTGTCTAAGGGTTAAAGTCTCCGTAGTTCTGGGGCACTAGGGTTATTAGACTCACTTAGTGAATTCAGCCCTATTTGGGTTTAGTCAGGTCGGGAATTAGTGTAAATAGAGATCTAGCCTCTCTATTTATCACACACTCACTCACACTCAGTTGTAGTGCATAGCTGAGGAAGAGGAAGACATTGGGGCAAGGAAGAAAGAAGGTTACTGCTATCGGGAGATCATCTTACTATTTTGTTTTTTACTTTTGGTGTTTATTCTATCTCTGAGGAAGTTGCAGGGTTTTATCCATTTATGGTTTCCCCAAGGAAAAACACTGTGTTAATTGTCTCTTGTGTTTGATTGCTGTGCTTGTTTTTATCTCAGTTAAAGATCCTAATATAATTCTAGCTTAATGTTAAAAATCTAACATGGTATCAGAGCTAACCTGAGAAGAAGACACTATGCAGATGCGGGAACTAGGGATTCCTACTTTGTGGATCTCTCTCCACATATTTTCAGCAAAATTAGGGTGGAACAAATCTCCTCCTTCAGGCGCATCTTTCTGTCGAAGCATAATCCAATTCTGAGGTTTTTCAGTTTTGGACCCGACACTTCTGCCAAAAATTAGGGATTTTCACAGAAGTGGAATTTTTCAATGAGCCTAGGCATGGATTGATCTCCTCCTCAAAATCAAAGTTAGGAATCAAAATCAAAGCATTTTGTTGGACAAGACTCCAGAAAATCAAAACCCTAATCTGCTCCTGAACCAACACTGCAGAATTTCAGCTCCAAATCTAGATCCGACATCTTGACCTGGTAAGATCTAAATATTTTGTATTTCCATTTGAGGTTCTCAGTTAAGATGTCTCATCATACCAAGCTTGATGAAAATCTTGATGGAACTGATAACTTCTGAGCCTGGAAATATAGGATCTCCCTGGTCCTGGAAGAAAATGAGTTGGACTCCTATATCAGTGAGGAGGTTCCAGTTCCAGAGGGAGATGAGGCCAAGGCCTTACATAAGAAGAAGTTGGTTATGGAAAAGAGGATCATTGCTGATTCAATCAAGGATCACCTCATACCATAGGTGTCCTCCCTCAAGACACCTAAAGCTATGTTTGATGCCCTAAGAAAACTGTTTGAAGGGAAGAACATCAATTGGAAGATGACTCTAAGGAACCAGTTGAAGAATGTAAAGATCCAGAATGAGAAGACCATCCAGTCGTACTTCACAAGGTTATCTTAGAAAAAAGAACAACTAGAAGCAATAGATGAAGAAGTGGAGAATGCAGAAATTATGATGACATCCTTGAATGGTCTCCCTAGGTCATGGGATTCTTTCATCCAAGGAATCTGTGCTAGGAAGAAATTAGTCAAGTTCAATAGACTGTGGGAAGAATGTTCACAAGAAGAAGCTCGAGAAGAAAAGATGGGATGTGAAGATAAAGATCTCAAAGTACACTCTAGGAAAGGAAGAAGGGAAAATCACCATCATCAAGGTAAGAATTCTCATCAGAAAAATAATCCTGTAAGAAGGGATCCATCCAAACTTAGATGTTATACATGTGAAGAAATAGGACACTTAGCTAGAAATTGTGCCATGAATAACAATGGATCCAAGAAGAAGAAGAACTCCAAAATAAGACATCATGCTCACACTGCTAATTAGGATGATGATTCTCCCAGAAAGAAAGTAAAACAATAAAGTGAAGACCCTTCAAGTGAAGAAGAATTTGTTCTGATCTCTGCTCTCACAAGAACTGTCACTCATTGAAGCAAAGATTGGCTTATTGATAGTGGGGCTTCCAAACACATGACAGGTTTCGAGGAATATTTTGGGAAAATATCCGAACATAATTCATCCCATAAGGTGAAACTTGGGGATGACTACCAATATCCCATAAAAGGTAGTGGTGAATCCTCCTACAATCTAGACTTTGGAAAGTCTATGAAAATAAAGGATGTCTTGTTTGTACTAGGACTAAAGAAGAATATTCTATCCATATTGGCACTGGATGCAAAAGGCATGAGGGTTGCATTTCTAGATGGCAAAGTCCTCATGTGGTTAAGAGGAAAGACTATTGATGATGCAACAGTAATTGGAGAACAAGAAGGAGGTTTATACAAATTGAAGGGCCATCCAGAACAAGAATTGGTCCATGACTCAGCAGATCCAAATGAACTTTGGCACAAAAGGCTTGCACATGTGCATTATGGAGCACTAACACTTGCAAGCAAAGCCAATGAAGGTCTTTTGAAAATTCAAGAAAAACATGAAGGGGTCTGCAAAGGATGTACGAAAGGAAAGAATGCAAAGAAGACGATTCCAAGTAGTGAGAGAAAAGCAAAATGAATCTTGGAAATCATCCACTCCGATGTATGCGGACCAATGTCATCAAGTTCACTAAGCAGGTATGTATACTATGTTTCATTCATTGATGACTTTTCCATGAAGACATGGATTTACTTCATGAAGAACAAAGATGAATTTCTTAGCAAGTTCAAGGAATTCAAAGCCTTGACTGAGAACCACACAGAAAAGAATATCAAGAACTTTCGATTAGATAATGGTAGAGAATTCACATCAAATGAATTCGAAGACATATGCAAAGAATCAAGGATTAAGAGGGAGTTATCCACTCCATATAATCCACAACAGAATGGTGTTGCAGAAAGGAAGAATAGAACTATCACGGAAGCTGCAAGAGCAATGCTTCATGATCAATATCTTCCCATGCATTTATGGGAAGAGGCTTCCAGAACTGCGGTGTATGTATAGAACCATACTCCACACAGAGTACTCGAGAACAAGACACTTGAAGAAATATTTTCCAACAAGAAACCAGAAGTTGGCCATCTTAGAATATTCGGCTGTCCAGTGCACATACACATTTCAAAAGAGAAGAGAACAAAATTAGATCCTTCAGGAAAGAAGGGTATATTTGTGGGATACTACGAAAGCTTGAAGGATTATAGAATATATTTCCCAAGATTCAAGAAGATCAACATCAGCAGGAATGTAACATTTGATGAAGACATAGATTACAACAAATACAAAAAGAGACCTGTTGAAGAACTTGAAGAAGCAGAAGCACCCAGAATTCATGACACAACCATGAATGAAGAAACTCAAGAAGAAGATCGAGAATTTGAAGAACCACAAGAACCTGTAGATCCACCTCAAGAGAAGAATCCTCACAAGAGGAAACCTGCTTGGGTACAAGAAGCTATCCAAGGCGTGGAAAGATATGGGGCTCTAGAAGAGAATCACAGAGAAACAAAGAGAACAAGATCCTGCTCCGGATATGTAGCTTTACTATGTGACTTTATTAATAAATAACCTTCCAATTATGAAGAAGCGACAAAACAGAAAGAATGGAAGGATTCTATGATCGAGGAGTATCAATCGATCATGAAGAATGATGTTTGGGATGTTGTCCCAAGACCAGAAGGGAAGTCGGTTGTAACTTTAAAATGGATCTACAAGATCAAGCATGCTGTAGATGGTAGCATAGAGAAATATAAGGCAATATTTGTGGCTCGTGGCTTCTCATAGAAATAAGGAATAGGTTACAACGAAACCTTTACACCTATAGCCAGATACACTTCCATCAAATCGGCACTTGCTCTGGCTGCAGTGATGAAATGGAAGATACACCAAATGGATGTCAAGACTGCTTTCTTGAATGGTGCAGTGGAAGAGGAAGTGTATGTAGATAAGCCACTCGGTTTTGAGACACATGATTGAAGAAAGCCTGATACGGTTTGAAATAGGCACCCAGGACATGGTACGACATAATTGACAGCTTTCTATCCAGTTTTGGATTTACCAAAAGTAAAGCAGATTCCAATATTCACTACAAGGTTGAAGATGGAAACCCAGTGATGCTCCTACTGTATGTAGATGATCTGTTTGTAACAGGTATGGATGGGTTGATTATTGATACGAAGAGAAAGCTTTCTATGGAGTTCGAAATGAAGGACTTGGGTATGATGCATTATTTTCTAGGCATGGAGGTGTGGTGGAATCTGGATGGAATCTCCCTAGGACAAGGGAAGTATGCAGTAGAGATCCCAAAGAGGTTTGGGATGATGGACTGCAAGGCCATGACCACACCTATGTAAGTGAACTTGAAGCTATTGAGTGATGCTTCATCAGAGATGGTTGATGATATGATGTATCATTAGATGATTGGGTCCTTGATGTACCTGACAAACATGAGACTAGATATTTGCTTTGCTGTGAACACCTTGAGCCAGTTCCACGGGGACTTCACTTAGTGAACATCTTACATAGCACGTGTGATTGTGGGATATTAAAGAATACCCTTAATTTTGAGAGATATTGACCCAAAATCTTTTTGTTGAAACCCCCTCCCAATACTTAAAAACCTCCTCCCCACCCATTTTTATACCTCAATCCTTATAAACCACCCTACCCATCCCCACCTTAAACCCCTCATCCCCCCAATACCTGCGATATATTGGTTCGATTTTTTATAATTTTAAAACCCACAATATGAACTAACGTGATAGGATATTGGTCAACAAGTGAAGCCCCCATGGCCAGTTCCTGACAGATCCGAGACATGTTCACTTGATTGCTGCAAAGAATTATCTTAGGTACTTGAGGGGTACAATTGATTATGGGCTCAAGTATGAGGCGAATCAAAATATTAACCTAGAGGGTTATGTTGATTCATATTGGGCAGGCAGTGCCATTGATAGGAAGAGCACTTTAGGGTGCTGCATCAGTTTGGGATCAGGTGTGATCTCTTGGTTTAGCAGGAAGCAATCATGTATGGCACTGAGTACAGTTGAAGCAGAGTATGTTGCAGGTTGTTCAACTAGTTGTGAGGCAGTATGGCTGAGGAAGATACTGTCTGATTTATTTGATCTCTAGATGGATGCTACTTGTATACATTGTGACAACCAAAGATGCGTGAAGTTGTCAAAGAATCCACTGTTCCATGATAGGCCAAAGCATATCATGATAACGTATCACTATATTAGGGATATGGTGTAGAGGGGAGCAGTGAAGCTCCATTATGTTGCGATGGAGGAATAGATAGCTGATGTGCTGGCAAATCATTGGCTAGTGTGAAGTTTGAATACTTCAAAGAGAAGCTTGGTGTTCTCCAGATCGAGGTTTCCTCCAAGGGGAGATGATGAGACCCAGAGCAATTCTGACATGGTGAGAGGATTGGTTCCTTCCATGGTTAGATGTAAGGGCTAAGCCATTCTATCATGGTGAGAGGATTGGTTCCTTCCATGTCAGATGTGAGTGTTGATCCATTCTGATGTGACTGTAGGATGGGTTCCTACATGATCAGAAGTAAGCGCTAAATTCCATTCTTAGAATGGAGGCACCTGGTCAGTTACCAAGAAAGCTTAGTCTCGAACTGAGGGCCATTCTGATATGACTATAGGATTGGTTCCTACATGATCAGATGTGAGTGTAAAGCCCTTCTAACATTGGTTGTCAGATGTAAGTGCAGAGCCCTTTCGGCATGGAGGATTGGTTCCTTGCATGGTCGCATATAAGTGCTGAGCCTTTCTAACATTGGTTTTCAGATGTAAGTGCAGATCCTTTTGGCATGGAGGATTGGTTCCTTGCATGGACGAGTGTAATTGCTGAGCCTTTCTGACATTAGTTGACAGATGTGAGTGCTAGGCCTTTCTGACAGGGTTATGGGAGGTGTTCCCACATGGTCAGATGTGAGTGCTGGGCGTGCCTTTCTAATATGATTATAGGATTGGTTCCTACATGATCAGATATAAGTGCTGGGCGGGCCATTCTAACTTAGGGTCAGATATAAGTGCTGAAGAATACCTACATGGAGGCTATGCCTACAATCAACATGAAAAAGGGCTGGCTCTGCAGAAATTCCCGTGACGAGAAGAATCATGAGATAGCACCCGTGATGATACAGTGATGATCTAGATTGAGGGATGATCCGAATTCAGTGATGATGATCTAGATTGGGTGATGATCTAGATCTAGTGATGATGATCCAGATCGAGTGATGATCCAGATCCAGTGATGATGATCCAGTTCGAGTGATGATCTAGATCCAGATGAAGATGACTTGCAGATGAAGATGACTTGAAGATGAATATGACTTGAAGATAGAGATGAATTGAAGGTGAAGATGATGAGGACTCGATGATGATCCAGATGATACAGAGAAGAATACTTGTGCTGATAAATTGTGTCGAGAGAATACCTTCCTAGTTAAGAGGGAGTGTTGATGTAATTGTAACTTCATAATGTATTCACTTGTATTTCTTATGTATTGTAACCTGATGTTTATTCTGATATTTATTTGTAATGTACTTGAGTCATGTCATGCCCCGATGTTCCGATCGGGATTTTCTATAATGTTAACAATTCATGTCAATTCAAGGTAGGTAACCCTCTTATTATATAAGGGTTAAAATCCCCGTAGTTCCAGGGCACTAGGGTTATTAGACTCACCTAGTGAAGTCAGCCCTAGTTGGGTTTATTCAAGTCGAGAATTAGTAGAAATAGAGAGCTAGCCTCTCTATTTACACACACTCACTCACAATCAGTTGTAGCACATAGCCGAGTAAGAGGAAGACATTGGGGCAAGGAAGAAAGAAGGTTACTGCTGTGAGGAGATCATCTTACTGTTTTGGGTTTTACTTTTGGTGCTGATTCTATCTCTGAGAAAGTTGCGGGGTTTTCTCCATTTATGGTTTCCCGAAGGAAAAACACTGTGTTCATTGTCTCTTGTGTTTGATTGCTGTTCTTGTTGTTCTCTCAGTTAAATATCCTAATATAATGCTACCTTAATGTTAAAAATCTAACAGGAACAACTTGAAGCGGTGGATGTAGAAGTAGAGAATGCAGAAAATGTGATGACCACCTTGAATGGTCTCCCTAGAGCTTGGGACTCTTTTATTCAAGGGATATGTGCCAGAAAGAAGCTAGTCAAGTTTAGTATATTGTGGGAGGAATGCTCACAAGAAGAAGCTCAGATAGTAGCTCAAGAAGAAAAGATGGGAAGTGAAGATCAATCTCTCACAGTACACTCCAAGAAAAGCAGGACAGACCATCACAAAGGTAAGCATTCTCATGCTAATAAATTTAAAAAGAATTGACCCAGATTCAGATGCTTCACATGTGATGAAAGAGGACACTATGCTAGAGACTATCCTAAGAACAAAAGTGACTCTCAGAATAAAAATGGAAACAAGAAAAGGCATCATGCTCACTGCAGAAGATGATGAACATCCCAAGAAAAGAATTAAACATGAAAGTGATGATTCTTCAAGCGATGAAGAATATGTTCTGATTTTTGCTGTCACGGGAACTATCTCACATGGAAGAAATTATTGGCTTATAGACAGTGGTGCTTCCAAACACATGACAGGATTTAAGTAATATTTTGTGAAACTATCAGAACATGAATCGCCCCACAAGGTGAAACTTGGAGATGACTACTAGTATCCAATAAAAGGTAGTGGGGAATCCTCCTATAAGCTAGAATCTGGAAATTCTATGAAGATGAAGGTTGTCTTGTTTGCACCAGGACTAAAGAAGAACCTCTTCTCCATATCTGCATTAGATGCAAAAGGCATGAGGGTTGCATTTGTACATGGCCATGTTTTCATGTGGCCAAAGGGAAAGACTATTGATGATGCAGTAGTGATTGGGGAACAAGAAGAAGGTCTATACAAATTATAGGGCCATATAGAACAAGCCTTGGTCCATGACTTAGTAGAGCCAAATGAACTTTGGCATAGAAGGCTTGCACATGTGCACTAAAGAGCACTGCCACTTGCAAGCAAAGCTATTGAAGGACTTCCATAAATTCAGACAAAACATGACGATGTTTGCAAAGGATGTGCGAAAGGAAAGAATACAGAGAAGAAATTTCCAAGTAGCAAGAGCAAGGAAAAAGGAATCTTGGAAATCATCCACTCTGATGTATGCAGTCCAATGTCATCTAGTTCTTTAAGCGGGTATGTATAATATGTTTCTTTTATTGATGATTTTTTTAGGAAGACATGGATATACTTCTTAAATAACAAAGATGAAGTATTTAGAAACTTCAAGGAATTCAAAGCATTGATCGATAACCACACAGAAAAGAATATCAAGACCTTTCGATAAGATAATGGCGGAGAATTCACATCAAATGAATTCAAAGAATTATGCAAAGATTTAGGGATTAAGAGGGAGTTAACCACTCTATATAATCCACAACAGAATGGGGTTGCACAAAGGAAGAATAGAATGATCATGGAAGCTGCAAGGGCCATGCTTCATGATCAAGATCTTCCCATGCATCTATGGGAAGAAGCTTCCAGAACAATGGTGTATGTATAGAACCGTACTTCACACATAGTACTAGAGAACAAGACACCTGAAGAAGTATTTTCCATTCGACTATTGAGTGTACATACGCATTCTGAAAGAAAAGAGGAGAATGTTAGATCTTCCAGGAAGGAAGGGTACATTTGTGGGATACTATGAAAGATAGAAGGCTTACAAAATATACTTCCTAGGATTCAAGAAGATCGACATCAGCAGGGACATAACATTTGACAAAGAATCAGCTTACAACAAATCCAGAAAGGGACCCGTTGAAGAACCTAAAGAAATAGAAGTACCCATAATTCATGACACAACCATGAACGAAGAGATTCAAGAAGAAGATCGAGAAATCAAAGAATATCAAGAACCTATGGATCCACCTCAGGAGAAGAATCCGCACAAGAGGAAACCCGCTTGGGTACGAGAAGCTATCCAAGGCGCAGAAAGATATGGGGCTCCAGAAGAAAATCATAGAGAAAGGAAAAGAACTAGGTCATGCTCTGGTTATGTAGCCTTATTATGTGACTTCATCGATAAATAACCTTCCAACTATGAATATGTGACAGAAAGGAAAGAATGGAAGGATGCTGTGATCGAATAGTATCAATCGATCATGAAGAATGATGTCTGGGATATTGTCCCAAGACCAGAAGGGAAGTGTGTTGTAACTTCCAAATGGATCTACAAGATCAAGCATACTGCAGATGGCAGCATAGAGAAATATAAAGAAATATTTGTGGCTCATGGAATATCCCATAAAGAAGGAATAGATTATGAATAAAATTTTGCACCTGTAGCTTGGTACACTTCCATCAGATCAGAACTTGCTCTGGTTGCAGTGATGAAATGGAAGATACACCAAAATGGATGTCAAGACTGTTTTCTTGAATGGTGTATTGGAAGAGGAAGTATATGTGGAGCAGCCACTCGGTTTTGAGACACATGACCGGGAGACTCATGTGTGCAAATTGAAGAAATCCTTGTATGGTTTAAAACAAGCACCCAGGACATGGTATGGAAGAATTGACAGCTTCCTGGCTAGTTTGGGCTTTACTAAGAGTAAAGCAGATCCCAACCTTTACTACAAGGTTGAAGAAGGAAACCCAATGTTGCTCCTATTGTATGCAGATGACATGTTCCTAACAGGTGCAGATGGGTTGATTGCTGACACAAAGAGGAAGCTTTATTGCTGAGTTTGAATTGAAAGACTTGGGTATGATGCACTATTTTGTAGGCATGGTGGTGTGGCATAATGTGGATGGAATCTTCCTCAGACAAGTGAAATATGTAGTAGATATCCTAAATAGATTCAGGATGATGGACTGCAAGGCCATGACCACACCTATAGCATCGAACCTGAAGCTATTGAGTGATGCTTCATTCGAGTCAGTTTATGCCACGATGTATCGTTAGATGATTGGGTCCTTGATGTACCTAAAAAATGGGAGACTAGATATTTGCTTTGCTGTGAACACCTTGAGCCAGTTCCTCATAGATCCGAGACATGTTCACTTGATTTCTGTAAAGCATATTCTGAGGTACCTAAAGGGTACAGTTGATTATGGTCTCAAGTATAAGGATAATCATAAAACTAACCTGGAAGGTTATGTTGATTCAGATTGGGAAAGCAGTGCCATCGATAGAAATAGCACTTCAAGATGCTACTTCAGTATGGGATCAGGTGTGATCTCTTGGTTTAGCAGGAAACAATATTACGTGGCACTGAGTATAGCTAAAGTAGAGTATGTTGTAGCTTGTTCAGCTAGTTGTGAGGCAGTATGGCTGTGGAAGCTACTGTCTGATTTATTTGATCTCCAGTTGGATGCTACTTGTATATATTGCGACAACCAGAGTTGTTAGACTCTCTAAGAAAGTAGTGTTCCATGAAAAGTCGAAGTATATTGATATCAAATATCACTATATCAGGGATATGGTCCAGAGAGGAGCAGTGAAGCTCCAGTATGTTGCGATGGACAAACAGATAGCTGATGTGTTGACTAAGCCATTGGCCAGAGTGATTTTTGAGTAATTTAGGGAGAAGCTTGGTGTTCTCCAGATCGAGGTTCCTTCCAAGGGGAAGTGATGAGTTCGAGAGCCATTATGACATGGTGAGAATTGGTTCCTTCCATGGTCAGATGTAAGTGCTAAGCCATTCTGAGGTGACTATGGGATGTGTTCCCACATGATCAGATGTAAGTGCAGAAGGCCATTCTCTAGGAGAATGGAGGCACCTTGTCAGTTACTACGAATTTGTTCAATCTAGGCCTGACACTTAGCCTAGGGTTGAGATCCATTCTGATGTGACTATGGTGATGTGTTCATTCCACATGATCAGATATAAGTGCGGAGCCTTTTTGACATGATGTGTGATGAGTTTCCTGCCATGGTCAGATAGAAGTGCAGAGCCTTTCTGACATGATGTGTGATGAGTTTCCTATCATGGTCAGATATAAGTGCAGAGCCTTTTTGACATGATGTGTGATGAGTTTCCTATCATGGCCAGATATAAGTGCATATCCTTTCTGACATGATGTGTGATGAGTTTCCTATCATGGTAAGATATAGGTGCAGAGCCTTTCTGACATGATGTGTGATGAGTTTCCTATCATGGTGAGATATAAGTGTAGGGCCTTTCTGACATGATGTGTGATCAGTTTCCTATCATGGTCAGATATAAGTGCAGATCCTTTCTGACATGATGTGTGATGAGTTTCCTATCATGGTCAGATGTAAGTGCAGAGCTCTTCTGACATGGTTTGCAATGAGTTTTTGAACATGGTCATATATGAGTGTTGGGTGGGCCTTTCTGAAATAGTTGTGATGTGTTTCAGACCATGGTCAGATATAAGTGCTGAAGAAGATCAATACCTACATGGAGGCTAGGCCTACAACCAACATGAGAAAGGGATGGCTCTGTAGAACTTCCTGTGACAAGAAGAATTGAGAGATAGCACCCATGATGATCCAACAATGATGATTCAATGATGATGATATAGTAATGATCCATATCGAGTGATGATCCATAACTAGTGATGAAGATAACTTGAAGATGAAGATAATGATACATAGAAGAAGACTTGTGCTGATAAATTGTGTTGAGAGAATGCCTTCCTAGTTAAGAGGGAGTGTTGATGTATTTGTAACTTTGGAATGTATTCACTTGTATATCTTATGTATTGTACCCCGATGTTTATTCTAGGAAGTGTCTGTAATGTATTTGAGTCTTTTCATGCCCCGATGTTCCTATCAAGAGATTCAATAATGTAAACAAGTCATGAAAATTCATTGTGGGTAACCCTCCTATTGATCAAGGGTTAAAGTTCCCGTAGTTGTGGGGCCCTAGGGTTATTAGACTATCCTAGAGAAGTTGGCCCTAGTGAATTATTGTCAAGTCAGGAATTATTATAAATAGAGAGTGAGCCTCTCTATTTATCATACATTCACTCACACTCAGTTGTAGCATATAACTGAGAGTGAAGAAGTTTCGGGGACAAGAGAGAGAGAGACTACTGCTGTTGGGAGATCATCTTACTATTTTGGGGGTTTTGCTTTTGGTTCTGATTCTATCTCTGAGGAAGTTGCATGGTTTTCTCCTTTATGGTTTCCCAGAGTAAAAAATTTGTGTTCATTGTCTCCTTTTAGAAGAAGTTTCTGGGACAAGAGAGAGAGAGACTACTGCTGTTGGGAGATCATCTTATTGTTTTTGGGGTTTTGCTTTTGGTTCTGATTCTATCTCTGAGGAAGTTGCATGGTTTTATCCTTTATGGTTTCCCAGATTAAATTTTTTTTGTTCATTGTCTCTTATGTTTGATTGCTGTGCTTGTTATTCTCTCAGTTAAAGATCCTAAGATAATGCTAGCTTGAATGATAAAAATCTAACATTTTCTTCTTGCATTCTTGAAGATATTTTTGATGCTTCATTTTATTGTGAGAATCATGGGAATACTTGTTTATTGGATGATTCCTACCCTTCTTATGGTTGGACATGGGATTTTAAACCTTGTCACTTGAGCTTCATTGATGTCATATTTTATTTGTGTGTCCATTGGGCACATAATAAACTTCCTAGGAGATTGGAGAGACTTGTTTGGATTCACCCTCACCTTTGGGAAATGTATTTTATAATGGAAAATCTCTATCTATTTCATCCTATCTTGGAGGGTGACATACTTCTATGTCACTTGCATGATCCAATAATTCTTCACGGTGTTATTGCTATCCTTCATAGTACCTTTCATGGCGATGGTTTCTTCATGGTGTTGATGATGCTTAGGAGTATGCACACTAGATAATGGGATATTAGAATTACTTTTGATGTCAAGTTTCCACCTTTTAAATGACCATATGGATACTTGCAGTTGAGGAAGTAGGATCCAACCATACTTTTTCCTGAGGATTTTTCTTAGATGACATTCTCATTGATGTAGATGTAATGAAAGAAATGGGACCCTAAAATTTCTTGTCTTTGGAGAAACTATTTGGATGTCAGTTTGATGGATAAAGTCAACCTTTCTTCACATGAGTTCATCTATGTAGTATCATGTTCCAGTTTTCATGCATGGGGAATACTTATTTGGGTATACTCATGGTTTACTTGCACGGTGCATTGGAGGATGCATCTTGCATTTTGTGGTCATGTAGATGATTGGGGATCATGATATCATTCATACTTGGTTATCACACTAATTTCATGGTTGAATAGTGATGGAAATATCTGTGGGGAGAGTGCATGAACAATTTGTAATCATAGTAGAGAAGCAGAAGCATGATGGACCTTGATGCTTGGTTGAAAATTTCCATGCTAGTTAATAGGAAACATATACTAAGGAATAAAAAAAGTGGTTCTATGATTCCCATGAATAATTCCCCTAAATTTTTCTTCATCGGTGTGTGTTGGCAAGGGTTGTGGGACAAGTTAGTTGTGCGGTGTCATGAGTTCCACGCAATCTCAAAAGGCATTGCGCAAGAGAAACATGGTGTGCAAGGAGAAAAATAGATTATTTTATGTATTCTATATCAGTTTTTGTACTTTAGACCATATTTTGTATACTCAATTAAGAATTAAGAGTTAGTTAGAAGTGGACGTTGGATGTAAAGGTGCAAGCCTATAAATAGAAGGAGAATTACAAGTGTTAAGCAGGATTTTGGTTGAACAAGTTAGAGAGAGATTAGGAAGGTTCAAGACTGAGTTTGAATTGTGAACTATTTTGAATCTGTGAATCATTGTGCAAAAGTATGATAAGACAAGAGTTGATCTGAATTGTTGTTTCTTTTATCTTTTTCTCTCTTACTGTTTCTACAACCTAATGTTGAAGGCAATTTAAGGTGCAACATGGACCTATGATGCACTGTTTTCTGTTGTTAAATGATGTTATATGTGTGGATCTATTTGTGCAATAGTATGATTGTTTTTGTTATGAATGAATGATGCGATCTATTAGTAGAAATGATGATTAGATATATTGATGATTGAGTAATTGGTCAGATTTGTTAGATAAGTTAATGAATTGTCAATTCCCATAGTCCTCTTCTATTATGCGGACACTTTGTTCTGACAGCTCTCCCTTGAACATCTCTGGTGAGACTTCATTCGCTTCATGAGTGTTGTCGGACAGGGTAAAATATGTCTCGGCCGGTGCTCAGGGAGACTGTGGTGAGCTGAGAATTGGCAGAGTGGGAACCCCTGTCGACTGTGTTTGTGCCAACAAATGTTTCTGTTGCCGGGACCTTGTTGCAACTGAGAGGAGGATATGTGGCATCCGACAAGGCCATAAATTCAAGATTGGTTTGATCAGAAGCTATGATAATTTTTTGAAGCAGAAAATGAGAACCGTGGAATGATGATGGATAAGTGGTTGGTGAGGTACATACACGAAGGTCGACATGATTACTTTTTCTCTGAAATCCTGATCATTCTGTACGAGTGGTTGGCACGAATCACCTATCGCAAGACAAATTTTTAAGGAGGCGTGCCAATGTCCTAAACGCCTAAACTGATCCAAGAGTTGCAGGTGACTCTTAACAAGGCATCGCTGGCTATTGAAATATGGTTGGATAGTATCCTAGAAGGATATATCACTGAGTTAATGGTCGACACCACCTACAACAAAGTGGAAAGGGAATTTCTCAATGGACCCATAGGTAGGTTCTTGTTGTCTCTGCTATTGTCAATTAAGATGCCTGTCTATGAAAAAGGCATACTGAAAATGCACATCGAGTAGTAGAACTACCACTACTAGATTTTGATCCAAAATCCGACGGTTTTTTCCGATGGCGCATGGATTTTTTCTTTTAACCGTGCCAAAAATCAGAAAGATTAATTTTTTTTTTTAAATGGTGGGGATACGTGTCGCTTTTCCGACGGCATTTCTCATAAGTGTCGCTTAAGCGACGGCGCAAAATATATATCCTCCTGAGTGTCGCTTAAGCGACGGATATCTTCCTACGTGTCGCTTAAGCGACGGCTCTAAAATTGTGTGGGTTCGTGGCATATAATGTGGGTTCATGGCATATAGAATATAGTTTATGTTGTGGCTTGGCAATGGCTTATCGTTCGATTTGATATATTTTGTTACAATATCATAGAGATATGATTGCATCAATGTATTGTGGAGGCATGTTATAATGTGGGTTCGTGGAATATAGAATATAGTTTATGTTGTGGCTTGTCACATGGCTTATGCTTCGATTTGATATATAGTTTGTTACAATATCACAGAGATACGAGGGCTTGATCATTTTTCAAGATAGAAAGTCATTCAAACCTAAATAGTAGTGCCTCTTGATTTTTTAAAATCCAACTACAAGGATAAAAGGTGGTCAACAGGTTTTTACTATGCATGGTTTTTTTGGGGTTAAATAGTTCAATATTTCATTTTGGGAAAATATAGGAAGAGTTTTACTATTAGCATCCTATTCTTTATTTATGATCTAAAAAATAACAACTAATTCTAGGATTGAACATGAATTAATCTTAGTTAATATCTACCAACAATGAAAATAACACTAATGCCATGTTGGATGTTTTGGTTATCCATATTTTAGGTTCTTGTGCACCAAAATATTGAGTGTAAAGGACTATTAATTATTACAAAATTTTAAGGGGAAAGGACAATTAGTGCATTATCCACTTTGATAAACACATAGAAACTCCTATGAGTTCTAAGACAAACATAATTCAAGATTAATGGAAAATATAATGGTAGTACTAGTTGGTTGAGAAGTTAAAAATAAAAAATGACAATTCAAATTTTACCTCACGAATATTTGTTGTAAATTTAATTTTCTCTAGTCATTATTGAGACTCTATTCCAACATGACCCATGTACAAGGATCCTACATAACCATTTTCCTTGAGAAACATTCCTATTTATGATAGTGGATATCCATATAAATTGTTCTATAAAATATATTCTCAAAGACAATGTCATCTCCATCCAACTTCACAAATTTTTCATGTTGTTATAGCTACAACTTTTAGTATCCAAGTAACTAGGATATGATCTCAACATAGTGTACTCTAGGATTGAACATGAATTAGTCTTGGAAATGATCTACCAAGAATGAAAATGGAACTAATATCATGTTGGAAGTTTTGGTTGGCCATAGTTTAGGTTTTACTACACCAATGTTTTATGGGAAATGACTATTAACTATTACAAAGTTTTAAGGGGAAATGACTATTAGTGCATTATCCACTTTCTTAAACACAACAAAACTTTTACTAGATCTAAGAAAAATATGATTTGATTCTCATGAAAAAATATAACAATAGTCCTAGTAGGTCGAGAAGTTAAGAATGTGAAAGGACAAGCAAACCATCACCTCATGTAGATATGTCTTAAAATTAATTTTCCCTATTTATTTTCGAAGACTCTATTATGGATTAACCCATGTATGGGAATCTTATATGAGCATTTCCTATGAGACACGTTCCTAGGTAGACTAGTGGATTCCCTTTGAAATTTCCATGACATTTTACCATGAAGAAACTAGATCTAGATATAATTTTTTATCTTGTGAAGAGTAGAGATTCAATATATTATTTGCAAAAAGAGATCATGTTTTTGAATAAATATTCTCTGATTCCAAAGTTTAAATCTCTACCTCATGTTTGAGATGAAAGGCCTTTATTTTTCCAAACATACATTGACTTATAACTTCATGAGTTATTGGTTGGGTCATGAGGTCATAGAGGTACTACTAGAATACGATCCACCAAGCGTTGTCATACCTTGGATCCAAGTATATGGTGGAAATCGATTACGGCATGAGTTTATGTTTTAAACCAAAAATAGAAAATTGATTTGGGATTTTTGTTGTGGAAAAGAGGCAATTCGAGGGTTTCTCCTATCATTCATGCAACCCTATCGAAAAGAGGCAAGTCGAGGGTTTCTCTACATCAACCACTGCTGCTGCAACTTCTGTGGGATTCCCATTATTTGGTGGTTCTATCTCCGAGACAAATGGTATGAATTCAGTTCCATTTTCGTTTTCTAGAAAGAGCAGTGCTGCATCCTTGCTTGAGTTCATTTCTTTTACCAGGCTTTCCATTTGAGTTCATTTCTTTGTCCTTGTGTATTTTTTGGTCTGTCTCTGTATTGTGTGTTGTCTTGTCTGTATGTGGCTTGTAGCTTATGATAAAGGAGGATGCATTTCTTTGCATTTGAATTTGATTCAAGAGAAGCCTAAAGAAATTTGATTCCAGAGTATGCATTTCTTTGGATTTGAATTTGATTCAAGAGAAGCCTAAAATAATTTGATTCTAGAGATGCAGAGAGCATGGTTGTTGTATCCGGGGCACCCACAGCCATTACAGGTATACATTTTTAACAAATGGTGACAGTTTTTATCATAGTTTTTCTCCATGAATCTCAATCATGAGCCGAGCCCTTCCTGTTACCTGTTTGGGCAGATTCAAGGAGAAACCACAAGGTCCCTTCCTGTTTGGGCAGATTCAAGGACAAACCCCAAGATAACAACAGGTATGTCTCTATGCCTATGTTTAATAAATGGTTATTAGCAGGTTTTTCTTGCTTTTTCAATTAAGATCATATTGTTCAATTATAAAGAGTAGGTACCGTGAACTCCTCTTGGAAAAAATGGCCATTCATGCATCTAATCGAATTGAGAATGGCGGGTTTTTTAAAGATTTATTCAATTGTAACTGCGGGTTATTGTTATTCAATTGTGAATATGGGTCGCTTCAGTTCAGGAAGATTAATTTCTCCAAGCGAAGGAATGGCATTCCCAACTACCCTCCTGAGTTCTGCAGCATAGCTAACAATACTCTATGTAATTGAATCGCTG
>LPNX010476513.1:919937-936973 GCA_001517045.1 Pseudotsuga menziesii | reverse complement strand
TTACACGGTATGTCATGGAATCTCTACTCATTTATTCCTTGCCAAATATTTTTCCTTTTACATGATTTAGGATTTGGTTTTCCAATCACCTTGAACCGATAGAACTCCATCCTAATATTTCTCCACTTCACGAGGTGTTTTCTTGACTAATGTGTGCTAGTGTTGGAAGGAATCTATAGAAAGAGACTACTCCCTTCACATTCGTAGGACTGAATCATGAACCGAAACACATGGCGATGGGTTGGGAATGACCGTCGACACTTCTTGAAATCCAAATACACTATCACTCCATCTATGGATATAATAAGTGTTGATAGGATTCCAAGATAATCCGAGAGACGTATCCTTCGTAGGATTTTTTGCCTTGGGACAGAGGTAAATGAAATCTTCATGTAGGACATGGATTATACCATGATTTTCAATGTTTAATTCTTGAATACCCTAGTAATCTCGTTAGGTTTTATTTCATGTTTTTCAATTGTTATATTCCTTTCCCTTTTAATAATAGAAAATAAAGCATTATCCTACTCCTTTTTTATTAGTGATATAATATACTTTCATATAATTATCTTCATGGACACCTCCATGCATCCAAAGTTGTGCAAACCTAGCAAGGCAAGTCAATCTCTCAAGCACCTCAAGATGTAGCTGATTTGGAGCAAGGAGATAACACAATATATTAAATGATCCTTGTCTAGCTATCAATGTGAAATGAAAGAGAGGCATGCTATGAATTATTAAAGAAATGCACTTGAATTTGAAAAATGAAAGGTTTTCTTACAATGGAGATTCTACCTACATTTATATTCTTGAAAAGGCCTTTTGGCACTAACAAGGTATTTGGGTTTCAATTATTATATGGACACATAATTTGAAGTCTAGACGGAAAAGGAAAATGATCATTAACATAAAAAATGCTTAAAAATCCTTTAACAATATGTAGGCATACTATTTAAATTATGATTATTTTATGCTGAAAGTATTTGAATGTCAATCAATAAATTCACTTCAACATTCCAGGATCTTAATACGAAAACACCAATTCTATTGCATGGTGCCATGCATGCCTAATGGAAAAGGGTTGGCGATGATAACGATGATGATAATGACTATAATGACGAATATGACAATGACAGTGAGAATGATATGAATGACAATGTACACAGTAAAAAAGAGAATTTTCAATGTAAATAATACACAAAGAGAAACAACTCATTTTTCAATGTATACAATATACAAATGAAAGATTATTTTTATTTTAGATGGATAGATTTTTTATTGTCACAGATTTATATAGACATGGATATATAAGCCTCATATTGATACATAATTTCAATACACTACCATGAATTAACAAAATCTCTATGAGTTGAAGTGACCATCAACGATATTCCTTTGTACCCTCCATTGTTCAAAATTTGAGTTGAAGATCCCACCACTCAAAATATTGTGATACTTTGTGTACAAATAATGACCTCTGAGGAAGCTGTTCTTTAACCCATACTCGATGTTCCCAAAATTGTAGGACATAACCTAGTCAAGGTTGTTTCACCATGGATCCTTGAACATGAGTGTCCCTCCACTTTCTATTAATAAATCCAATACTTAATCTTATAAATAATGGGGGTTTGATATTAAATATGACAATATACCCACCAAAGACCATGTTACAAATCCTTTTGAGTACCTTTATAACTAAATATTTAAATACACTAGAGACAAAACTACCACAATACCCATCTTCAACCCATGTAAAATCTATCCCAACAAAATTATCAACATCCACAACTCAATTACAAATCTAATTCTTGTCATTCTCCTCAGGGGAAGGGGGAAATAGAGATCTCGTGACACATATTGATCACTACTATAGGTTCGGTTATGCTTTTAGGGGGAAATTCCTCTACCCTTCCCTCTCTGTTGGTGAACACAGAACAAAATGAGGAAGGTACCCTATTCCATTTGCACAAATAATCTCTCCAGTAACTGTTGAGGAGAAATAGAAAACCACTTTATCGGGGATGTAGCTAGCTTCTCTTGCTGGAGAGGGGAAGGGGAAAGGATAGCCTACTGCTGAGGATATGAACTCGTCTAACTGCTATTGTGGGATCTAGAATGACAATGCCACTGGGGTAGGTCTATGGGAAGTAAAGATGCCATGGAGCATTGATTTGGAATCGAAACAAACACTACTATTGGTCTATATATTTATACCCCTAGAGCGAATGGGAGCATCATAAAAAAAGAAGTGAGACCTTTGGGGGTTTGAAAAGTTGAAAAATTGAATGTACCATGGATACTTTTTAATGCGACTGCCTCATGATCGAGGGGCGATTTGAAATGCAATTGAGGGTTTGGAGACCTGGAGTTCTTGTCGAATTGGGTGAGGGGTTTTCTTGGTACTGAAGACGGAGTTATGTGGAAATGACATCTCCATTATCGTACTCTCAAAGGTATGACCCAAAAGTAGAATTTTGCAGTAGTGCTCTATAAATGACCCACAAGTAGGATTTTTCTGATCTGAATATTTTTGGGAACACAAGTTATGCTAGGGTTTAGAAACTAATGTAGCAGTGGCAGGGACTTCTGGGTATTTTGTACACTAATGACATGATTCATTAATATGAATGCATATGGGTTTTGGTTGGTATTTTATCTTAAGGTGTAGTTGTTTGTTTGATTTGTGATATCAGTATTATTTGTTTATGTAGGTGTGACCTTTATGCTATTCATAATAATGCAAATTCCAAGCCATCTTGGAAGAATGAATTAATTCGTAGTCACAGTCTGTGTTTGGTGGGTTGGGGGGTGGAGTGCTATGGTATTTCTACATACTAATTGCATGCCTCTGTAATATATAAAAATGGATATAGGTGGATTTGTCTAGATGTGCAACTATTTTTGACATTCTCTGATGGCCGTTGTTGACCTCACAGGTCATGGTGAAAATGTGTGTCTCTAATAAGCATAGACTAATGGAATCCCGAGTTTCACCAATTCAAAACATATTGCAATATATTTGGCAAATGACAAGTCAATTCATAAAAATCGGGTTTTAGAAACCATCCCTAGAAATGTAATGGCTTGTAGTATACCCAGAAATGTGTTCCCAAAAAGTACCTCAAGCAGGTAACATCTGGTAGCATACTGCTTATGGGTTGAACAATACAAGTGAGTATATACTGGCTCGGATTTTTCCCATAAAGGCCATGTGTCCCGTCACCTTTCAATATCTTAAAACAGTCTCACAATAATTTCAAATGGATATTCAAATAATGTCACATGTCTCTGCACCATCTGTGAAAATCTATTCTGTTATTAGTCACAAATTCTAAAAATACTTCCGCAAGGGCTGCAATGTAAAAGAAGCAAGGAAAATAAATAGAATCCTTAAACAACTGGCCTGGTTGAACTAAACGAAACTATCTTCTTAAACATCCTTAGTAAGGTTATGAAATTCATCATCAATCGAATCATTTTGTACTAATGTCATGGACCTCAACTGAAAAATTGACCTGTTTTCTTTCCCATGGGCCATTCCAGCATCTTGATGTATCCAGGGGGGCATGTGATGGTAGGGGTTGAACTTCGGGCACCGGGAGGTCATGACCAATGTGCATATTTTAGTATTTTAGTCTTTTACAAACCCAAACCTACTTTAAGGTTTTCCATTATGTTTTAGCCCAACTTACTTGGGACTAGTGGTTGCAGTATTTTTTAATGCTATTTTTCATTTGACAATATTCCAATGACTTTGATCATTATGATACATCATTTTTGGGGTTATGTACATAGACAATATTCCAATGACTTTGATAATTATGATACATCATTTTTGGGGTTATGTGCATAGTGTAAGACTGTAAGGCATTAATCTATGATCCATATCCTATGATTGTCGCAACTGACTAATTTATCATGGTTTTGATAATGATGCTGTAAAGGTAAATTTTGCTCATCATTATCACTCTCATATTAAGAAGGACTGTAATTCATTAATCTATGATCCATATCCTATGATTTTCCAAACTGACTAATTTCTCATGGTTTTGATAATGATGTTGTAAAGGTAAATTTGGCTCATCATTATCATTCTCATATCAAGAGATAAAATTGTTAATGCTAGAGTGAAATTATTGACTTTTGCATTATGATTCCAAATTCTCCAGCCCCTGTTAGTGAACAGCTATGGATGAATTCTTTGTTTTCTTGAAGATGCAACTAGTCATAGGTGTTCCTTACTAGTTCTGAAGATGGCAAAAATGCTATTGGCTACGCACTTCTGATACAGAGTAGTACAATATTTTGAATTTTCAAAACCTATGGCTTGGGTGGTGGGTTTCAAGAAATGCAGAAAAGAAATTACCCAGGATGCAGAAGGTTCACATCAGATGGTCTGTAGTGTCCTCAATTCAAACTCAAAGCTGGCCTTTTATATTCTCTAGAATGTACTCTGCTAACTGGGTGACATCACTGTAACTTCCCATCAGCAACCATCTGAATGGGTGAGCATGTTGAGTTGGTAGGACTCGTGAATATTTTGCACAAATGGTTGTAGATGCTATGCTCACTATTATTCTGCGATATTTCACTGTCTACTCTAGTTATATAGTATTTGTAACTTGATTTTTTTTCCAACCATAGTCAATATTAATAATACTTCCATATTTGTTCTATTTGCTTTATTTGAAAAATTGGTCTACTTTGAGAGGGGCATTGAAAGAATAGTATATGTATATCAGTGGCATTGAAAGAGGGGCATTTAAAGAACAGTATTTGTATGAGCATGACTCATTAGAATGACCATAATTGATTTAAAACACTTCATCTCAAAAACTAAATTTTCCCTATGCTATCAGTGGCATCATACCTCACTGATCACTATGACTAACACCTCACTGATTATTATGACTAAATAAAAATAAAAATCTCAATTTGACATACAAAATAGAGTCTTCCCCTCAAGATTCCTTGTGTCCTTTCTAGGCTTATCTTCTGAAAATTCGATTCATTTGTAGTTAATAAAATATTTCGAAACCTACTCCAATTTTAATTTATGCTCAGCAAAATTCAATAACCAAAGTTGTTTGACTTTGAAGAAAATTCCTTGTAATGAAGCTTTTACAAGAATTCAATGACAAAACTTGTTTGACATTGAAGAACTTTTCTTGTAATGCCACTTTACAAATGAAGTCAATGACCAAACTTGTCTGACTTCGAAGAACTTTTCTTGTAATGTCACCTTTACAAATGAAGTCAATGACCAAACTTGTTTGACTTCGAATAATTTTTCTTGTAATTCCACTTTTATAAGGACCTCCCACATCTCCTTGGTATGCTTGTTCTAAGATAAAGTGCCCTTTATGTTCAAATACATATCCACGTAGAATATGATCCAAAACCTATCTGGATATGGTTGACACTAAATACTCTAAAAACTTGCAACCAACATAGCTACTAGCGAAGGATCTTTTGTGTTGGGTCTACATTTCTAAAGGTATCAAAATGTTTGGAACTTTGGCTATTGCGAAGAAAAAATGATATATCTTCATATTAGGACAAAATAACTTTTCATTCACTAATCCAAAAGTCTTATCCCTTCCAAAGTGACCTCCCAAACCATTCAAGTGCATCTCTCTCACAAGATTTTATTGCCTTGATCCAAGGGGAATACAAAGCTGAGAACCCTTAAATAAAAATCCATCTATTAATAAAAAGTCTTCAAATGAATACAAGCTACCATGGTATTGTATTCTTGGAATTGCATCAATGCTGCCAAAATATGAATCATTGGCATATTCACTCTTCATTGCTTCAAATCCAACCATTTCATCACTCATTACAACCAGCAGACATACTTTCTACTAGGCATCAGCCACTACAATGATTTTACCACTTCCATGCTTCAAAACAAATGTGTATGCTTGCAAAAATGAAGCCCATTTGGTACATTTGTGGGACATCTTACTTTGGAAATTTTTGTAGTTCAAGGCTTGATTATCCATCATAAAAAAGAATTCCTTATGTAGCAGATAATGCCTCCAATATTTTAGGGCTTGTAACAATGCAGAGAATTTCCTATTATAAATGGTATACTTCTTTTTAGCTTTGTTTAATTTCTCACTAAAAAAGGCCACAGGTTTACCATCTTGGCGTAATACTCCTCCAATAGCTACCCATAAAGCATCACACTCAACTATAAAGAGTTTCTCAAAGTCTGGCATGGTAAGAGTTGGCGCTTCCATAACCCTCCTTTTGAGTTATTCAAAACTCACAGCAGCTGCCTTTGTCCAAGTAAATACTTTCCCTCTTGTGCAATCAGTCAAGGCTGCACTTACACCACCAAAATTTCTAATGATTCTCTTATAAAAGTTCACCAACCCATGTAATGTGCCATCTCTTGGATAAATTTCAAACATTTTTGCATGATAGAATGCGCCATAAGGAGAGGATCACAATGATTCCAAAAGGTTTAATAAAGGATCTATATTTTATCTGCTAGCTGATTTTTCTATGCGCTTGTTGAATTGGGGTTTTTCCCTATAAGTGAAGTTGTTTTGCATGAAGTTTTTGGGCATGATTTCAGGGGAAGAGTTGCTGATCAGTTACAATTTGAATCGGATAGATACATATGCAGATACTTCGGGAGTGGTACATATAACATTTCACAAAACCTGTAATCTTTATGTTATCAATTTCACAATATGTTTTCCATTATTTTTTTTAAAAATATGTTTTTAAATAAGATTTTCCCTGTGTATTGGTTTCAGTTCAAAATTAATGTTTTTAATTACTTTTTGTTGTAGTCATCTGATCGGGGCAAGTACCTAATGGAGCTTGAGAGGCCGACACCCCCCTACAGGTGACAGGTATATATACCACATTTTTACTTACCTGCTTCTTTAGAAAGTACATTTGTTTAATTATGATATCAACGTGGTCAATATTTAAATATGTCTTTAAATAAGATTTTCCCCGTGTATTGGTTTCAGTTCAAAATTAATGTTTTTAATTACTTTGTTGCTGTCAGCTGATCGGGGCAAGTCCCCAATGGATCCTAGGAGGCCGACACCCCCCTACAGGCAACAGCTATATTTACCACATTTTTAGTTACCTGCTTCTTTAGAAAGTACATTTGTTTAATTATGATATCAACGTGGTCAATATTTTGTTTGTAGGTTGAGGGTCGAGGCAAGATCTCCATGACAGATGATATGTCGACAGATGTTAGCACGCCACGCTCATTGGGTCATGAGCAGGTCTATAGCACGTTGTGAATTTCAGAAACTGTATTTATACATATTTATGTTATCTAATTATAGTAATGATTTCAAATTGATATTAATGTTTTCTATTTTTATGTTGGATGATACTTATCTATAGACGAATCCGAAGGATATGGATTTGGGGCACATTCTTGACGATGTTGACCTCAAGAATTCAAAGAATATTTGGGATGCATTTCAAAAAGCAAAAAACAAAATTAAATGAGGAGGTCATCAATCTGCTTATATCGGATCCGCAAATGACGCAGGATGAGACTCAAGCAAAGATAGATCGTGTGTTGCTTAAAGTAAAGTGCGTGGATGTAAGCTGCAAACTCTTTAATTATAAGTCTATTCCAAATGCAATTTTTTTTCCTATTCGTATATGAGTAACTAAAATATTATTTGTTTCTACAGGAATATTTTTTCCTCGGTGATAGGCATGCTCATACCATTGAGCATGACACCCCCTTCGCCACTGATCATGTATCATTGTCGTCTGGCAAGTCGGAAACACAAAATGAGACACCCCAAATGGAACATGAGAGTGCCAATGAGGATCGGGGGCATGAGAGTGCTGGCGAGGATCAAGGGCTGGTACATGGAGAAGAGCATGACTTTGATGATGCTGTCCCAGTATTTCCTAGATCTTTTCGTGTCACTAGCACGGGAACATTTGAGACTAATTTTTTGGTGGACGAAGATCTCATTCCCTACAAGATGGAGAATATTCAAGGTACTATTTACAAAATGTTTTAACTATATATTATAATTTTATTGGAATGTAATTATGCATCATTCTTTTTACACTAATTAAAACATACTCATTTTTGTAGGAAATGATGTCTTTTATAAACATATTAATGATTGGTATTTAGAGTTGTTTGGGCCCACTATCCGCACATGGTGGAACTGGTAGAGTAAGGTTTTGAAAGATGAGATTATTGCTCGATTGGTTGGGTTTTTTGGTGCCGAAACCTTCAACCGAAAAAAGGTTCTGGAAAAAGCTAGCCAACATTTACGTTATGTATGGGAGGGATATCGAAACAACTTAGCAATTAATCCAAACTATGAGCACCCTCCGATGATTCCAACAAGGGAGTGGAAAGGCTTGTTGGATGATGCAAGGGAGAAACCTGCGAAAATAGCGGGCAAGCCTGTACCTCAGTCAGCTAGAAGGTATGCAATACTTTCGACGATGCAATTATATGTTTATTACACTTTATTTTCCATTTTTTTGCAATGTTTAAAGTATTTAAAATTACTTTTATAGGCTACCATATACGTCGAAGTCCACCCAAGCAAGAATAGAAAAACATGGGAAACAAAAGCTTGGCCCTGGTGGATATTCCAACCTACAAGCACAAATCGTAAGTATGATCAATAATTATTTTATTGTATAGAAATTATAGATTGAATTTAAAATTTTTTTCATGATGATATAAAAACAACAATGATGATCTAATTGAAAATTACAGGCTCAAAGATTTCACGATTTGCCAATGGAGGAAGACATGAGGATCGGCTACCAACACGGGTTTTTAGGTGTTGTTGAACATCGAACAAGTAGTTGTGGTAGCCAAGAAAATTCTTCCAGTGGTCCATCCTGCGAATACGTAACTACAATAAACAAACTCTATTTCAGATTGATTCATTGTGTTTTATATTCATTAATAAACTAGTACATAAAATATTGGGTCTCTTTGTGTTAAGCCGCACAACGAAAGTAGAGAAAATGTGGAGGATGGAGGAGAAAGGGATATTGGAGTTCATGTTGATCAAAATCCAGGTAATAAATATTCCCGTGTTAAAAAAAAAATAGTATGGATTAAAGTCTCAAATATTAAATTGCGAATACTATATTGTTGTAAGTGTTGATGTTTTAATGCAGAGGGTCTTCATGTGCAACTTGAGGCAGCATCAGAAAATCAAACCCATGAAATTCATGTCACCCATGAGTTGCCAGGTACAAAGCACCGCTCTAATGTTTTTTTCTTAATGAAGGGCTTATAATGATAATAATAAGAACACGTCAAGTAATTAATATTTCTTCATTTTTCCGGTACATCCTAGCACCTTACAGCAGCCACATACATGTCGTGAGCACACGACCCGCCGACAAACACGATCACAGGAAGCTACAAAGGGCATATGAAACAAAAAACAATTGGTAGAAGAGGATGTCACACTTAGACAATATGTAGAGAGAAAAAAGCGCCAAAAAAAGTAGTGATTGTCACAAGTACACTATTAAATTATTTTTTTATGCATTGTCCTCGGATATTATTTTTGATATTATGAAGTAATGTCTTCAACTATTTATTTTTTTCTATGTATGAATGAATGAATGAGTTAATTAATGAATGCTATAAACTAATTAATGATAGAATTCATGTAATTCCTTTAAAACAAGAAACTCACGATGTTCGCACAAAATATCATTTATTTCCAAGCACGTGCATTGGGTATGGGGAATTGAGAGTGATGTGAGGGGGGGGGAGGGGCCATATGAGCTTCCACCTTCACGTGGTTGGCCCTTTTTAGTAGATAATATTAAACTATTCTCGAAACATAGAGGATCTCAATAAGGTAAAATGCATGCATTATTACAATGTTTCTTTCTTATGACCAGATACATTGTTTCTTTCTTCCGGCTAACTATAGACATGCATTTTCTTTCTACTGCAGAGTGAGAATCTTGATGGGCTGGAGATTTCTGGTTTGGAAGATATTCAAAGTATACATGTTGAGGCATTAACCAAGATTTGCCAAGATAAGGTATTTGTATCCAGTTAAGATTAAGTGGGAAAGGTACGTAGCTATCCCTTCCATTATAGAGGCTATATTCTTGGAGTTACATCTTAGCTTGTAAGTTTTTATATGAGTTAATTAGGTGTTTCTGTTAGCTTCAATTTTTCTCACCTATTATGAATTTCTTGTTTAATATCATGGAACCGGTAAGTGTGTTAATCCATGTGTGTTATTTTAATTGTCTCCTTAAGAAGATTCACTATCCAAAGATAGGTTCTTCACAATGAGCCATTACATGTCAGTGCGGTAGCATACTTAAACATTCACAATCATCCTCTATCCTCAATAGATAGATCCATCATCTTCCCTTTGATAGACATACAGCTACCATGAACCATCTTTTTAAATTTCAGTCAAAATTTGGATCCTATTTAGTATTTATTATAACCAATATAAGATTTTTGCATGATATTTTGTTTTTAAGTTTGTTTATGGTATTCCAACACACATTATGCATATAATCCATTCATTGCTATATTCATAACAACATAAGAAGCCATAGAGTAATTCACAGGGGTCTTGTCAATTGGGCAGTGACGTAGTACTTGAAGGAATACTATTAAACCTTCCAGGTGACCTAATGCATATTGTCCTCATTGTTCTGCAATATAGGTTCAAAGTATTTGTATAAGATATATTTGAAGTATTTTGCAATTACACCATGGCTATTGTCAACCACCATCATCAATGACCTTTGGATCTAGTTCCAATCCTGGTTAAATTGTATTTCTCAGAGAAAATACAACAAATTCCCTAAAAATAACTACAGGGTTTCCTTCGAGGGTGAAAGCAACTATTGTGTTGAAAGGTCAGTTAGTCCATGGAATTATTTCTTCCTTGAATTCAATTTGCAAGAATTTCAAGAGAAAAATTCTATGCAGCTGTAGCAATTGCAACAATCCCTATATCCCTGTGATTATTGGTGGCTATAAAGTTTAAACTCATGAACACTTGCCATCAACCATGTTATCCACATTTTGTGGTATAGCAGTGAACTCACTCAAAGCCTTATTAAACTACGCAAGACCTGAGGATGGCTATCAGTAAGTTCAAGACAGGGATCGGGTCAAGGGTGCATAATCTTTAAACAAGGAGTTGTGCCAGAAGGTGCAAAGGCATGTCCATAGGATGGGTATTAGAAGACTTCTTCATCAAATTGTAATAGTTTGTCCAAATTGTTGTGTATGCATTTCCTGTTGGAGAAGGTTTATAATTATGTGCATATACACCATATTCCTTACCAAAATAGTTAAGAGTCATGTCAGAACAATGCTTACATTCACTGTTAATGTCTCTAAACTATAGTCACATGGTAGAGACATGTTAGCCAGAGCTTCAAACTGAAAGACTCAAAACCATGAGTTGTTGTGTAAGTGAATGCTTACAATGTGTACACAAAGTGAATGCTTACAATGTGTAAGTGAGAAAGATGTTATTGAACAAACTGCAACCAGAGCAGCAACATTAGCAATACTCCGAATTTGGATGCCAAAGAAACCGTTAATACAAAGTCCTTGAGTGCATAGTCGAGGATTGAGGCCAACGAAGGCTAGAGAAAAACCATCCGATAATAGCTATAGGTAGAAAGCTGAAAGGAATGCTATCAAGATAAAAGAACCCAATGCATTAAAGGGTCCTATAGTAGCATAGGATATTCTTTATTCAAAATGGCTCAAATTTGTCTTTTTCCTAGTGAAATTTCAGCTAGTAAATTTGACAGAAAATTGGGTGCCAGGCCTATTTTCATGGATCAAAGCTCCAGGGACATAGTTCTTTCATTCCCCTAAATGTTTTGAGGGTCTCTGAATAGACCCACAACCTCCAAAAATCCATAAACAACCTGCAACTATACCTGAGTTGGATTTTTTACTTTGTCGTATTCAGGGCCATTTCGGAAAAAGCATATGTTGCTCCATCCTACAGCTACCAAACATCAAGAGAAGGAATTCCTTGATCACTCTGGTTCAAAAATTCTAAGGAATATCTACGTTAAAGTAAGCTAGAAAAACCTTGGTTGAGAGAAGGATAAAACCCAGAGTAAGAGCTCCAAGGAACCTAAACCCAAAAACTAGGATAGTTGCCTGAGAGTAGGTAGAGTAGTAGCTAACAAGGTCATGGTTGTTCAACACTGACATGTTGACACATACAACTTGTGCAAGGAAGCCTTGTATCCAGTACCTTGTCCAATAAATTATCAAATGCTGCAACTGGTTACCAAGGTAGCTAGTAGATGGCATGGAACATTAAGGAAATTTTAGGTCAAAGTCGGTACAATCTGTTAGTATTTGGCGTTGACAAATAAACACATACTCTGGGCCAAAGAACACTTGCGATAGGAAAATATGTAGGAACTTGAGCCCGAAATACTCTTCATTCAAATTATTAATAACATCGTAGTATCATATCAATGAAGTAACTAATGTGCACTGATAATTAGTTCAAATACCTACTAATTGCACTATACCACCCATTTATCATATCTAAATAGGAGAACAGGAAGACCAGGAAGGCATATCTTCACTTATTGCTGATTTTGAAAATGCTTCCCAATTCCCAACCATATTGTACTATGTTTATAGGTAGTAAAGAAATTGATTCATGCATATCGATTTTCATGGCCCGGTCATATGTTCTAGACTTGAAATTTCCAACAATATATGTTTTGAATGTCTAAAGATGGTTTCATCTATGAGAAAAGGCCTATGGACCACATTATTTATTGACTGATAGGTATAAATATAGATAATTGGAGAGATCAAAAAAAGAAACCTGAGGGACATGACTGGTAAGTGATGAAAAATAATGCTTACATAAAAACTTGTAGGCTGCAATGCACTCAGAAGTCAAAATATATTTAGCATTATGCAATTGAAGCACGGTAGCTTATATTTAGGCAGAACTACATTTGCAAGCAACAGTGACATAGACATTAGAAAAAGAAATGTGTTTATAATGGAGATGATCAAACCATAGCAGTCAAATGGCTAATAACAAGTTATTTTTAGAAATGATGAAGGCATTGAATATAAAACCTCCCTATGGAAAGAAATGGTAACTTGATAGAAGAATGCACTTGAAAGACATAATGAAGGAAACAACATATTCATTCTCATGTTGCTCCTCATATTTATTATTTTAATGATGGATTATTAAGTAAAAAGGGGAGAATATGACAAATCTAGCATGTGCATACCAGCAGGGAAATCTGTTGGATATTTGTTCACACCTATGAGAGGGACATTAGATTCATTCTGATGTTGCTCCTTGTCTTTTTTATTTGAATGATGGATTATTAAGTAAAAAAGGGAGAAGATGACAAATCTAGCATGTGCATACCAGCAAGGAAATCTATTGGATATTTGTTTAAACCTATGAGAGTCACATTAGATAAGGAAAAATAAAATTTTATCTAGAAGCAATTTTTAACATGAGAAATTTTTTATATCTGACCCTCTTACTAGGCGTAACCAAGGGCTGACTGTGTCCATTGAATATTGGGTGGTTGAGAGGAATGATTGTTACTGTCCCCACCCAAATTAAATTCTTGTAAGAGACATGATGCTCTTGTTGAGCCCCTATGTATTGACTATGTAATGATTGAATGGATTAGGTAATGTTGGCCATACCTTGATTTTCCAGAATAGCAGGTGTTGTCATTTCTCCCAGTTTTAAAACCTAGGGCTGGAAGCAATAATCTCCCAGTTTTAAAACCTAGGGCTAGCTGCAATATGCATACTTGACTGAACTATGCTTTAAGCACAGGCCACAGCTAATAATACACAAAGCATATAATGCAAGGGAAGTTTGTAGTATGTACACCTTGGCACCACTATCCACTATGGAAGCTTTTGAAAAAATACCAGAACATTCAAGTCAATGTTTCCTAAAAGAAGAAAGAGATCTCATGGTCCATAAAAGCTAGTGCATAAGACATGATCGTTCCTTAGTGGCCAACCTTGTCAAATGCACTTCATATTGCACAAAATGCATAGAAGCAATATCCCATTATGCCCATTATGAAGGAAAACAAGAAGAACCCATGATGCATAACATGGTCCAGACATAGAAAAGTGGATAGAAAGACCACCACCACTTTCATGATAACATAGGAGGGTTGAAAGAAAATCCAATTTCAACAAAAATATAGTATAATAACTGATACATCGAAACATTTTCCATAAAATGAATGTACATGCTATAGTGTTACTGATGCTAATAATCTATGAAATATCAAAACATTTAACTAGCACAAAATAGGGATGTTTAAAATGCTTAAAACATGACAACCACAGAGATGCATCATGCTTAACAAAGAAGAAAACTGATTTCCACATAGCTTCAGTGTAGTGGCTAAATCAATTCATACAAATTTTTTTCGATCTCTAATTAGGATAAAAGCATTGCTACTCCACATGCTTCTCTGTAATACCATCACTGCAACGACAAAAACACACCCACCATCTATGCAAAATAAGTTTATAGAATGAGCCTCAAGTGTCAGCTCGATTGGTTTGACCCTTCTTGATAAGGCATAATGCCTAGGGAAGTCATGAGATCCATTCCCATAGAGTCCTGCAGGATTACCAGCCGCAAAAGTGGCTGGTGGTTAATATTTCCCTTCATCAAGAAAACCAGAGAAAGGGGAAATCTGCAGGGCACTAGCAAGCTACCAGTTTCCTCATTGTGAATGCTCAATTGCAGGAGGATGAGGGGAGTTTATTTTTATGGGAAAAAGGGAAAAAAATAGTTCACAACCTACTCAATAACAAAAACAATAAATATTTGACTGGGTGAACAGAAAATGCAGGATGTAAAATCATATTTGGAAAGAGTGAAAGACCCAGAGAGACAATTAAAAAAAAGAGAACAAATAAAGTCATATAAACACTTACCCAACTATAAGCGAAATAAGAGACAACAACCCCAGTACATATTTATATGCATTGTGCTTAGAATTGACAACAGAGTTCACATTATATCCAAGGACAATGTTCTTGCGATTCACCCATCCAAACTGAGGCCGCATCAGAAACACAAATCCAAGAAGAAACCGTGATACAAATCCTATGATGTGGGAAAAGTTGTCCACATGTGGTAGTAACCCAAAAGCCAAGTTGACGACAATAATGACAAGTAGTGTTACCAATGCTGCAAACTACAAAAACAAATATCAATCTTAGATACCAAAGTAATAGAATTCCACCAATATCAAAATTATCAGAACCAAAAGTAAAACATTTTGTTGGATTCTTGTAAAAAGAAACACATAATGGAATCTTGTACTAACCTTACTAGCATAAATTGTCCAGTTTGTAATAAGGTCTAAAAGCATCACTCCCAATAAACCAAATAATGCACCAGATGCACCAACAATACACCATTCTGGTTAAAAAGTGCTGACAACACACTACCACCAAAAGCAGAGACTAGGAAGACTATTCCAACCCTCACTACATAAGTAAAAATTGAAAATAACCAATTTATTGACTACCAACTCATATTTTGGATTCATTAATGTCGGCAACACAAGTAACCAATAGAATGATAGAATGAAAATATAACATAAAAATTGGTTGTATGCGTTGACTACAACAGAGACTACATTTCCAATCTAGTTAGCACTTGTATCAACAATGAATAAAGGGAAATCCCAATTATTTGCCTCCATATGCATAAACGTTGGATCCATAGAGCTATACCAAACAGTGACTAGGGTATCACACATGGAGGTGAGAGTGAATAAAGGAAGGCTGTAAACGTTAGGAGTTGTCAATTTAAAGTTTTCTTGCATGCATGTAAGCATCCTACATTGCTCTTTGCTCCACTGTCTTCTGACTATTTTGGCGAGGCACAGTTATACAAAGTGGAGATGGTGTTAGCTTTTAGATGTTCAATGAATCAGAAAGGAAAGGTGGGCAGATTGGAAGCACAAGAAAAAGTACGGGATGGGGAAATATGCAGGACCAAATATAAGTTAAAATTTGACACTAGGAAATAATAAACCTTGATGTGTTTTCACAGGGGAAAACAATGAGAAATCAGAATTTACTTTCGGAGTTTACAATACATTGATGGAATATTCTCAAGGTAATATTTTTCATTATAAGATGTCATTATGTGCTTTACTTGCCTTTTGCAAATGTGTATTATTCATATAGTTTGAGGCTGTTATAATCATGTACAATGTAATTTTCTACCTAGATGTGAACAACGAAAACATGACAACCAGTTTCAGCCAATGAAATAAACAAGTGGGTATCTATATGATATTCCGATTCTAGGTAAACATTACTAATATGCAATTGTCTGAAAGCCTGTAACAATTTACAAAACTCACCAAAACCAAACTCCTGCTCCAGGTGAATCCCTATAAATATGAAACTAAACATATTGGCAAGCAGATGAATGACCCCAGCATGCAACCAGATACATGTGATAAGCTGCCATCCTTGGTGCTCCTTGACCACCTTATGCCACACAAGAGCTCCCATCTTTTCCAAACTGCAGCAAAATGAATGAAAAATGAAAATGGACACAAGTTAAATGAATAAATCATTACACCTTCAATGACATTTGAACACAATCACCATTTTGCATAAGTATAAATTACTCAAAACTACTAAAAGTTATTAAATTTAAACCATGCTTTCTAAGTCCATTACCTAGATCGATATGAATACCATATTGCGTTTATATGTATGTCTCACTATGAATCAACCCCTACCACCACTGACAAGGGTATTGCTAAAGATCCTGATTCTCTAAAATTACATATGTTTAAAGAATGAAAGAGATGAAGTGCCACAATTAAACATGTAGGCTAAGTCACTTGACACGATGATAGTGGATACAAGTATCCAAATCGGGACACGATGAACCCGGAAATAGTACATAGAGGGCACATTATATATATATATATATAAACGTGTCCCCTGTGTCCTATTTATGGGGTCGTGAGTT
>LPNX010476513.1:870409-919421 GCA_001517045.1 Pseudotsuga menziesii | reverse complement strand
TAAAAAAGCATATTGATACATCATACAATGATACAAGTTACAAACTTACAAATAGTTACTACATCCATTCAAGGATGAATCATGATCAAGCACAAAAGAATAATAGAGGATTATTTGTTTCAGTACCGCTTCACATATGCATTGATTGTTCATGACACCTGCTTCACACATAGGGTACCTTGTGGTGAGATTTCCTTGCTGAGATTTTCTTGCAGCTATTTTCTGGAAGTGATGATGCAACAGTTTGAGTATGGGATCTTGTAGCTAAGAAGTGCATTTTTGTGCTTGAAAAACATTTTTATACTATGACAAGTTTGTCAATCTCTGAAAATGGCTGGAATCTGCTCAGTGCTGGTAGAGATAAGGTATTGTCTAATGGTAATTCTGGCAGGTTATAAGGTTTTTATTTAGTTTATATGCAAACTAATAAATCAATTGGCCATTTCAATTTCATTAGTTATTGGTGAGATAGGCATGCAGAGTGGTTTTGGGTTTTCTGTGATGTCTATATGCAAAGCTGCTATATTTATTTATAGAGATTTCTTCATTTTACAAAATACCATGTATTGAAGACAAAAATATAGCATTCGACTATGGCTTGGACATGATCTTTTAGAAAAAAAATTGTATAATGGTATAGTGGTTAATAGGCACTTCAAACTTGTCCTTGTCCTTGAACTGGTGATTTGAAGGGTGTTTTGCTGAGATTGCATTCTTGATCAAAATGTTTTGCTGAGATTTTTTTTGTTTTCAATTGAAAATGTCTATAATTTGGTTGATTGTACTAGTCATAAACATAAGCTATGCTGGTGTGTTGTTTGGATTGCTCCTTGTTAAATGCCAGCATGATGATCTGCCTCTCTTTTTAGTTCATTTTATATTTTAACAATCTTGTATTGACTTTTGTCATTGTATACATATTTTAGGTTGTAAATATATGGGACTTGCGTGATTATCACTTCAGGGAAACAATACCAATGTATGAACCACTAGAAGCTATGTGTGTTCTCCCAAGTGGTTCTAGGCTGGTGTCTGTTATGAAGCAAAGACAAACATTGTCTAAGAATCAGAAGAAAAGTGGTGCAGCCCCAGTGTATTTTTTTACTGTAGGGGAACATGGCATTGTTCATATATGGTATTCAAAAGGGTAAGCTGGTTAGCCACATCTACCAATTTTAGTTACTGACTGCAGTATGATTTTATGGAAGTGAAAATTTGAGATCATTGTTTATGCTATTCTGTCTTGAAGAATGGTATTTTGAGTTTAACATCACTGTCCAAAGCATTTTCTTATACATGTAACTGGTCTCAATTTTCCTTGCATTGTTTGCAGTGCTCTGTGCTTATATGAACAGAAGTCCTCGGATGCAATCATTAGCTCTGACAAAGATGACATGAAGGGAGGCTTTGTATCATTTTCCTAGTACCCCTTGCTCAAGGAGTGTTGTGTGTTATTGCTGATCAGTGCTTTCTCTTTTATGACCTGGGTGAGAATGATGAAGGAAAATACGATTTAAATATTATCAAGAGGCTTATAGGTTACAATGAGGAGATCGTGGATTTAAAATTTCTTGGGGAAGAGGAGAAATTTCTTGCAGTTGCAACAAATCTGGAGCAGGTGTGACTTTTTAATAAAAGAGTTCTGGATTCCTCTTCAAGTTTTAACAATGCAAAATTTGTTTTCTCTTGGTGTTTTAATTTGTTGTCTACTTTGTTATAGGAAAGGGTCCATGTAACTGTTTTTTCTTGGGCATGTATGGTTTCTTGTAAATTTTATACATAGAATCCAATATTTTGAAATTAGTCTTATGTGGAATGTTAGTACAATGTTTACTGGAGCTGTTAGAAGTACGCATTCACTAGTGCTTACTATTATGTAGCTCATGAATTGTATGTTGGTGCTATATATATTTGGATGTGTGCTATATAAATATTTCCATCTGGCATTTGTTTTTTTTTTAAACGCTTATAGCCGTTGGTTAAGCGACGGCCTATAGGTGATTTTTTTTTAAAAAAAATTCAATACCGTCGCTTAACCGTCGCTTAACCGACACTTACGTTTTCATTATCATCGTTTAACCGTATCTTAACCGATTCTTACATTTTCATTATCGTCACTTAACTATCACTCAACCGACGCTTAACCAATGCTTACATTTTCATTATCGTCGTTTAATAGTCGCGTAACCGACGCTTACGTTTTCATCATCATAGTTTAACCGAAGCTTAACCGACGCTTACGTTTTCATTATCATCATTTAACCGTTGCTTAATCAACGTCATTATCATCGTTTAAGTGATACCTGTTTAAATTTTAATATGATTTAGACGTTGGATAACCAAAGATTTACATTTAACTCATGGTAAACTGAGCTGTCGCTTAACCGACGGATTGGAGAGCTGTCGGATAACCAACGAAAATCCACCGATGCTTAAAAAAAATCATAGTGTCGTACATGCGACAGGGAAGTGTCGAAAATTTGACAATACGGCCGTCGAATTTTTGGTCGAAATGTAGTAGTGCCAGTAACAGAGGCTAACCAGAAACATGGGCCAAAAATCAAACCAAGCAAAGGGGGTGGGGGGATGAGAAAAGAGAAAACCCTAATTCTACAAAAGGAATTGAAACCTATATAAATAACACCCCAAATGGATGAAACTAACTCCCTTGAGTCATGCACCTCTAGAGGACCCCAAAAGACCTACCAAACAACCCTCAAACAGTAGAAAAAACTACAAAAATGAGGAAAAAAACTGTTTAAGGGGCATAGGTGAGTTGTACTACTAATAGGTCATGTTTCATACATGGGTTAATAGTATATCAGGTCATGTGTACATACCACACATGTGATTATTGAGTCTGCAACTCCTGTGTGGTTGGAAAAAGAACCCAAAACACCAAAAACTACCTTAGGAAGGTAGGGGAGGTGTACTATTAGGATTAGAAGGTGTTCCTAAGTGCAAATAAGGATTTAAAAAATTTAAAAAGTATGGAATAAAAACAAAGAAACCCCAAACATAAAAGGCTCTCCCTAGTGGATTCACTAGTTTTGTTGTAAAGGAACGTTTCCTATGGCTAGGGTTTAAGAGGCCCTCAACATACTAGGGTTGAACGAGAGTTTGATATAGTTATGCAAGTATATATAAGAAAATTCATAGTTTGGAATGGCTCATGCATTATCTAAATGAATTTTGATCCAAGTATCCCTTCAATCCTCCTCTTGTTCCTCTTGCTCCAAGAGACCATGTATAAAGTAATGATAATCCAATAAACATGAAATAATAATCTGATTAACATAAAAATTTAATCATAAACATAGAATCACAAATTGAACAATGATTTGAGAAGAATAAGGACATCACATATTTATTAATCATGAAAATAATTACAAGTATACCTTCTCTTGAAGTTGGGCACCTCATGAAAAGGCTTGATCTAGTTCTACTGCTTCTCTTCTCCAAAGAAATTAGCCTCCAAGATCTGTTCCACAAGAAGATGATCACTAGGGTAAAGGTGGGGGGAAAAAGAGTCCCAATTCCTCCAGCATAACAATGCAAAGGTTCACGTATCCTCTCATGGACCTCTTTACCTCTATTTATACATTTCTGAAGAGATACGTTCAAA
Organism: Pseudotsuga menziesii; assembly: GCA_001517045.1. Classification (NCBI taxonomy): domain Eukaryota; kingdom Viridiplantae; phylum Streptophyta; class Pinopsida; order Pinales; family Pinaceae; genus Pseudotsuga; species Pseudotsuga menziesii. The sequence goes on along the minus strand of LPNX010476513.1, from coordinate 915,796 downwards.
GAGAAAGTAGTTACAACTAAAAGAGTCAGTTGCATAACCACCCAAACTACCCAAATTTCGAAAATGCCTTTTTTTGACATCTACAGGAAAAACACACGAGTTTTAGATACAATACTTGCATATTCAAGGAACACATGGGGGTTTCAGTAACAATAATCGTGTATGATACACAGGTTGCAATGTAAATAGTCATGTTTTTTGGGAACACACAAGTATTATTTAGAACAAGTCGTGTGCAACACGCATGTTTCATTAAGGAAACTCCCATTTACATAAAAAGGTCTCATGTTTGGGGTATGTATAGGAATTTTAAGACTTTTGTGTCTTCTAGAAATTTTTAGTTGACTTAGATACCTTTCCAATGGTGTGGAGAAGAGGTCAAACTGAGTTACAAAACTCCTGATATGGGTCCTCCAAGTTAGGTCCTTTTTTAGTGACTTTCATGAAGTGTCATCATGAAAGTGTCTACATGCAATGTAATCATGAGAAAGTGGTCATAGGAAGAGATGTGTCATTTTGAGCTATAACAATAAGCATAAGGTATTAAGCTTAGTTGTTCATTGTTGTTCCATGTAATTCTCTTTTTTCCATGGAAAACCTCATTCAAAGCATTATTGCACATGGCATATTCAATGGTTTTTTGTCCTGCATTTAGATAAAATGAAACTTGTGTCATGTACCCATCCAAATAATACTAATTACAAGTAATTTTTCACCAACCTACTAATTCCCTAGGTGGGGATGGAAACATAAATGTTGTAATAAGGGGGCTATATGACCCCAAATGACTTTAGTTTACCATATTGACATTAAAATGGGTCACGTAAATAATAAATTCTAATAAAATAAGGTCGAATTGGTTCATGAATACACTTGGAAGCTTATGGAGTCTTTCGGTGACTAGATTCCCCCACACACTTGGCGTGACCCTCATCCAAATTTGAACCCATGAAAAAATGTAATGTTCTTGGAGGGTGATGTGTTGTCACATAGCCTATCACAAGCCAAGTAATTATAATTAGGAGAGGAGATTAAGTCCCATGGAAGAGGAAGATACTAAGAAGACAATGTGTGCCACTTGGAAGGAGATTTCATGCACTCTATGAGAACTAATGATGAAATATTCTATGACAAATATGGAAAATTCATACCTGATTGTATACCTATGACAAGTTTGACATGACATGGATTAACATATCCACCAAGAGAGATAATTTGGGATTTAGGGGAATCTATTTGAATTTGGAAAAGAATTGGAGCATGAAGAATAAGACATGTGTCATAGGAGTTACTAAACCACTAAGATGAGTTGGAGGAATCCCATGGAGGGAAATTAAATGTTAGGAGTCCTCTTGAATTTAATAAAAGTATATCTTGAGGAATTATAATGTCTTTGGATCATTTTTTGATTGTCCTTTGGCATTTTGGATAACTTTTTCATGTCCATTGCATGGTGATAGTTCATGATCCTTGCTCGTGAACCAATTTCGACGAAGTTGGATTACTTTCCAAGTTGGTGTATGGAAATTACTCAGACCTCTCATTGAATTTGAACGAAACCGTTTAGTTTTAGGTTTAAGTTCCATACAGCTCGAGTTCTCATATATCTTCCAATTCTCTCATTATTTCTTCTACATTACCCCATACTCTCATGTGATAGAACACTTTATGGAGTGGTTCTTCTGCTGGGATAATTTTATGTGATGCTTAATACTATGTATATGATGTATGTCTCTATACTCTTATGTCCATATTCTATTTAATTCAAAATATAATAAATCCATGTGTGGAAGGCTTGCATTCCCACCCAAAATGCACTCCAAAAATCTATGGTGCAGATTGAGCAACTTGAAGAGAGGTTGCAAGGGTCCTTTACACCCTCCTACATATAAAACAATCATTCAATGGATAAAATAATTTATGTTACAAATGAGGAACCTCAAGTGATGGTGGAACATGAGGTACATGTTAATATGCACGTGCTTGAAGATCCTACATTAAAACAAGAAGGAAACCAAGCACTCGTTTGTGTTCAGAGGTATTATGAGTTTCCCAATTGTGAGAGTCATAGAGCCTTGGAGGAAGAACATGATATCACAACAATTGGACCAAATAATGATGGAGAGTATGCATTAAATTTTTTTATGGGTAATAGTTTCAAGGATTTAAGGTTGGTTCACAATTCCTCACTCCCTACTTCATTTTTAGCCACATCAATTGGGGATGAAAATTGGGTCAAAGGATTTTTTTATGGTGCCACATGAGAAGTATAAAAATTCTATATCTACTTTTGATGATGACATGATTAGAGAACCATCGTATTTACATTTGCAACAACATGCTTTGTTACATTATCATGGTACACATCTACATGGATGCACCTATGATGGTCACTTGAGTCACTTGAAGACTCGTGATTTTCCTTGCTCCTTGCTTAGCCCATTTGATGTCAGAGGAACTTCATCCAACACTTGGGTGAAGAGGCATATGATTGAAGCATATTGTTATTGGTAGCAACATACCTTGTTATTTATTGATGATATACATATTCATGAGTGTATTGATGAGACTTATTTGAGCCACTTGAAGACTTCATGTTTTCTTGGCTCCTTATTAGGTTTAGATTTTGGTGGAGATTCTTCATTCACTTCTTAGATGAAATAACACATCACTGAATATATTGATGCATATTACATTATTTTGGAATAGATTTATAGGACATTGGATCCTCACGTATGTCATTAGATCATATTTGATATAATATGTGATGCTTGTGTGTATGGGCCACATGATGATCTACTTACTTGGATGTACACAAAATTTCATGATTATTTGATGAGGTACCTTCTTGATGTACATTTGTATTATTTTTTTATTTACTTTCATGATCTATATTTTATACTCATGATGTTTGGAAGGGTACAATACAAGCAATGGGATCCTTGTATTGCTTGGTTTCAATTTTGGGGGCGGCAATTATTATGGGAGATTGAGTCACCACTTGAGAAGGTGATTTTAATTAGAGTAGTGCAATAGCAAGCATGATGGTTCCTCCCTAAAATTTTCTTAAGATAATAAAAGAATCGAATTTTGGTAACTTAGTACAACTTCGTAGAATTATACAAGAACAAAAAGGGGGTTGAAAGTTCACAAAGGGTTTCCAAAATATGGAGGTAAAGACTATTTGTGAAAATTTTGTTTTGATGAAATTAACTAACATTTTGGTGTTTAGTGGTGATGTTGCATGAAACATCAATATGAAAAAACTACATCTATTTACACTTGGAAACAAAACATTGCAGTACATGAGTGCCACTAATCAAATTGCAGCTAAAGAAAATTAACAAGCAGAACCATAAGATAGCACTTGGTGCAAAGGAAGGAGTACCAAATGAGGATGACACTTGGGATGATGAACAAATTTTGCAGGATCAAAACTTAGCATTGTTTGAGGACAAGAATTATTGGGTGGGGAGGATTGTCATGTCCCCATCCAAATAAGACTACATATAAATAGTATTTCACCAACCTACAAGTTCCCTAGGTGGGGATGGAAACATAAATGTGGTAATAAGGGGTCTAAGATTCAATATGGTAAAATAAGGTGACATTAGTTCATGAAGACACTTGGAATATTGTGGAGTATTTGGGTGACTAGAGTGGCCCACACACATGGCATGACCTTCATCTGAATTTGAAACCTTGAGGAATGTAACATTCTTCGAGGTTGATGTGGTTTCACAAACCCTATCATGAGCCAAGGAATTCGAATTAGGAGAGGTGTGTAACTCCCATCAAAGAGGGATACTGAGAAGACAATGTGTTCCAGGAAGGATATTCCATGCACTTTATGACAAATAATGATAAAATATGCTATGAAAAATATGACAAATTGAGGCATGATTGCATACCTATGACAAATATGACATGAAATGGATAAAAATATCCACCAAAAGGGTGCATTTGGGAGTTAGAGGAAACTATTCGAATTGGGGAAATATTGGAGAATGAAGAAGAAGACAAGTATCATAGGAGTTACTAAACCACTAATATGAGTTGTAGGAAGCCCATGGAGGGAAATTCAACCTTAGGTGTTTAGAACATAATAAGTAATAATTAAATAATTAATAGTAAGAGTGATTAACAGACACCTCATTTGGGTGAATAGTCACCATGAGGACCTATTTATACGGGTTCCTTATCATTGTAAAGATATTCGGTTATCTATTCAATATTCAAACTATATTATTATTCATGACTTATTTAATATTACAAGTATTTTGGTAATGTTTTGTGTGAGCAATCTATTGTTAGGATCATTTGGTATCAGATCCCCTTCTTGAGCTTTTATACTAATTGTTTCATTTGGCTATAATTTTGAGACATTCTCTGGTATAATTCATATTTTTTGAATTAATTAGTTCTTTGACCTTACTCAAAATAAAGAGAAAAATGTAAAAAAAAAAGTAAAAGAAAAAGAATAGTAAAAACAAAGAATTGAAATAAGTAAAGAGAAAATAAAATATAGAAACCACACATGGTTTTTTTTTAACTATTAAAACTAGACATGGTTTCTTTTCCAACAACAAACAACACATGATTTATTGAAATAACTATTAGGAAACAAAAAAGGGAAAAAATCAAAAGGGATTAATAATTATTATTATAATTATTATTTTGAAATAATAATTATTTTTGGAAAAGGAAAATGTTATTTAACCTAATAAGAAGAATACAAGAGGTAGTCAAAGGAAGACAAACTATCTCCAAAAAAGTGAAAATCAAAGGAAGAACAAATTATCATCAAAAGAACTCAAAAGAGAAGGAATACAATGGAAACTGACATACAATTACAAGTAAAAAATTAGAAGGTAAATTAAGGAACTATCGAAGAGACAATCAAGATTTACACGACATGAATACAAAATAGGAAGTAATGATTAAAACACATAAGATACAAGAAAGGTTCAATGAATAAAATATTTCAGACCAAAAAAATCATATAGAAAATTTGTCTGTGAAAATTGAGGAATTAAAAGATGAAAGGGATTTCAATCAGAGATTTAAAAATCAAGATATAAAGAAAGAAAGAAAAAATTATGAAGCAGAAATAATATGCTTCAAAAAAATTGTTAATTTTAGAGATGAAGAACTAATGCATATATGAAACAAATTAGAAGATCAAGAATAAAAAATCGACTAGTGTCGACAACCAATAAATGTTCTTCAACCACAAAATGATGACTCTAAAAAGGAACACAAGTTAGATATGACAAAAATTAATAAATAATTATCCAAAAATTCTGATGATTTTTTCATATTAAAGAACCATAATAAGACGTTAGTCACGAAAATTAAAAATTTTGAAAATTTGTCAGAAGGAAGAACACTCTATGGAAGACATTGAAGGAAAAATTCTAGAAAAGAAAGAAGAAAATAGTTGCATTAGAAGTCATAACAAAGATATTAAAGAACAACATAAGAAGTCTAAAAATGACAGGAAGTTGCAAGTAGAATTTCTTAAAAAGTTTCAAAATGACATCATGGAGTTAGAAAACAAGTTGGAAAATATACATAACGAAACATTAAAACCTAAAGGGAAAATACAACTTTCAAATCATATCAATGCTCAAAATACGACGCTTGTAAAAGAAAATGGAATCCTAAAAATTCTTTATCAACACCCTAGTCATAAGAACCAATATCTTAAAAAGGGGAAAATGTCAAAAGATAATGGTACTAATGTGATCAAATCTCCTGGCGATAGATGAGTAGGGAATCCCAACAGTGGGAAACAAATCAATTTTGGATAGATTGATCTGTCAACATATCAAAAGTTATGCTCTACACTTAGAATTTCGTATTGAAATATTTCTCCAGCTATGACATCATAAGGAACAATACGAGAACATTATAAGGCTTTGAGAACAAAGTCTTTCTAAGAGAGAGGCAATGTTATGAACATAATAAGTAATAATAAAATAATAAAATAATTAATAGTTAGAGTGATTAAGAGACACCTCATTTGGGTCAATGGTCACCATGAGGACCTCTTTATATGTTTCCCTTATCATTGTAAATATATTCGAGTATCTATTCAATATTCAAATTATATTCTTATTCATGTCTTATTTGATATTCCAAGTATTTTGGTAATATTTTGTGTGAGTGAACTATTATTCATCTCATTAGGAGGCCTAATGGATTTAATAAAAGTATTTCATGAGGAAGGATAATGGATTTGGATCATTTTTTTAATTGGACTTTGGGATTTTGGGGGAATTTTTCTTGTCCATCGCACATTGATTGTTCACTCCCCTTGCTTGTGAACCAATTGTGAGGGAGTTGGATTCCTTTCCAACTTGGTTGATGGAGAGGAAATTCAAACCTCTCATTGGATATTAATGAAGTTGTTTAGTTTCAGTTTGAATTTCCATACAGCTCAAGTTCTCATCTATCTCCCCATTCTCTCATTCCTTCTTCTCCATTCCCTATACTCTCATGTGATGGCGCACTTGTTGGAGCGGTGGTTGCACTTGGATGCATTTATTTGATGCCAAATGTTGGGTATATGATTTATGGATATGTAATCTTATTTTTATATTCTCTATAATTCGAAACTTAATAGATCCATGTGTGAAAGGCTTGCATTACCATGCTCTTGAATAAGTAATTTTCATAAATTTGGCTTCAAGCTTGAAATAGTTATATGTCTAAATTGCGAGAATACTTTTCTATGAGTTTAATCTTTGTTGGGGATAGTAATTTGTATGTTTTATATGGCTATCATATTTCATGTTACTATGTGAGACATTTATTCTACTGTTCATGTTCCAAATTTAAACTAGTAATATAATTTACCCATAAGCATTTTCCATGAAAATTACCATACAAAGGTTGTGCCTAATAACAAGTTTCAAAATATTAATAACCATTAAGAATGATATACATCGATTTTTGGTACTCATGTTAGGATTATAATCATCACTTGTCCAATTTGGTCAATTTTGCCTAATTTAAAAGTCTTCTTACTCATTATCGATTCACTAGTACCATTGGGTCCACTTGGCCTAATGGGACCACCTGTAAAGTCACTAGAGTCTAGGGAACACTAACTAAGGCTAACGACCACTAACTGCACTTGAACGCATCATTTTAGGCACCTCCTAGACCAATCCCTACAATTTACGAGCCACTGGGAGTGCTGGCACCAACCTCTTTCAGTTGAGTTCAGCTGGTGACTAGTCAAGATTAGTTATGAGTTAGTTACATCTAGTTACATTCAGTTACGGTTAGTTAAATCCAGTTATACTAGTTTAATTGATTCTAACTGATTGAACCGCTGATTTAGACAACTAGAGCTAAAGTCTAGCTAGGATCTGATAGTGATTTAGACATGTCTACTTATCCATACATTTAGAATGAGTCAATCAATTTGAATTTCCTCTCGTGTATTCAAATTGTCTATTTATTAATACTAGTGTATTACATTGTAAAAATCATCCAAATTGTATCCATTTTAATTTTTTTATTAATGAAAGCATTATACAGCTGCAACCCTTTTTTGCATTGATTCATGCCAATTCTGAGTAAATTTCTTATGAGATCTATTTGTGAGTTTTTTCTTGGTTCATAGTTTCCTATGAGCTCAATTTTTATATGTTATCAGAGACTAGGCAGGATGAGACATTTCTCCTTTCTACAAATCTCTTGTTGGATCAATGAAGCAATTTGAGCAAAAAAAATAAGAAAAATTACAGCTCTGCACCAAAAGCGGAGAGTTTACCACATAATTCCTTGGCAAACGAATTGTTGATCAAGCTTGCTTGATTGGATAATTTGGGTGTGATGAAAAATACAAAATTGTAGGTTGTTCGGCTTTACTTTGTGTTTTTTTTGTAATTGTAGGTACAACTTCAGTTCCTCTTCTTACTCCATCCACAAGATATTGAGAATGGAAGTTGAAGATGATTTCATCTCTCAAGAGACAAGATATCTATGAGTTGTCTATTGGAATTGGTAAAGAGTCATATGAGGATGATAATGACTGGATAAATGAAATTGATAGATCATTTGGAACAATTTGTTTGGTGCTTTCACCAAGCTTGCGCTACCTTGTTAAATCTATTGAACCCAAAGAATCTTTGAACAAAAGTGGTGAAAAAATTTGGAAAGCTCAATGAGGATCATAATATCAATTTGGAGAGGACACTGGCCACCAAAAGAGTTTTATATCCAAAATTCTTGGCCTCTACTCTCTGTGATGAAGTTGTTTGTAATATCTGTATATGGATATTCTCAATGATTACTCAGTTCAATAATCAACCAATGGAAAATAATTCCATATTGAAAATATAGTGAAAGATTAAAAAGTGAGTGCCACATATATATAAATTGGAAAGGCACTTTGGATATCGTCCATGAAATGATGTGTCATTTTAGAAAGGCACTCCATGAAATGATGCGTCATTTTAGAAATGATACCTTCCATTTCATGATTCTGTGTCCTCAAATCATGCTTTAGAAAACTTGTTTATAATTTAAATACTGTAGGTAAAACTATGGGCTATTTCGTAAAACCATGGGCTATTTCATAAAACCATGGGTGGTTTTATGAATTATGTTTTTTAACTTTTCCCCTTTTATTTCTTTTGTTGATAATTCTTTTTCTTTTTCTCTTTTTTTTAATCTTCATATTTAAATTTTTTTTTTCTTCATTTTTCACTCTCATTCTTACTTCATAGTTGGTCTAGAATTAATACTTCTTCAATGAAATTCAAATGGACAAAGGCTAATTTTTGGTCAAAAACAATTTTTTACCATAGAATATGGATGGCTAAAAGCCATTGTGAGGTCAAATACCTAAATTCAAGGAAACCTTGAACATTTTTGCCACAATCCAGAGATCAGTAGAAGCCCTAGGAAGGGTTGGCTATGATACCAATGTAATATCCGTATCCAAATATTCTCAATGACTAATCAGTTGAATAATGAACCAATGGAAAATAATTCCATATTCAAAATATAAAATAAATATTTATATGAATGATGATGAAATATTACAAAGTGATTACCATTTATATATAAATTGGAAAGGCACTTTGGATACCATCCATGAAAGGATGCGTCATTTTAGAATAGTTTACTAACAACTATTTATTAATTATTAATTATGAATATCAATCTATATTAATATTAATAATTAATATTGATATTTAATATGTGTGTGTGTTTATGTGTGTGTGTGATTATGTTATATATATATAGTTCAAGATGAAGAAGAAGCATGATCTTCTACACAATCAATCTGAATTGAAGAGACTCTCCTTGTAGTGACTCCTCCTAATCCTCCAAAAGTTTATGAGATCTCTGATATCTCATATTCTCATATGTTTGAAATAGAAGAATACATTCAAATATGTGATATTGAAGAAAAAAATCTGTTGCAATTCTAAGCAAATATTCTCCCATGATTGTCCTTTAAATTCTGTGCAAAAGTTTACAGTGATTGGTTATGAAAGTCAAGAGGAATTAGATTTCTCTCCCTCTAATGTTGCTTCTGGTGTGCTGATAAGTAACTCCTTGGATATTTTGGAAATAGTATTATATTGTAGGAGTGATCAATTCACTCTCCTTGATCTAGATATTCCAGCAAATTCCTATATGATTGCATGCACAAATATTCAGAATTTTGAAGAAGGAGAAAACTGTGCATCGACCATCTTGGTGGACCACAATTTTGGATCTGATATGAACCTATTTGGATATGATATGATCTTATTTGGATCTGATCTTATTTCATTTGGTTATAATTTTAATTTCCAAGATACTTCAGTCATGCCTGTAGCTGGTCTCATCAATTTCGGTGTGACAAATCAAGTACTGCAAATCTTCTTGAAATTTGTTGCTCAGGATTTTAGTTTCCTCTGATGAGGTTTCTAATATTATATTTTGTAATTTATTGCATATTTATGAAGCTATATCAGATTATGGAGATCAATAATTAGGTCTCCACAATCCTAATCCTTCTCTGCCTTTGATCACATGCTCATCTCCTCACAGAACTAGTAAAGAGGGATACATTATGCATCCTCCGAGACACTTGCTCCAAAAACTTGGAGCTGATACTACCTCATATGGTTTGTTTTTCAAGATTCAATATATCAGTTTCTTGGGTGTTCCTCACATGGTTCGAATTCTCAAGCACTTTTTCTCTCTCATCAGTTGATTTGAGTTTCTGTACATAGGTCCAATTTTCATCCAGTAGTTGTCTATATTTATGATTCAGTTGAGCATGTTCCTCTTCTTCCAAAGAGGAATATTTATCCAAACATAATCATTTAGTTTATATGGATAAGTTCACATTCCAGGCCCGGGGATACCTTTGCACAGAAGAACAAGCCTGAATCCTAATTCTACCTGCTTAGTTTGAGGGGGGATATTTTTCCCATGAGGTTTGTCCCCATTTATTTATTTGTATTAAGCAGTTATTTTTATTAGCTGCAATGGGTGACCTTTGGTCTTACTTACTAGGACCCACAGATTTTCCATGTTAGCATTTAGGGGGGTATTAGGATTATAATCCTCACTTGTCCAATTTGGTCGATTCTACCTAATTAAGTATTCTTAGTCATTATTGAGTCACTAGTACTATTGTCCACTTTTCCTAACTCATGTGACCTACGCTCTGCGCATCCCGTTAACCCAAAAAATACCCGAGATACCAACCCTATAGAGCAATCCCCATCGGGAACACCTGTGAAGCAGGTTTAGTATCACCTAATATATCTCTTCAATGGGTAACCGCTGGAACAATGGTTCCATGATTGTGGAGGGATTATGGTCCCTTGGCTCATATCCAAGGGGCTCAATGAAGGCAACAGGATGGTTGGATAGAGAATTCATTCTTGCACGAATGAACACAAATACATGCCATCACACGCTATGATCCATTCCTTTCCACCTCGCAACTAGCGCAACCTATGCGGTACAATTGACTCATATCAATGAACCTATGAATCAAGACGTGACTCAAGACAGAAGCATACAATCCAATATATACATGTTCATTTCAATGACACCTTTCCAATCATTCATCTACTGATTATAGGATAACATCAAGGATTTAAGCAACATTTAGCATTATACAGAAAGAAAATAACAACCATTCACATAAACATTCACGGCATCAATCATTCATTCAAACGTGAGAGATAACATGGAAACCCATTTGGGAAAAACAACCAAGGTGCTCTTCATCTAGCATGAGAAAAGGATACAACACCTTGTAGTCTGTGGGATGCAGAATGATCTTTATATATGTCTTTAAGACTCAGACTTATGGTTCTCATGCTCTCTAGTTTGCTCTTCTACCCTACATCTACTCCTAGCGGTCCACATGCACAACATCCAAACCCACGGCTCACCAGCCTCCTATCACTACTAGGCTCTTCCTAAGCTTTCTCTTCTTCTAATCTCTACAACCTTACAAAAAAATGGCATCATTCACCATGGATTACCACTGACTGACCAACAATCACTAGAAAATGACCTAAACCTAATCATAATCGATAATAAGCGACTAAAATATACTAAAATCCAACCTTCTAACCATTGCATCCCTCCTATTTATACTTCTTTACATGACCACGCAGGGCTGACTGCATACTGATAGTCTGTTTCCTGTCACCATTAGTTTCCCCTTAGGCTACAGCTATGGTGATCATGACTTGACATGAGGCACTATCAACCCAACTTACAAATATCCCCTCATATGTGCATAGCTATAGGCTTACGTCGCAATAAATGGCCATGATATGGATTCTTCACCTATCGCTTTCTGGATGTTATCATTTGCATGCTTTTGTGCTTTCCTTTCCTTCACTGCACAACTCTCTATTTTTCCTGCGTGGGTCCTTTTCTTGCTTCATGATCTTCCTTTGTTTTTGTCACGCGTGTGGCACATCTTCTTTTCTTGTGCGCGAGCTTCTTTCTTGTGCTCCTTTCCAAGGCCAACAAGTACCATTGGGTCCACTTGGCCTAACGGGGACACTTTTAAAGTCACTAGAGCCTGGGGAACACTAATTGAGGCTAATAGCCACTAACTGCGCACTTGCATGCATTAGTTTAGGTACCTCCTAGACCAATCCCTACAATTTAGGAGCCACTGGGAGTGTTGGAACCAACCTATTTCAGTTGAGTTCAGTTGGTGACTAGGAAAGATTAGTTATGAGTCAGCTACATTCAGTTACATCTAGTTACATTGAGTTACATTTAGTTACATCCAGTTACATCCATTTACATTCAATTATACTAGTTCAATTGATTCTAACTGATTGAGCCACTAATTTAGATAACTGGAGCTAACTAGATAGGCTCCAATAGTGATTTAGACATGTCCAATTATCCATAAATTTATGAGGAGACAATTAATTTGAATTTCTTCTCATGTATTCGAACTGTCTAGTTATTAATACTACTTTATTACATCGTAAAAATCATCCAGATTGTATCCATTTTACTTTCTTTTATTAATGAAAGCATTATACATCCGCAATCCTTTTTTTCATTGTTTCATGTCAATTCTGAGTAAATTGCTTGTGATATATATTTGTGATTTTCTTCTTGGTTCATAGATTCCTATGAGCTCAATTTTTATATGTTATCAGAGACTCAACAGGATGAGACATTTCTCCTTTCTACAGATTTCATGTTGGATCAATGAAGCAATTTGAGCAAAAAAAAAAAGAAAAATTCCATCTCTACACCAGAAGTGGAGAGTTTACCACATAATTACTGGGCAAAGGAATTGTTGATCAATATTGCTTGATTGGTTAAGCCGGAAGTGATGAAAAATCCAAAATTGTAGGTTGTTCGACCTTAGGTTGTGTTTTTTGTGTAATTGCAGGTACAAATTCATATGGATTCGAAATTATCAGTTCCTCTTCTTATTCCATCCACAAGATATTGAGAATGGAATTTGAATATTATTTCATATCTCAAGAGACAAGATATCTATGAGGTGTCTATTGGATTTGGTAAAGATTCTTAACTAGAGCTAACTAGCTAGGCTCTGATAGTGATTTAGACATGTCTGTTTATCCATACATTTAGAATGAGTTAATCAATTTGAATTTCATCTCATGTATTCGAACTATCTAGTTATTAATACTAGTGTATTACATTGTAAAAATCATCCAGATTGTATCCATTTTACCTTTTCTATTAATGAAAGCATTATACAGCTACGACTCATTTTTTTCATTGTTTCATGTCAATTTTGAGTAAATTGCTTGTGAGATATATTTGTGATTTTTGTCTTGGTTCATAGATTCCTGTGAGATCACTTTTTATAATTCTTCTCCACACTCTATTCTGAAAGTTTGGAGGGTCATATTGCATTTAGAGATCCAAAATTTTCACCTACCCTTGGGGTTTTTAACATCAATTTCTTAGTGTTATATCCCCCTTTTTCATTTATGACAACTTTAAATCCATCCCTTATAAACAAATTCATTTTTTCACAAAACTCCCCCTTTGAGCAGCGTTCCTTTCCCTTGTTTGTTCAACTCTTTCTCCCCCTTTGGAATCAATGAAAAAGGGTACTCCTTGTAGTATTATTGCTCCCTCTGTCATGTTGATGTGTTGTTTAAGATGGATCAATTCAATTAGAAGATAGTATGACTCCCAATTTTTCTCGGATGTACTCAAAAGTATCTCTTAAGAGAGGCTTCGTAAATATGTCTTCAAACTTTTATTTTGTCCCAATATATTCAAAACTAGTATTATTTTATGTGACTTGTTCTTGAAGGAATTGAAACTTGATTGGAATGTACTTTGTCCTAGAGTGCATGATTGAATTCTTGGATATATTGATGGCACTCGTATTGTCACATAGAATTGGAATTGGCTCATCACATTTCATGTTTATGTCTTACATGGTTTTCTTCATACAAATAATAAGAGTATAACAAGCTGCTATTGCTATATATTTTTCTTTGGTGGTTGATAAGGACACCGAAGACTTCTTTTTTCTCGACCAAGATACTAGAAAAATCTCTAGAAAGAATGTTGTTCCAGTGGTTCTTCTTATGTCATCAACAAATCCTTCCCAATCTATGTATGGATAAGCTATAAATGTTATCTCATTTCCTTTTGGATACCAAAGTCCAAATTCCATAGTCCCTTTCAGATATTTGAAGATCCTTTTAACTACTATAATATGAGTTTCCTTTGGATCATCTTGGAATATTGAATGTTATCCAATGAATTGTATCACATTTAGTATTGAGGTTATTACATATAGCAAACTATCGGTCATTGATCTATATATACTTTGATCAACTTCTTTAGATTCATCTTCCTTTCTTATTTTACAACTGATGACCATAGGAGTACTCACATGTTTACAATATTTCATATGGAATTTATTTAATATTTCCTTGATGTATTTAATCTAATAAATAAAAGTGCCTTCTATTCATTTAGATATATGAAGACCCAAGAAAAAGGTTAATTCACCGAGCAATGACATTTCAAACTCTTTCTGCATGTCCTTGGAAAATTCTTGACTCAATGAATCATCATCACTTCCAAATATGATGTCATCAAACTATACTTCAATGAGGAGTATGATGTTGTTTTCCTATTTGATGTCTAAATTGTTATCTACACTTCCCTTCTTAATTTTTTCTTGTTTCAAGTACCTAGTCAATCTGTAGTGCCAAGCTCTAGGATCTTTCTTTATGCCATACAAATCCCTTTTGAGTATGCATACATAGTCCTTGTTTTCTGAAAGTTTAAATCCTTATGGTTGGTCGATGTAAACTTATTCTTCTAATTCCCCATTTAGAAAAGACGATTTTATGTCCATTTGATACACTTCAATGTATTTGGAGCAAGCATAAGCCAATATCATTATGATATCTTCCATTCTTCATAATATATTCCTTCGATCCAAGCATAGAATTTACAAACCAATCGAGTATTTTTTCTAATTATTTGTCCATATTCATTCATTTGGTTTCTTAAACCCCACTTTGTTTCGATCACATTCTTGTTTCTTGGTCTAGGAGAAAGTTCCCATGTTTCATTCTTATCAATTTTATCTAATTCTTCTTCAATTTCTTTGACCTGCTGCTCATCTGTATTGGCCTCTGTAAAAATTCCTTGTTTAGTTGTAGACAATAGAGAGAAGTGTACCTGTTCATTTCTTCTAGATATTCTTCTTCTAGTTCTTATTCCAGCATCCTTATCACCAATAATTTGATCTAATGGATTATTCTTTTGGAACCTATTCTTAGGTATATGTTGATCCTTATGTTCTTCTTGTTCCATAGTTGGTTTATTATGTTCTTCACCTTCAGTGAGTTGTTCTTCATCTAAATGTTCTTCCATTTTAATTTTCTTCATTTCTTTCTGATCAGAAAATTCCTCTTCTTCGTCATCTCATTCTTCTAAGTATTCTATGGATGATGTCATTTTCCCCTCATCTATGTTCACATTGATGCTTTTGATCACCTTTTCTAATATCAAATTGTAGCATTTGTAATTTTTCCTTTTGGATGAATATCCAACGAATATGCCCTCGTCTACTAGAGATTCAAATTTTCCAAATATTCTAAAGTGTCATACATTTTCTACTCTTTCTGTCCATAGATTGTCGGGAGTTTTATCATTTTTGTTTATGAGTAATCTTCTATTCAATATGTGAACTATTGTTGAACCGCATGTCCCCAAAAATTTTCATTCAACTTAGATTCATTCAACATGGTTCTAGCCATCTCCATTACTGATCTATTCTTTCTTTCAAAAACTCCACTTTGCTGAGGTGTTCTCGAAACTAAAAAACTGTCTTTTTATTCCATGCTCTTCATAGTACTTATTGAATTCATTGAAAGTGAACTCTCCACCATTGTTAGATCTAAGCCACTTGATTTGTGATCCTATTTCATTCTCGATCAGTTCCTTGAAATTTTTGAAACATCTAAAAGATTCTGATTTCCCATTGAGAAGAAAAACCCATGTCATCCTGGTATAGTCATAAATAAGTAGCATAGAATATTTTTCACCATTCATTCATTTTCTCTTAGTTGGTCCACATAGGCCAGTGTGAATGAGATCCAAAGGTTTTGTAGAAGAATGCTCTTTTGTATTGAAATGTACTCTTGCTTGTTTTCCATGTTGACACTAGTCACATACATAGTTTGTGGGATTTCTAACTTTCGAAATATTTCGAACTGCTTGGATTTTGTAAATTTTGACGAAATTGTCAAAATTTATATGCCCCATTCTTTTGTGCCAAATCCAACTTTCATCTTCTTTTTTGCAAGTGAAATTTCTCGGACTCCAACACCTATATCTTTCTGGAATTCCTATTGGTTGTGGATACTAACTTTCATGATCCTTGCTTCCTTATTTTGCATCCTTTTGATTTGAAGAGGGTTTCATGTCCTTTATCACACATAGGGTTGATGCTTAGCAGATTATACTTCATGTTGTCTACAAGCAAGACATTTTCATCTAGGGAGTTTTTTCTTCCAAGCTTCACTCTGCCTTTCCCCAATAATCTTGTTGAATTTTTCTTTCTCAAAGAGGCAGATCCTTTATCCTTCTCAATATTAACAAAACCACTTTTTTTACCTTTCATATGCTTGGAGAAACCACTATCAACATACCATTCACCAAATCTATTGTCCTCAGCTTGAAGAGCAATTCCACATTCGTAGTTGTCCTTATCTTTGATCCATACCTTATAGGACATTTCCTCATTTATTTTTGTTGGTATCTCCATTCTACAATCTATGGCTATATGTCCAAATTTGTAACACTTGTAACATTCTATTTCTGATATTAAAGGACCAAATATGTTATTGTACTATGGTCATCTGAGGCTTGCAGGGTTATTCCTTGTTTCAAATTTTATTCTTTGAAAACAATTTACAACCTTATGTACAAATCTTTTACAGGTAAATAAATGTCCATAAAATAAATATACATACCTAGGAATAGATGAAGGAGTTGTTCTTCTGGGATCTTTTCCTTATGTTTGCAGTCCTTTTGGTATAGGTTGTTCTGGTTGGAATTTGATCTCTTTTTCATTGGTGGAGTGCTTGATAACTTCTGCATAGAATCTTTGCTTTTATTCATTATCGGTCATCATTAAGCTTGAGGCCTCATCGATATTCTTCTTGTATCCTATACCTATCTTGTCAAATAATGGATTTTGATTACTAATGTTTTTTTCTATAATCTTCGAGTTTTTTTCATAACTCTTTCGGATATCTTTCGTTTGTAATTTTGTGTTTAGACATAATATCTCAGCCTCATGATTTTCCTTTCTTTCATATTTTCCATTGGTTTTTAAGTAAGAGAGTCTTTGATTATTTTGGATTCTTCTAGTTTGGTCTTTAGGTCAACAATAATTTTCACAAACCCTTTTTCCTCTTCCTTAAGTCCCATGTTCTCCTTTCGAACTTTCTTCATCTCTTTCAAGGTGCTTATAAGTTATGCTTCATGATCTGCTTCACCTTCCAAAATTTGGATTCTTCATCACCATTAATATCCTAATTTGAGTTTATTTCCATAAATAGTACCTTCTATGATTCACTATCAACATCAAAGTCACTTCCACTGTCATTGTCAGAGTCACAACTAGATGAGTTGTTGTCCCTTTTTTGTGTAGAGACTTGTATTCATGGATAATTTTAGGGGTGAATTTTAGCCCAGAGGGCTATTTTTCCATGTTTTTCTCCCAAAAAAGATTCACCATTTTGCATTTTCTGAAGCCCTCTTTCGCCCAATTTTAGAGGGGTAAACATTTTTTACCCTAAAAATCACCAAATTATTACATAAATGATATAAAATCATTGGAAATTAAGATATTTTTTTAAAAATATAGCCAATCATTTTATAGCTGGTGTTTTAAGAATTGGTAATGCTCGCCAACATTTATACACTTTTAAATAAGTATGGGTCCTTAAAATCATCCCTGCTTATATTCTTTGAAAACTTTCCTCTGTGCTTATTCTTGTAAAAAATTTACTTTTTGTACGGTTTAAAGCTCTCATCTTCATCAATGTCTGAGTTCTTTGCATACATACATTTATAATAAAAATGATCTATCTTTCCACTTGAAAAGAATTTAAGAGGTAACTTACCTTTGTATTTCCCAATGCCTCTCTCCAACTTCCGAACAAAGTCAGTTATTTCTTCATCATAAAATTCGTCACTTGTTGGATTTTCCTTTGGTGATTTTTTCTTCCCAGGTTGTTTGGAGGATACCTTCAATGCTACTTCCTTTCTTAACATGTATTCATCTTCAATTCTCATCATGTAGTCCACAAGAGTCCCATGTAGCTGATTTATTGTCATAATATTCATATCTTTTCTTTCTTCTAGGGAATATATCTTGGGGTTGAACCTTTTGGGAAGATTTCCTAGAAAATTTCAAACACCTATGGCCTCGTCAAATTATTCCCCCAAACCTATGATGGTATTAACAAGTTTATAAACTCAAATAATATAGGTTTTTATATCTTCATCTCCATTCATCCTTAGTTGTTCAAATTTTCCTATGTATG
Organism: Pseudotsuga menziesii; assembly: GCA_001517045.1. NCBI lineage: Eukaryota > Viridiplantae > Streptophyta > Pinopsida > Pinales > Pinaceae > Pseudotsuga > Pseudotsuga menziesii. Next base: position 897,215 of record LPNX010476513.1, on the reverse strand, counting down.
TTTGAAGTTTGGCTTCCTTGGCGTTGCTATCTCCTTCCTATGTGGTTTGGATGTTTTCCCACAATTCCTTTACAGAGGGGCACTTCATCACTTTGTTGAAGACAGATTCATCTATAGCACCTAGAAGGTGATCTCTTTCCTTTGAGTTGTTGGTGTATTTAGTCAACTCATATGAATCTATTGGTATGATATTTGGTACATTGTACCCATTCTTGATACTTTGCCATATTTCTATTCCTTGATATTCTATGAAGGATCTCATCCTTATGCTACCAAATGCATAGTATCTCCCATCAAACAAGGGTGTTCTGGTTTTTTTATTATTATCAAACTTTCCCATGACTTCCTGCCAATGGTTAAATTGTTTTGAAGGAACCTTGATCTGATACCAATTGTTGAAATAATGAGGGGGTTGAATCAATATTTGCACAATATAAATTTTTAATCAAGAGAAATATGTTAATCACCAATCATAGAAGATTTTCAATCTACACAAAAGAAATAATATGCACATTACACGGTATTTTTGGCATGGAAACCCAAGTCCTAGGGGTAAATCCATAGAATCCATTTTAAAAATAAATTTGACCCAACAAAAAATAGGGTAAGAAAATTTAATATAACTTTACCATCTACAAATGGAAGGGACTACAACCCCTTAGGATTCACCGGCTACAACATCTTAACTCACAATATTGTGAGCCCTAGCATCACCCTACCACCCTGAAGAAAAAGAGGACTGAACTTGTGGACTTGTCAAAAACCAATCACTAACCTAATCTTGATAATAGATTCTCTCTTATCACTCCCAAGTCATCACTCTATACTGATAAGTCATTTCACTATTTTACATTTCTCATGTACATCATTGCACACCTCATCATACACAATTATTGAACACGTAATTCTGCTCTAATTTCACTGAATATAAGGAATGCATCATCATCTAGGTATGCATCATCATCATAGGGTATGCATCCTCATCATCAAATATACAACATCATCATCTCAGTGTGCTTCATGTATGCATCATCAACATCATAGTGTACAACATTATCACATGCATTATCACCATAAAGTGTATCATATCATATCATAAATGTATGCAACATCATCATCATATCCTCCATAACATATTCAATGACTTCAAATATACATACCAATATAGAGGCCCACATACTAAGATCAAAGATGGACTCTATCCATGAGAGACATGTGTCATCATAAAAGAAACCCATAAGCATGAACCATACCTTTTCAAAGATCAAAATATGAAGAAAAACTATTAAAACCAAAATAAACTCTAGATCATCTCACCACATATCCATCATAACAAGCTTTCCAACGAGCTCAGAATTTTGTAATTCTGATTTTGTATGAGAAATTGTTGATTCTTGGAAAAATCCCAGGCACCAACAGTAGGGTTTCTCCCCAAAATCATTCCCAAATACATCCTTTAATATTTGTTATGGGGAATCTGTCCAGTTAGTAGCCCAACTACTGTTGAATTAAAAGAACGTTTTAAGTCTGTTTTACCAGTTGCGGCCCAGTCCACCATTTATGTAATTTTATATTTTAGGATGAAATGCAAGTGCCTAAACTAAATGCAAGCAACTAGTGATTACGCGCCTCAACTCATGATGCATAGGTTCTTACCTATTGTCTTATCAATATTTCCCCTCAATCACTTATAAGTTAAGAAAATCTACCATATTCTAATCTACCATATCCCCAAGGGGAGAAAACATTATATTTAATTGATTAATGTACTCTAATGTTGCTTGTGAAATACTATAGGTAGTTGTTCAAATTCTACATACATAATTACATCAGAAAATATAAACAAAGATAAATTTGTTTTGTTAACACATTCATTACTCATTCATATGCACAATATTTCTAACATAAAATAAAATCATTTATAAACCACAAAAGTAATTCATCAAGTTAGAACGATCTCATAGTTGTATAGCAGACTAAAACAAAAATAGTTCACCATTTAGAATTCCAAGCAATGATTTTGAAACTTGTACAATCCTTCCTCCAGTAAAATTGGCTCTCCTTTATTCATTAAAATAAATATTTCTTCATACAAATAACAACATGTATGCACTAGTGAAAAGTCCTTTCTAATCTCTATTATGCCCCTATTTATACATTTACAAATGACTTTTGTGCTACCCATTCCTTTTGAGATTCCTTAACTCTTCAACTTACAAAAATTCATCCTTTAGTGACTTGTAATAGGAAAATGAAAATAAGATATGATAATTTACAAAAGTGCCACATGTAAATAAGACAAAACTTAGGAGGGCCTAGCTTATCCTCCAATGAATTCTCTCCATGCATCAACTTCTGCAGCGATAGTCTTGAAATCGATAGGCTCCAATAATCTAACTATCACTTAATGTATAGCAAGCTATGACTTTACTTCCATTACTTTGGGTGGAGTTACCCTAAGCAAGCCTTCTAGAAGGAAATTACTGACCGCGGCTTGTGCAACCCAGTTCTTTACCACTTTCTCAGTGATTTCTTTAATTTGTTGTATGCTAAGCTCGTCCTCCTAAAATCTATCCTGGAGGTCTTTCAAATGTGTTGGAAGGGGTTTTGGATAAGTGAGTTGCGCATCATCGCAGTAGCTACGCAACCTCACACGACACCACGCAAGGCTAGATCAGTGCGACGGGTCGAAGGATAACCGTTTTTGAATATTTAAGGAATTAACTGACCATGTTTTGTGGACATAGGTCATTAGTGGTTATAAGTTAATTAGGAGTGGAACTTTGATGTAAAGGCACAAACCTATATATAGAGCTAGTTTTGAAAATGTAATAGACATCACATAGGCACGATAGAGACATGACATGAAGGAAAAAGAAGAGAGTGATCGTTCTAATACAATCTATCTATGGTTTTGATGAGTCTTCTATTTTATCTGTGATCTATCTGAATTTTGGGATGTAATTGGTATTCTGTTGTGGAGAAGAAGTATCTGGTTTGGATCTATTGCAAAGAATTAATATGATATTAGAATTGTGGCCTAAATACTGTCTTTTGTTTTCCTATTTTCTCTGTTGCGATGTTAATGAGAAGTATTGAACCTGGTTTACTAATATTGTTGCAATGAACTAATGATGTAATCTATTTTAATTATGTTGCAATTCTGATGAATTATTTAATTTGTTTTATGAATGATACTACTTCGTAAACGCTATTGTGACAAATGAATGATGCAATATGTTAGATCTGTAGTTGTGAAGATGAATTATGATAAATGTCTTAGTTCTATAGTCTGATAGTTATGCTGCCAAACCCGTCAGATGCTATATATTCCCTTCACACTGCTAGAAACTTGGTTTCGACAACTCTCCCTTGAACATATCAGGTGAGACTTCATCCTCTCTATGGATGTTGATTGGTAGGGTAAAATCTATTTAGGCTAATGCTTAAGGTGATCACACTAGTTGGGCATTGACAGAGTGAGAACCCTTGTCAATGAGGCTTTGTTGGTGGTTTTTCTCCAACAAATGGTTATGTTGCTAGGACCAAGTTGCGATTGAAAGGAGGATATGTTTTGGAATCTGACTCAACCGTATATCAAGGAATGGTTTCGTCTAAAACTACGACAGTTTACTAAAACAGAAAATCACAATCTGAAGTTGTCGATGGGAAATTTGTTGGACAAATATATTCACGAAGGTCCTCACTATTAAATTGAGCACATAGATCTATGGACAAACACACAACTCACAAAATAGATCACACAATTTACTCAGCAATTGAAGAATGAAACAATGCAAAAATGGCTTGCAGTTGTGAATTCTTTCATTAATAAAAAAAGTAATAGGATAATAATTACAATGAAGTACAATGGATTTAATATCCACAAGCAATTCGAATCCACATGAGGAAATTTGAATTGATTAGACTCTACTTGATTGTAGGTAACTAAGACCTTGTCTAAATCACTATCAGAGGACTCAATAGTTAACTGACATTGTCTAAACCATAACTGGAGTTCATCGAAGTTCTAAAACACAACTCAAGTGTTACATTCAGTGTTGACTAAGGCTAACTGACCATGGTAAGTGAGAAATTCACCCCTCCTAATTTCAGTCAAGTAAACCTAGTGCTAATTGAATGTAGAGGACTAGAATTGAATGTAACTGACTCCTAACTTAGCTTGACCAATCTTCAACTGAACTGAACTGACATTGGTTGGTTTGAGCACTCCCAGTGGCTCCTAAATTGTAGGAATTGGTCTAGGAGGCTCCTAAACTGATGCAATTAAGTGCAATCATTGGTAATGAGCCTCAATTAGTGTCCCCCACACTTTAGTAACTGAAACTTGTGCCCCAATTAGGCCAAGTGGACCCAATGGTGTTAATTACTATAAATAGACTAGATGCACTCCTGATTTAGACATGACTCCCAATTTAGACATATGACCAAATTGGACAAGGGAGGATTAATAATCCTAACACCCCCCCTGAATTATAACCTGGAAAATATGTGGGCCCTAATAACTAAGACCATAGGTCACCCATTACATCAAGTAAAATAAGGTAACTGCTAAATACAAGGAGTTGGGGAAAAAACCACATGGGAAAAAATCCCGCCCTCTATCTAAGTAGGTAGAATCATGTCTCAAATTTGAAAAACTTGGAAATATGTCGCTGCAATCTTTATCTTTGTGAGGTAGCAAAGTAGCATGCATGGTGTGTTGTGCATAGGTATCTTGGGGCCTGACATGTAGACTCCTTCTTCTTCCCCAAAAATGATGATGGAAGGAAGGAGGAACGTAACCTTTGTCGCTTGCTGAATAAAGAGGTGTATGATCATATCCATTCTTCTTAATGTAGTGAGACCAAGCCCTTGCCATATGGCATCTTACAGGGAGCTTATTGCATCTCTCTGATAGAGGTAATATTGCATGGCATAGTGCAAGGGTCTTTCCTTTCTAAGTGTCAGGTGAGTTTCTAGTCATCTTCCTAGCTTCCATCTTGGAAGTAGGGACTGAATCCATATTTGAGTCACCCTGAATATTAATCTCACAAACTGATAAAGATGTATCTGTAATACTAGTAGAAGTTGTAAAAGAAGTAGATGCAATGATTTTACCTTCCCTTGCAAGTGGCTGCTGAGAATGCACTGGTTCTAAAGGAGGCATGAAATGTGAAAAATCATATGCTTTTGAAGCATGATTTGCAGTACCCTTTGCTATGATGCTCCCAGTAGAGATATCTGTGATCTCCACTAAGTCAGGACCAAATATCACTCTCTTTTGAGATCCATTATGGGTCATCTGATAGAGAGATAACAAATTTGAAGCTAGGGAGGGAACAAATAGCACATCTCTGAACCTTCCATGTTCAAGTTTGACAGAGCCCTTACCCTTTTTTTTGACTATACTGTTATTGCCCATGTAAATACTAGGACCATCAAAGGACTAAAAATAAGAGAATGATTCTCTGGATGCAACCATATGGTTGGAAGCTCCAGAATCAATGAGGAAGACATGTGCTGATGTGTAGAAATCCTTCAGTGCATGGCCTTTCCTTTGGTATTATTCATCTTCTTCTTCTTCAGAGTCATACTTCCTTGCGCTAGAAAGTATAGAAATGCTATGTTTCTTCAAAAGAATACCCATTTCATCAATTTTTATTCTCATACGGGAGCTTTCTGAATGAAATCCCCTTCCACAATAAGAGCATAGGACCTTGCCTTCGCCATTCTTCTTGCTTCTCTTCCTACTTGAAGGTTCTTTTGACTGCTCTTTCTTCATAGGGGACTCATATCTTTTCTTCCCTTTGTCATTCACTACCTTATCTCCTCTTGCATATAGGGATAGATATTTGGGAGATCGAATGATCCCCATTTGGATCAATTTATCATTCTTAGAAATAAGAGATTCGATGAAGGCATTAAGAGTGGGCATCTTCTAATTTGGAGTAGTGAGTGTTACTTCTTGGAAGGTGGATACAAAGATTGAGTAGTCTGCATTGAGATTTGTGAGAATGGAAAGGATGAGTTGATATTCATCCTTCTTCACTTTTCATTGCTTCAACTGATATATCAGGTTCTTGAAATTTGTGAATAATTCATTAAGAGATTTGAAATTGGATGGATTGAAAGTAATCAGATCATTTTCTAGCTGATGGATCCTCATCTCATCTTGCTTATCAAATAAGGAGGCAAGATTGTCCTAAAACGCCTTGGGAGTCTTCAATTCTTGAATGTAGAATTGAAGATCTCTAGAGACTGAGAAGAGCAAGTGTCCAAGGGCTTCATCAAGCCTGTTCATGTACTTAGCTTTGTCTTTATCTGAATCTGGCTCTTCCCCTGTTTCTTCTATGAGTCTGAAGAGCTGCTTGGTGTGGAGCATTACCGCCATGTCATCCTTCCACTGGTGATAGTTGAAGAAAGTGAGAGGCTCCACTGGATAAGCCATTTTGAAGTAGTAAGAAGGATTGAGTTTCTGTAGCGAATGCAGTGAGAAGAAGAGGATGCTTGTAGTGAATGCTGTAAGAAAAGCTGATAACTTGCCACGCAATGAAACATACAAAGTAAGGTCGATAGTCTACACTTTTAGAATTTCCTTCACACCCAGCATAGTTGATCAAGCGATCTTAATCAACAATTTCCTAACTTGGGATATTAAATGGTAAATTCTCCGCTTCTAGTGCACTACTGGAAGGGGCAAATTGCTCAAAAAAAATGATCCAACTAGAGATCCTTGGAGGAGAGGTGTCTTTTCCATCGAGGATCTGATACCATATTAAATTGAGCACATAGATCTGTGGACAAACACACAACTCACAAAATAGATCACACAATTTACTCAGTACTTGAAGAATGAAACAATGCAAAAATGGGTTGTAGCTGTGAATGTTTTCATTAATAAAAAAATAATCGGATAATAATTACAGTGAAGTATAATGGATTTAATAGCCACAAGCAATTTGAATCCACATGAGTAGATTAGAATTGATTAGAATCTACTTGGCTATAGGTAACTAAGACCTTGTCTAAATCACTATCAGAGAACTCAATAGTTAACTGACCTTGTCTAAACCATAACCGGAGTTCATCGGATTTCTAAAACACAAATCAAATGTTACATTCAATCTTGACTAAGGCTAAATGACCATTGTAGGTGATAATTGTGCCCCTCTTGAGTTGATTCAAGTAAACCTAGTGCTAACTAAATTTAGAGGAATAGAATTGAATGTAGCAGACTCCTAACTTAGCTTAACTAGTCATCAACTGAACTGAACGGACCTTGGTAGGTTTCGGCACCCCCAGTGGCTCCTAAATTGTAAATATTGGTTTAGGAGGCTCCTAAACTGATGCAATAAAGTGAAATCAATGGAAGTGAGCCTCAATTAGTGTTCCCCACACTTTAGTAACTGAAACATGTGCCTCAATTAGGACAAGTGGACCCAATGGTGTTAATGACTATAAATAGATTGGATGAACTCCCGATTTAGACATGACTCCCAATTTAGACATATGACCAAATTGGAAAAGGGAGGATTAATAATCCTAACACTCATGAATGGTTCTTCTGTGAGTTTCCTATCATCTTGTATGAGTGGCTAGAGAAGTTTGCTTCTAAGAAGAAAAACTTCCAAGGAGGAGAGCCGACATCTTGGACTTCGGAGCTGATCCAACAATTACAAGAAACAGACAATAAGGCATCATGGGCTATTGAGGTGTGGTTCAATAGTATCCTGGAGGGATACAATACCCAATTTGTAGTTGACACCAATAAGTAATTTAGCAAAGCAGGATGGGAGTTCTTCAATGGACAATAAGGTATGTTTTTGTTGTCTCTGCAGCTATCTATTAAATAGCTTATCCATGAAAAAGGTATTCTGAATATGGACCAAGAGTAGTGGAACTCTAGTGTGTAGAGGATGTATGCACCACGACAAAAAGGGGGAGATGCATGGAAAGGTAAGGTGTATATGGGAATGAGTTCTAGTGATCTTGTGAAGGTCGTTGAGGAAAAAAGTGGTTGCGCAAGTGGAGGAGCAAGGTTTCTAGATAAGAGGTAAAGGATGGGAGAAGGTACTACTATGATCAAAGTGCAATACCATGAGGAATAACCACATGGGACAAAGCAACCTTTCAGTGGTGATGAGGAAAACTAGGCCCAAGATATGCCTAGAAGGACAACATGCTCAAACCCCAGCAGTAACATGTCCACACCTCCATGCACTACTCCACCACCATGAAGAAATGTGCATTCTAAGTCAACTTGCTCGACGTGTCAGCAGCAATTTAGTAGCCGAGTACCAGCCAGAAGAAGAAGGCCCAGAATGGTGGGAAACAAAATGAACATACCAATATTTCATGGAAATGGAAATGATGACCCAGAGAAATACTGGATCTTGTGAGAGGTGATATGGACCACTCGACATACTATGAATGACTATGTCAATAAAATACAACTGGCGACCACCCTCAAGGGTTGTGTGCTGGATTGGTACTTGAGATTCATGCTGGTTCCCCAGGGAGGTACAGAAAAAGCATTGGATGAGATCCAAAAGGGTTTATTTCAAGAATTCAAGAAGCCAAGGTCTAAGGCTCAGTACATTACTGAGTTGAAATAAATCAAGCAGCTCCCCAATGAAACAATTTGGGACTTCGATCAATGGTTTAAGGAGTTGATGGCTCGAGTCATCTTTAAGATGACTAATGTTCAGCGCAAGGAGTGTTTCATCGTTGTGCTTGTCTTGCAAATCAGACAACCACTAATGTGACAAAATATTTTGATGTAGAGCAAGGCTTTGGAAATCGTGATGAAATTAGAAGCATCATCAGTAAGAGAAACTACCATCGGGATGAACTAGATTCAAGCACACTTGGCCAATCTGACACTCCAACTGCAAGATATCAAGAAGGCTAAGGAATATCATAATGACCTTTGGTGCACCTGGTGTCATGTACACACAAAGGATACATATCTGGCGTTCTGAAATTATTTGCTTTCAGGAGCCCCAAACCCATTGAGCTGTGTTGTTATACCATGGTGCCACATATGTCAGGTCTATGGGCATCGACATGAGAACTATGACTACATGCAAAATATGCTTACCAAGGTAGAGAGTCTATACTTTACGTCTTGTTAGTTAGTAGGACACGATGATAAAAATTGTCAAGCTTATGACTTGCTCCAAGAAAGGACATATGATTCCTACTTTATGAAAGGTGAGGACCCCAAGGCAATGCAAGTGCAACCACAGATGGCACAACTAGTAGCATAGGTACAATATACAATGTCACCTCAGATGTAGTTTATCCTACCGCAACCATAGTAGCAGTTTATGTCGCAGGCATAGTTCACACCACAACAATAGTTTACAAACAACCCCATTTTGCACCATGACCATAGTATAATCAAGTACTACTCATTCAACCTAAGCCACAATATGTTCAAGTTTCAAACTATGTCCAGCAGCAACCCAACCCCCTGTAGTAGAATTTGGCCCAGCCTCAGTTTCAGCAATGAGGAGTCCAAGGAGGATTTTGTGAAGGACTCAGGGGATGAGGAGCAGGCTTCAGTTGAGGAGTACGAGGTCAAGAATCAATCTAGTGTTATACCTATGGAGTATTCAGGCACTACTAGAGGGAGTGTCCTCATGTGTAGTGTACATACTGTGTGACCAGTGAGCATAATGTTGAAAATTTCCCTCAGCTGATTGGAAAAAGGAAGGATGGAAACATTCCTCAGTTGTAGAATGGATAGACTTAGAACCAACCAATGTTCCAAGTATAGAACAAGCCGATGATGCAAAATCAGATCCATTCACACACTCAGAATCAACGGATGAACCCACCACTGAATCAGAACCCACCATTGAATCAAGCCCAGAACCTGAATCAAGGATCGACGGTTGTGACAATTCAATCCCAACCATGAATGAAGGATGTTGACATTGGGATTTTCACTCGTGCTAGTGCAACTAGAAAAGATGGACTATGCCAGTAGGTTTGATTTTCTAGAAACAAAAAGGTATAATTTCATATTGTGATGGAGAAAGACACCTTCTTTGAGGCCAAGCATGCAATCAGGAGAAATCCAAGTAAGTTACCAATTATTGACATTTCATCTGCTTTTGATCCATCTGTAGAGGCAAGACCATCATGGAAGCATGGTACCTTGTAGCAGTTATTTGAGTGTTTTCTATTGCTGGCAAGGGAACTTGAAGCCCATGTTGAGATTTAAAAGTTATTGTACCACCGGGATAATACATTGAAGGATTTCATGCTAAAATCCTTACAAAAGAGGAAGATAGGAAATTAGATCAGGATGAACATCCAGATCAGAGATTACAAGGTTGAATCATTTATTCTAAATCTCAGATCAGATGTAAATACTATGACTAAGAAAAATTGGCAACTGATGGGGAAGCCGATACTGGGATGGTCATCGATGCAACTGTGACTAGAAAATCAAGAAAAGCTTCAGTTTATTAGTCGCGGCTCAAACCTAGTTATCGATTTTGAAGGTATGAAAACGCATGTTGATTTTGATGTGATAGAAGTAATTGAAGATGGAGGTTCCTATCCTGCACTGATGGGGATTGAATGGGCTAATGATAGCATGGTGGCTATAAATTTCAAGAAATGGGTTATGATGTTTCAAAACCAGGATGTCAAGGTTGTTAACCCAAAAAATATCTCTGTAAGCTCTATATGACCTACACCACCTAAAGGCATCCACTTCACTACCCTCATTTTACCTCCATACCCTTGAAAAGGCTCAAGAACATGAAAAGGGCTTGGAAACCCTTAAAAAGAGACAAAATAGCTCTCATAGGGACTAAAACCTCCAAAAGGGGGCTAAAACCCATCAAAGGAGATTAAAATACCTAAAGGAGCTAAGAATTGGGTGAAAGGGGTTTAAATCCAAAAAAAGGGGCTAAAGCCCTAACCAAGGGCTTAAAACCCTAAAATCTCAAAGAAAAAGTATAAATAGAGGGGTGGGGGTCACTCTCAAAACACTCCTTCTCTCCCTATCATTATGTTTCCCATGTGAGTTCCTTGAGACCATTTTGATCTCAATTCATCCACCCTCCCTCTCCTCCATTGCTCCACAAGCCAAGACTCCATCCCATAGTGAGAGGTGCTTCCAAAGCTAGGGAATGGTTTCCCATTTCCACAAAGAAGGTATAACCATTTATTTTCTGTCAATAGTTTAGTCTTATGGCTCATTTTGTTTGTAGGTTTTTTTTCTAATGGTTTGTTGCAGGTTCTCCTTTGATTTCTTGTAGCTATCTCTTTTTTGCTAACCATTTCCTATAGGGTTTCCATAGCTTAGCTCTAACATTTCTTTACAGGACTTCTTCCATGCATAGGAACCATACCTTTTCATCCTATAGATAGAGGTAGTTGTTCCTACATCTAGCTAGGGTGAAATCCCTACTACAGAACTGGCGACCATCCTAGGTCGATGCCATAGGATCCCTGGATTGTTTTATCAAGTTTCAGTTTTTATTTCTGCTTTCTTAACCTATTTTCAATTTCTATTAAATCTAGTTTAGATATTTGGATTTTTGCATTTATGTTTATAGGAGAGCCTCCTTAAGGCCAAACCGAGTCTGTTCAGCCATAGTATAAGTTACTGTCAACCATTCCCAGCGCAGGTTAAAAAAATTCAACTTTTCGGGCGAGGTCTCACTTATCGGGATGAAATAGGTGACCAGGTCGCTCATCGAAGCCCAAAAGGCGCGGCTTCCCTATGAGGAGATAGATCACTCTTGTTTTCAATTTCTAAGCTACCCCCTCGCTTGATTTTGGTAAAATTTGGTGACCCCCTCGCCACATTTACCCCAAAAAGGGTGATCTGTCTCTTAGATTCAGTTTTTTAAGCTATTTGGACTGTCAGTGTGGCTTAGCTGCCTCTCTCCAGCAGTCTGGTTTCATATGCATACAATTTGTGTAAATCAATGATAGAATTAACTAGTTAATGATATAATGAATCTATTTTAAAGATTGAATAAATTACTGTAGGTTAAATTTTAGCTTTTAATAAGAATTGAAAAATTAACTCCTTGCCTAGCCCTTCCTCCTCTACCCATTCATCACCCTCCTGGGTATTCTGGGATAAGACGAATGGTGATGCTTGTATAGTAATAGGAAGTTCATCCATCATTTATTTGGACCACTTAAAATGGCTGAATTGGAAGGTAGAGGGGGTGGTAAGCCTCATGGTGTTCACTTCCTCCCTATTGACCGACCTTGCACTCGGAGAGTGACCTGAGGATCTACGGATGGGCTTAGTCCCATTATGTTGAGAGCACAACACTCTTTCCTGGTTGAAGAGGAATACAGGTGCAAGGCAATCACCTAGTAAGTATACCATAGTTCAGATTCATTAAATGGCATGTTTCAAATTTTCTGCTCACAATTTACTGATTTCATAACAATTAACCCATGTTGTAAGTTGTGTAACAAACCAAAAAATCTCTACAAAATATTCATAAAGCATACAAGGAACCACCAAGTGAATAATAGAAAATAATTAGAAATGAACAATCATTCATATAATGGACATGCACACAACCATACCAAGTAAGATAACCAAACTTAGTTCATGACGCTGAGCCAGCCATTAAAATCTATTAATTTACGCTAATTCAAACACTTGCAGTCTTTGAGGAAATAAGTCCCTGACTGCCTTAACCATGGGAGGTAGTTGGGCTCAGCCCTGAAAATCATTATAAGGAGTACCAAAGGAAATCCAAATTAGTTGTCTGTTGAGAGGAATTGCTAAGAGAAATGGCCAATGACCCCTACCGATTGACTAGCACTCCCGTGAGGAAAAATCCAATCCTTGTCTCTTGGCATTCTTGGTGGCCGAGTGACCACCTGAAAGCTAATAGGAAGCCATTGAAATCGGGGCCCAGAATGTTACTACAATATTTCACCACCTAATATACTAACTAGACATGTTTGATCCCACATGATCTTCTTCATGCCTCAAAGGATATCCACCATAGTTCAGGTCCTTGAACCGACACCGTTGAGACCATTATTGACGACCCTCCACATCGTCAGGAGGCCACCTAGCCTCTGCCTTAGACTCAGAATCATATCAATCTGAACCATATTTACACACTACACCATCTAGCCCCATGGTTGGTGCAAACCCAGATCCACTTTTTGGCTTGGTGATTGGCAGTGAACCCATGTCCATACCCCACACCACCACAAAATCCCCTACTAGTGGTCCTAACACTTTCATGTAGAATGTAATAAGTTATCTACTACCACCCACACTTACTAGTCAAACTGTCCCACCTATCATGCATGGGAGCAATGGCCAGTCCACTCACACTGTCCCACTTGGCATGCCTAGGGGAATTGGCCCTTCCACTCACATTGTTTCACTTATCACACCTAGGGCTAGTGTCTCATCCACAGCTATGCCACTAGTACCCCCAGTTATGCAGGTACATCATTTTCCTACAAACCCCACCAGCATTGCTGGCCAATCACACATCAACCTTGGTTCAAAACTCCCTTTCATGGAATGCCTTAACCTACCTGATTTGGCTAGGTTAACTAATGACCCCATCTGTCATCAGAGCTCCCTAAGTTTGAAGGGAAGGCAGGGGAGTGACCCCAAAACCATATAATTACGTTTCACCTATGGTGCTCATCAAGCAACATCGTAGATGATTCGATCAGACTCAGACTGTTCCAACGCACCCTCACAGGTGCTGCAGCCAAGTGGTACATTAAGCTACCACAAGCCTAGTACCCATATTTCAACTCCTTGTCCTTTATGTTCATGCAATATTTCCAAATCCCCATCAGATATGATGAAGGAGTAGAAATCTTGCTATCTTGCTGCCAAAACATTGCGACCCACATCACCAACCAGATCCACGAGTGGAGACGATGTCATAGCTTGTGCAAGATCAACCTTGATGACAGGATATTCTTGGATTGGTTCATGAAAACCTTGCTGCCACCTATAGCCAAGTACATTGCCTCCAAACATCCCCAAATAGAGGAAGAGGCCATCTTGAAAGCCAAATAATTTGATCTCATTTACGCATAGTCTGGATACCTATACACCATCATTCTAGACGCTCCTCATGCTGGCACCACCTATTGAGATGCATCAAGGGCATCCCATGCCATATATGGCATCATAGGTTCTATTTCCCACCAATCACAACACCAGCCAACACCACCTACGATGCCACAAAAACCAAGCAACACCCCTAATGTTGCTTACCCGATCCAAGCTCCTAACTATGTAAGAATTATGTCTCAATATGGAGCTACAACATCCTATGGCCAGCATGCCCCTACTTGGCCAACACAATAATACATGGGACAATTTCCCATGTTTGTAGTAACCCCATCCCCCCAAGTCTACTATGAAACACCAGTGCAAGCCGCTCAAGCTCCTGCCCCAGCTCTGTCAACACCTTATGGATAGGTGTTTGCATAGAAAAACCGTCCCTACCAACCAGCCCCCAATAACCAACAAGGGAAAGCCAGAAAAAACTGACCTAGGAAACAAGGAAACAATCAACCGTAGGGAGGTGGTACACAACAAAATCCTCCCAACAATGCTGGTGTGAACCGGCCAGCCCAAAATACTCACCAACCAAATGCACCTAGATGCAACACTTCATTGTGCATAAACCAACCATGCAAGTTGTGCAAGGTCTATGGGAACTATCCACATGAATGTCCCTTCAAGGGCCATGCTAAGCAGGCTATTCATAATGAGGTTCACCATGCCACCAATACGGAATCCCCAACTTAACCCAACTTGGCACCACCAGGACCTCCTCTTATGGTGCTCCAAAACCCATTACCGGTCCAAGGACTGGTAGCAACCTCATCTGCTCCCCAACCCAATCCTACCGCCCCCACTACAACTCTAATAGTAGAAACAGGGGTTCATCACCTGCTAGTGTTGACAACTAAAGAGGTCAATCTATAGACCAGACGAAATCAATACAGAACTAAAAATGAACCCATTGACCCATCAGCAATATCCATGTCCAAAACAAGCAATGCACCTCTTCACTTACCCCCTTTCCCCCATGCCCCCCCCCCATACGGCAGGTTTCCAACAATGTCATGGATAGCACTACTACAAGCTACAACATTATTGATGACTTGGCCCAAACACCTATGGCTATGTCCACGCTTGAGGTGCTCAAAACTTTCCCAACACAACAAAAATCCTTACTAGCCGCCCTTGGTGCTGTAGACCCCTTCAACTCCAAGTTTATCACATTCGACACAGAGAACGGAGAACCAGGGATGCCATTAACCATTGCCTTCCAAATCCTGGTATCCATTTGGAATTTGGTTGTGCACCGGTGCATAGTGGACGAGGGGGCATCAATGTGTGTTATGTCAACCTTAGTCTAAAATAAGTTAGGATCCCCAATTCTGCAACCATCGACAACTACTCTACAGGATTATGATGGCCATCCCACTAAATCTGAAGGTATCCTCCTGTACGTTCCTATCACATTAGCCAAGAAAATAGTATTGATTGACATAGAGGTTGTGAATGCTCAGTTGGAATATAACCTTCTCCTCAAAAGAAGTTATATGTATGCCATGAGAGTCGCAGCATCAACTGTTTTCTATCTCATGTTGTTCCCTCATTATGGGAAAATCATGATAGTTTATCAACTAACTTATCATGATCCATAAGGGCTAACCACACCAGCCAATGTTATTCCTATGATCAATACCATCGATCTGCAAGGAATTAGAGGAATTTTGGGGTCTAAAATGGGCCTCCTAAGGAAAATAATAAAATAATAGTTAAAATAATAAAATAATATTTAAAATAATAAAATAATATTGATTAATTTTGGAGGAAGAAAGAAAAAAACTACTTTTTGTGTTTGTATTTTCGACATATCTCCCTATGTTTTTACACAAATTTCGATCGGGAGAGCTCGTTGGATGCGGAATTTGATTCCGCATCCAACGAGTACCCACATTGCATACTTTTGATGGACCCTGCTACCCAAAAAACAAGAAATACCTGAAAAAATGTGATGATGACATCATCATCACGTTTTTTTTCTGGTATTTCTTATTTTTGGGATAGTGGGGTCCATTAAAAGTATGCAGTGTGGGTACTCGTTGGATGCGGAATCAAATTCCACATCCAACGAGCTCTTCCGATTGAAATTTGAGTAAAAACACAATGAGATATGTCGAAAATACGAACAAAAAAAGTAGTTTTTTTTTAATGACAAATATGTCAATTCAACCATTATGGTTGACTTATTTTATTGAAATTCTATTGGTTCTTGAATTCCAACTCACAAAAACTTATTTTGGCACGTTTTCTTATAAGGCCCATTTTAGACCCCAAATTTCCTCTAATGGGCTAACCACACCCTCCAATGTTATCCCTGCATCCAACACCATGGTTGACAACATACCATCCTCCCCATTTTTGAATGAGGGCCCTGGGTTGTTTTTTGACACCACCATGATGGCCTCCTTCCCATTCATGTCACCACCATCGGCACCAATGAGATTGCAGAATTGTGCATGCTCTCATCCAGCACTACTGCACCTAAACATCAACCACAGCCACAGCCCCAAAATTAGCCGCAACATCACCCACAGCCACAAAACCATCCACAGCCACAACATTATTCACAACCGCAACCACAACCCCATCCCCACATACAACCATTAGGGATTTATTTGGGCTCCTACCCAGTCCACACAATTCCCTTTCTATTTCCCTCACCTTGTGTCATGAGTAAGCCAGTAATGGCTACCTTAATCTTACCCAATTTCACATTGGGGATTCTTGTGTGGTACCTCAATACATTGGCACAACCCTTGATTCCCTAGGTCATCTTAACCCTTGTGCAACCCATTGTAGTTGAATCTCATCCTCCACCCAGCTCGCAAAAACCAACCATTGCACCCACACCCACACCATCCCATCCAAAAAGGGCCAGGGGAAAAAACGTGAAAGAAACAACTAAGCCCCGACAGATCCTGCCTTTTGTAATGAATAGGGATATGCAACTCAAAACTTCCCTAATATTCCCATGATCCATGCACATTCAGATGCCATGGATACAATAGAAAACATCCCCGTGGTTGAACTCCCAAGCAGGCCAATAGTGAGAAACAATTCATTGAGAACAAACTATGCTTGCTCCCTTTGTGGATTTTATGGACACTATTCTCACCACTGCCAGGACTTTTCCAAGTTTCAAATGGTCCTAACCAACCTTCAACAACATTCCCTTGAATCTAAGATCACTCTAATCGAAGAAATCCATCCCCCACCTCCTTCTTCAGATACCATGTCCATTTACATGATGTCTAGTTCCACATGCCTTCTTATCTTTGTGATCACTGACAATTCATTATACCTATCTCACCCTTGCTTTCACAATGAAAAGGAGATACTTGAAGCCTTAACTACTCTAGAATACCCTTTGGATGACATGCACCATCGCTCGTTCTTCCTCCCTTAAGAACTTGTGTTGCAATATGACTAGTTTTTCGTTGAAACAAAGGATTCCATTCATGGGAAAGTTGACTGGTTCAAAAATCCCATTCCAGCACCAGATGCCTTTGAAGAAGGGAATATGGCCAAAATATCACCAACCCTTAAAATCAACATCTCAACCAGTCCTGATATTGTTGAGGAATCATGATGGGGGCATCCTGCTCCTCGAAAGAAGTCGCCTCCTACAAAGCACTCTTCCAATAATTATGCGACATCTTTGCTTGGTGCTACACTAAAATTCCTGAGCTGGATCCATCCATTGTGGAACACCACATCGACACATGGCCTGATGTGGTCCCCATGTGCCAAAATAAATGGCCCATCCATCTCTCCAAAATTGTCGTTGTCAAAGATGAAATTGAGAAGCTACACACAACTGGCTTCATTTACCTCATTGCTTACACCACTTGGGTTTCAAATCTTATTGTCGTGAATAAAAAATAGGGTACCATCTACATTTGCACAGAATTCCATGATCTGAATTGGGCATGTCCCAAAGACAACTTCTAAACACCCTTCATTGATCAGATCATTGATGCGTGCACCAGACATGAGGTCTTTTCCTTCATGGATGGATTTTCCAGATACAACCAAATTCAGATCCAGAAAGAAGATAATTACAAGATTGCCTTCACAAGCCCATGGGGCACATTTTCATATCGAGTAATACCCTTTGGTCTAAAGAACGTTGGAGCCACCTTCCAATGTGCCATGACATATTGTTTACATGACCTAATCCACATCATATTGGTCTACTTGGACAAACTTACCACTCAATCACCAAAATGAGCACAACATATAGATGACTTGCGGCAAGTCTTTTTGCTATGCCGTAAGTACAAAATTTGCTTGAATCCCTTAAAGTGTTTTTTTTGTGATCCAGTTGGTTGTTTGCTTAGGTTCATCGTATTCCACAAAGGGATAATGGTGGACCCCCTCAAATTTCAAGCTATCCTTCATCTCCCTTCACCAAAAACTCGACACGAACTATAGAGCCTCCAAGGCAAGGGAAACTTCCTTCGCCTCTTTGTACCATAGTATGCAACAAAATCCCATGGATTCATATGCCTGCTCTAAACAAAAATCCCCTTTGTTTGGGATCAATAAGTATATGAATCATTTGATGCACTCAAATAAGCTCTGGCTTTTGCACCATTACTCTCGACACCAGACTTCACCCGAGACTTCATTCTTTATGTGTCGGCCTTAGAAAATTCCATTACTATAGTCTTGGTCCAGGAAGACGATGCTCACTAGGAGCATGTGATTTATTACATTATCTAGAAATAGACAAGTCCCCCACTACGATATTCACCTGAGGAGAAACTGGTCCTCACCATCATTTTATCGACCCAGAAATTGCGCCACTACATCATTGCAAACCATACCCGTGTAGTGGTTGGTTCCAACCAAATGTGATACCTCTTAATTCATCTCCTTCTACAAGGCTGCGCAGCCAAGTGGGTAGTCATCCTCCAAGAGTTCAACTTAGAGTTTGTTTCCCCGAAAAGCACAAAAGCACTCGCGTTGGCCATGCTCAGGACTGATCTGTCCCCATCAACCATGTCACCACCACCCAAGGATGACCTCCCCCATGGTTTCTTGTTCATCATATCCATGGAAGACCCATGGTATGGGGACATCCTTCTATACTTATGCGCACAAAAAATTTGTATCCCACTTAAACTATGAAGACATGTGATGCATTCGACATCTACTCACCATATTTTGATTGCAGATGTTTTATATCATTGAGGCATTGAAACAATCCTACATCGTTGCCTCACGCAAGACGAGGCCATGAAAATCCTTAATGACTGTCATAGTGGAGCCTGCGATGGCCCCTTTTCAAGCCTAGAAACTACCCAAAATATTCTACACTCTAGTTGTTTCTAGCCTTCCATCTTCACTAATTGCATAGAGGCAGTAAACACTATCATAGCTATCAGCTCTTTTCCCCAAAGGAAAGAACACCCCCACACCATTACACCTCATAGTCATAGTCAGTCCCTTCTGCAAGTGGGAAATCGAATTCATGACAATCAACCCTCCCTTGGCCAGCAGTCATAAATATATTATTATGGTGGTTGATTACTTCACTAAGTGGGCCAAATCAGTGCCTGCATTCAATTGCAAAATTGAAACAGTGGCATGTTTCTTCTTTAACCACGTCATTTCATGACTTGGTGTTCCCAAACAATTGGTGTCATACCATTGTAAACACTTTGAAGACATCGTTTGGACTGAGCTTTCAACCATGTTCAAATTTGAACACCAATGCTCATCTTCCTACTACACCCAAGGAAATGGCCAAGTTGAAGAAGTCAACAAAATCATCAAGAGAATGCTCCGAAGGATGGTAGGAAACCACAAAACCAACTGGCACCACATGTTGTTTTCCACACTATGGGTTCACCGTACATCCACAAAAACCACAACTAGTTTCACCCCCTTCCACCTAGTACATGGTGTTGAATCAGTACTCCCTATAGAGTGCTAGATCCCATCACTTTGCCTCGTAGTAGAACTCTTGCACGACACTTCACCTTTAGAATAATAACCCTTGCAACTTGAGGAAACCATAGAAGACCGTTGGGCTGCTCTACAAGCCATCGAAGCAGCGAAAACATGGTCAAAATCCCATTATGACTCCCATGTGCACCTTCACACCTTTAGCGAAGGAAATATGGTTCTAGTTTATGACCAACCCAATGATAAGTTGGGAAAAGGAAAGTTTGAATCAATGTGGTATGACCCATATTTCATCCACTATTGCTTTGAAAAAGGGGCATACATTCTTATTGACTATAATGGACAACTCTTGGAGAACCCCCATAATGGGCTCTAGCTCAAGATATTTTACGCTTAACATTACCAATGAGTCGCTTCCTTTTCCCCTTTTTGTTTTGCAACATTTTTTCTACATATATGGGACGTCGTTTGCACCACTGGTTTTAGAATTCCTTCCTCTATCTTTTAATGAGACCATCGTCTCATGTTTATTAAGTAACTTTTGGGGCCACTTCATGAGAATTATAGTGGTTCACGTACCACATTGTAATGTAATTTTCTCTGGACTTGTACTTGCATCACACTTTCCTACCTCAACTCATGCAGGACTTCGGACCACTTCCACAGAAGGAACACCATTTTATTTCAGAATATAACTAACTAATCCGTCCACCGCACCCTACATGAGTCTCTAGACCATTTCCTAGACGGAATATCATTTCTTTCACATGCATTTGGAATATAATTGCCTCCAGACTAGTACTCACATCATACATACTCTAGTATGTTCATCACAACTAACACAAGACTCTCCTGACCTCTGTCTGAGAGCCACTTTGATTTGCGTGCCTCTGCCGCACCGACTCGCATGTGTCTGCCGTGATCTATCTTATGCATGTACCAGTATGTTCAAGAGCCACATGCTCCATCCATACTACACACATGAAATTTGGACCACTGTCCATTGTCCTGACATGGGGGTACCATTAGTTCCCTCTCAATTGGTTGGCCATACAAGAGTTTTCATTAAGCTCTTTTTTGACTCCTAAAATAATGAAAAAATTGTCAAGTGCATCTGCGCTCTTTCCACTTAAAAAGTATAGGAAAGGGTGTCTACATCATCTCATTTATCTCCTTTTGAGGACTATGTAGACCATCAAATGAAAAGGACAACCTTGGCACATTAAGGCCAAGACTGTTCCCGTCTACATCCTTTTATTATTTCTCAGGCAAAGCAGCTGAACTTTACAAAAAAGCTCACCATGGGTTGTTTTCAAGCTGTTTTCTAGTCTTCTCATCAAGAAAAGATAGAAAGAAAAACATGGTTTCATTCATGCTGGTAAAAGTATCTAAATGACCATCTAGTCAGTATAGGTTTAACCTTTTCCAGCCTGATTGGACTACCAATGGTAAAGAAGTCTCCCATCCCCTAAAGGATGGGCGAGCTCTCCTATGCACACTTTTAACCTTTTTTCAGGCATAGGAGACTATCAATGAAAAAGAGATCCCATTGGATTCTTCTTGATGCTTTAAGACTCACTAAAATTGAAATCACCATCGAGCATTTACTTTCTTGAGCTCGCCAAAAATTGACGAGATCGTATCACAATGGTGTATTTAAACACCACCCCACATAAAATAGTTCGGCAACATTCCCACTTTGGGTCTCCTTTGTTCAGAGTATTTTGCGATGTGTATTACTTGGATCCCATCAATACCAAAAGTGTCTACCTACACCAAGTATTTCCCATCTACAGTTACATCCCCAGTATTACAGCTATGAGCCCTTTCCCTTGAATCAATTTCATTTGCATCCTGGTTCACCTTGCTGTCATAATCTAAACAAAGGAATTTTGAGTCCAATACACTCCCCTTACCCCTATTTGACCCCCCCCATTTAGTGGGTCAGACCTTAGTTTGTCTCCAATATTTCAGTTCTCTCCCTCGTGCTTCTGGTTAAGGAAACACCATTTCCTTGGTTAGTTGTAGGTCTCCCTCTATCGACGACAACACATGCATTCCAAGGGATAGACCCAGAGGTACCTGTATCCTAGTTTCATTAACCTCATTGATGATTTCCTTGGACCACTTGAGAGGATTCCTTAGTTCCTCTAAGGATGGTTGGTTCTCACGTGCTTGACTCCAGCTACAACATCGCACTAGTGAGATTCGTATAGGATATTGGTCCGTGCAGTATTTGGTCGAAGACCCTGGATGTCACTTAACTCTAGCATATTGATGAGTCCATTGAGGGACCCAAACAGGTTCATGTACCTTGTGATTTCCAGTTTGCGTTGGATATAGTGTTCAGAATCCCCAATAGTACTTCTATATACATTTATGATTGATGCAACATATTTGTACCATAGAGACTCTGACTCTCGATCAGTGAGTCCCTACAACTATGTACCATTCCAGATGTAGAAGACCATTAGTCATGAATATATAGCATTCCATGAGAATTCCATGGGTCTAATGTAGCAGTTCTTCATATCAGTATTGTATTCAGCAACTTCTTGAGGCAACCACTATGTATCATCAGTTGTACATGATAGTCTCTTGCAGTGAAGAGCTTAGATCACATTATTATTTTGACATCATTATGATCATGGGGATGCCCTCCTCGTACACATACATGTCACACATTATTTGTATCTCACCCATTGATGGGAACCATATTAATACAAAAACCAAAAACCACCATGCCCTAGCCCAGAAAGCACCACCTCTCACCAGAAAATCCTATGATGTCAATCAGCCATATGATGAAGTCCTACCCTCACACATCAGGGGGAAATTTGTTAACCCAAAAGATCCCTTAGTAAGCTCTACATGATTTACACCACCTAAATACATCCACTTCACTACGCGCATTTGACCCCGACACCATTGGAAAGGCCCGAAAATGTGAAAAGGGATTACAAACCCCTATAAAGAGCCAAAATAGCTCTCATAGGGGCTAAAACCTCCAAAAAGGGGCTAAAACCTCTCAAAGGAGCTTAAAATACCCAAAGGAGCTAAGAATTGGGAGAAAAGGGTTAAATCCCAAAAAGGGGCTAAAGCCCTAAGCAAGGGCTTAAAACCCTAAAATCTCAAAGAAAAAGTATAAATAGAGGGGTGGGGGTCACTCTCAAAACACTCCTTCTCTCCCTATCGTTATTCTTCCCCTGTGAGTGCCTTGACACCCTTTTTCTCTTAAGTCATTCACCTTCCCTCTCCTCCATTGCTCCATAATCCAAGACTCCATCCCATAGTGAGAGGTGCTTCCAAATCTAGGGCATGGTGGGCTATCGAGTTTCCAGTTTATGAAGGGCTACCAGAATTATTAGAATTCTTTCAAGAATTTGAAGAGAAAGTGTTTGAACCACAAAGGATATTGGCCCTAGGTGTAGCACTGAAGGCTACCTCGGCCCAATGGTGGGCGACGCACAAGCAGACAATCCATGACTGGGGACAGTGTCAGATATTGATGATGGTGCACTTCAATTATTCATAGGTCTATCATGTTGAGAGATACATTGGACAGAATGACCCCACCAATCACTTAATGTAATGTCAGGCCTTATGGGCATCATGACCTAAAGATGAGTGGGTCCATGCTTTTGTTCATAATGTGAACAAGATCTTGGTATGTAGTGGCAGAACTATGTAGAACCATAAAAACTTGGCAGGATTTGTCTATTTTCTTTACATAGACGTATAGTTTCCAAGAATCTAACCCAGAGGTACATAATTCATTGCAAATCATCCACGATGTAGTGCTGAAGATCATCCCTTTCACATACCAAGTTGATCCACATGCACGCTGCTCGATGCAATCCTTGATGACATGTTACAATCTATCTGGGGAACCTGAAGATGATGATGAGTTGCAGAATGTTAATATTCCAGTGTCAAAAGGAAGCCACGATGTGGCGGCGCCAGACATACCGATGGATTTGATGAGTCAGTCGCTGAAGATCAGGAAAGTCAATATTGGGTTGGAAGAGAACCCAAAATTTTCCAATATTAGGGACTATTGGGACAAGGAAAGAATGGCCAAAATCATGGACCTACTGCATGAATTCCAAGAAATTTTTTCGACGCGGATCTCATAAATGAAGGGGATATTAGGGGACTTGGGGAGGATGAAAATCCCATTGAAACTAGATGTAAAACCTATGTGACAGAGGTCGTATCGACTAATCTTGCTATACAAGAACCATGTGAAGGCTGATATTGACCGGATGCTAGATGATGGTATCATTGATCTTGTCGAAGACTCCGAGTTGATAAGCCCTATGGTGTCTCAAGATAAAAAGACCGATGAAATATGCATTTGCGTCAACCTAAGAAATTTGAATGATGCTTGTGTGCATGATCCGTTCTCGACTCCATTTATAGCTGAGGTCCTTGAAGGAGTAGGAATTTAGGAGATGTATTCCTTCATAGATTTTTTTGGGGGTACCACCAGATACGAATTGCAAAGGAGGATTGCCATAACACCAGGTTTGTCACTAAATGGGGTTTGTTTCAATATATAGTCATTCCCTTTGGGCTGCACAATGCACCAACAATATTTTCTTAGGTAGTTTTCACTGTGTTTAAATAATTTATTCAAAATTTCCTATAAGTATATATGGATGATTAGACAATCTATGGGCTAATTAGGGACCATCTCAACAATTTGTGATTGATGCTAGAAAGGTTTCGACAGCATCAGATTGCATAAAATTCTAAGAAGTGCATCTTCTGTGCACCGTTTGGAATGCTACTCTGACACATAGTATGTAAAGAATGTTTGTTGGTTGATCCAGGTAATATCACATTAATTCTTAGTTTGACAACGCCCATGAATGTGAATATGCTTCGGGTGACGCTGGGGCACATGGGGTACTACCGCAAGTTCATCAAGGGCTATTCTGCGATTACTGCCCCTATGGAGAAACTATTAAAAAAGGATGTTCCATTTGAGATGAGTGAGAAATTTTAAGGAATTTTTGAGGAACTGAAGGATAATATGGCCTCCACACCCATACTGGTCTTCCCTGATAGGAACAAAGAGTTTCATGTGCATCTTGACACCTCTTCTTTTGCGCTGGGGGTTGTGCTTGTGCAACCAGGTGAGGGTGACTTGGATCACCCAATTGAATATGCCATTATGAAGTTGTCATTTTCTGAATGAAATTACACAATGACTGAAAGAGAAGGC
This sequence comes from Pseudotsuga menziesii, assembly GCA_001517045.1. Classification (NCBI taxonomy): domain Eukaryota; kingdom Viridiplantae; phylum Streptophyta; class Pinopsida; order Pinales; family Pinaceae; genus Pseudotsuga; species Pseudotsuga menziesii. The sequence continues at coordinate 871,965 of LPNX010476513.1, read as the reverse complement.
TTGGCGATGGCTTATGACTTGCAAAATTTTAGGCACTATTTGTTGGGCGGACACTTCAAGGTGTTCACCGATCATTCTCCTTCGCAATATTTGGTCAATAATCCTGTGTTGGGGGGGATATCTGTTGGTGGCTGCTACTTTTTAAGGAATTTGAATTTGAAATAGTTTTGAATCCAATACGGTTGAATGTTTTTCTTGATCACCTATCTCGCATTGCGACCAGAGAAGAACCTATCAATATTGATGATGAATTGCCAAATGCACAACTGTTCTATGTTGAGATTGCAAATGATCAGTATGCCCTAATCATTCAATTCTTGGCCACTGGTGTTGTCCCTAAGGACCTATCAACCATTCAGAAGAATTAGTTGGTAGTAAAGGCTTCATATTTCCAACCGATTCCTGGGAAGTTATAGAAGCTTGTCCCAGAAGAAATCTTACAGTAGTGTATCCTATCACTTGAGAAAGGACCCATTCTAGAATAAGCACATGCAGGAATCATGGGAGGTCACTATGGAGGAAGGGCTACTGTGTGGAAGGTGTTGTACGGCTGGCTATGGTGGCATATGTTGCATAATGATGCTGCAGACTATGCGCAGAGTTGTGACATCTTCTAGTGCATCGGTAAACCATCATGTGGGATGAGATGTCACGTATTCCATAGGTAACTCTACAACCTTTTGATAAATGGGAAGTGGATTTTGTGGGTCCTACTAATCCACTAGGGAAGAGGACTTGTGTGCAATACATCATTACTGCCATTGAGTACATAACGAGGTGGGCAAGGGCCACACTAGTTGTGGATTGTATAGCTACGACAGCAGCGAAGTTCATATTTGAGAATATTATGACACGGTTTCCATGTCACGGGATATTGTTGAGTGACCAGGGTAGTCACTTTATCAACCCCACTATGATAGCACTAACTAAGGAGTTACAGGTCCAACATAAGAAAAGCACACAATACCATCTGGAGGTGAATGGGACTGTTGAAGCATTCAACAAAATTTTGGAAACAACGTTGAAAAAGGTATGTAATGCTAATTGCAATGACTGGGACTTGAAAATTTTAGCGGTGCTATGGTCCTATCGCACCACTTGTAAATGACTGACAAGACAGGCACTGTCTAAGATGGTATATGGGAAAGAGGTAGTCATGCCCATGGAATACATTGTTCCTAGTTTGCGCATCGCTGTGGCGACCAGCATGGATGATGCAAAATCCTTAGAAAAGCACATTGTGTAGTTGATCCAACTTGGGGAGGACCTTTTTATTGGAGGATTCCACCAGTGCGTTGTGAAGGATCTACATAAGGCGTGGAATGATCGTCACATTAAGCATAAACAATTTGTCGAAGGATATTTGCTGTTGTTATACGATAGCAAGTTCATGAAGCATTGATGTAAGTTACAGATGCATTGGTTAGGTCTGTGTCTTGTTCATTCCATTACTTCTAGAGGTGTGGTTTAGTTACAACAATTATATGGTGCGATATTCCTGATGCTTGTCAATAGAAGTCACTTAAATCCCTATAGGATGGGGCCAAAGCCACACA
>LPNX010476513.1:846816-870241 GCA_001517045.1 Pseudotsuga menziesii | reverse complement strand
TATATATTGTTAGATAGTAGCAAGGAGAGCCTAGGGGAAGAGGCTACACAAGGAAAGAGTTAGTAGCGATGGGAGGGAGACCACCTACAACAACTGTAGGGATGTGGGTTGGTCAAATTAGTAATAAATACAGTTAGTTAAAATAGTTAGCTGGTGGCGCTTGTTGAAGCGACGTGCATTAATGGTTGATTCAACCATTAGAAGGGTAAGACTGGCGGCGAATTTGGTGTCATTACTGCTATATTTGTTCATGATGGATAGGTGGATTTGGAAATCATGAGTTCGAATTAGGAAGTGGCTATAAAACGTGCATGTGATGTGAGAGGAAGGAATTATTTAGAGAATTTCATTCAAGTGAGAAGATTGTTGAGCTAAGTATAGTTGAAGAGTATTGAGTGTGATTTGCAGAGTAGAGGTGTAGAGTCATCAGGTGCATTGTAAGGTTTGGGGAGTGCAGCATGCTAAGCAACCTTGATGCAATTGATATTTCCAATGAGCAGGAATCTCCCATTTGGCCCATGGCCGTTGAGGAAGAATTCATGATCATGCTGGTAGTCTCTTGGTTGATCCCCAAAAGGAAGCGGTAGGCTCAAAATCCCAGTGTCACGCCACCACAAAAGAGGCACACCCAAACTTTGGCTAGAGTACAAGGAGAGGGGATTGCACATATTGGGCTGTCAACCTTAGGAGCTATAAAGTCTGTAGTGCCCAGGGGCATCTCTATTAATGATATCGTGGGATATGTCACTTCAATGTGTCTAGGAGCAAAGCCGATGCATCTCATGAAGAATCAAAAGTATCCACCCAAACAGACACCAATACTGGAAGGGATGACTTCCTTTGAGTAGATATCATCCCTGCATTAATCAAGATGAAGTTTGAGATCATGATTTTTTGTTTCTAAATGATGTCTAGGATGAGCCCTATAAATTAGATCTGATGGGGCCTGGTGCACCGGTTCAAAGGATTCCTCAACCATGGGTGAGTGGATTGAATAACTCTATATTGTTGTCATTTATTAATCTACCTCACTTTGGGTGACTGAACAAAGCCCATGCATGCATTAAAAAAATCTTGGCTTGATTTCATGGTGGGACGCTCTTGTTGAATGAGCCTATTCCTGTCACAGTCGACTTAATTGTGACCATTATAGGCTTGATGAAGGTTGGGGAATATTCGACGTAGTATATCGATGGGTGGGATGCTGACAATATGCTTTCCAAGTAGCTGAAGTAGTGCCTTGCATCACAGCATGATGGTCATGCCTATGATATCAACAGAATTAATTTACAAGTGGTGCGTATCAAGGTGCGGATTTTGGAGAGCAAGATTGTTCGAGGCAATCGACCGGTCTAGTGCAACTCAGTCTTAGTCACATGTGGATAAAAATGCACAGAGGGCATGCAAATGAATGGGTCCTTATTTCTACTCAACCAGTTGCTTGATGATGCTCTTACTGCTCAAGCTAGGTGGCCATTTTCCTCCAGTTGGCTATTAATTCTCATTGCAGTTGTCGCATGGATGGAACCCCAAGATTATCAGCTGATGGCAGTTGATGGGGTGAAAGTGTGCCATGGTGCATGATATTAGAATTTATGGTGGGTTGAGGAGCCAAGTCGATAAGCGGACTGTGTAATCCATTTTTGGGTATATTGGGAAGTGTTGCAAGCGACAGCTGTCAAAGTTCCCCGCTTATCTAATTACCCAGTGGCCAAGTATCAGTGGCTCATTTAGTTCACAATCAGGCCTCACTCCATTTATTTCTAGGCATGGAGGGACCTCAATAAGTGGTGGCTACCTCTTTCCTACAAATTTATCAATGAGGAATTGGATGCTATCATTCAGGAGTGGCTGGTCGAATGGCGCAACCCCGTGAGTTAGGAGGAACTCTCTACAGAGCCACCACCTGATTCCCCAAACGAGCCTGTCTAGAAGGAGCTGAGTGTTCATGAATGTGACAATGAGTTATTGACAGACCCTAAGGTTGAAGCATAGCACACGTGGGAGGAAAATGAAACCAAATGGCACCAAGAATACGATGTGGGAAATGGTACCGGGTCAGGACTAGAGGTCCAACTGCTGCGGCTCATCAAAGTGGTCACTGACTCCTCTGAGGTTATGAAACAAGGGATCTGAGAGTCCAACCATGAATATTTTGTTGTGGTAAGAGATAGGTTAAATTCTATTTATGATGTTGTTTCCAGTAAGACACCCAGAAGAAATGTGATGTAGGAAGTCTTGTTGATCAACACCGAGCCACAGGCTAGGAACGTTCAAGTTCCCCTAATTGCGATCGACAAAGGAAGTGAAGAAGTTAACCTGCTACTACGGAAGCTCCAGAGCATTGCCTTGGATTTGAACAAGTTACCTGCTTAAGCACTCAGTGGATCTATAGCATGTTGCCACCCAGGAATTTGTGGATCAACAGAAGGAGCTTACTGATGGATATGTGTAGTCACAGAGCACAGCCAAGAAGCTGCAGAAAGAAACTAAGGAGCTGCATTAGGTCAAGGTGCAGCTAGCATAGGAGAAAATGCAAGAGATTTAGGCATTGAAGGTAGCATAGGCAGAGCTACAGTACCAGGCTCCCGAAGAAATCACTGATCTCAAGAAGGCACAAGATCGCCTCATCATTGAGAAGGTGCAGCTGTGTTCAAGTGTTGGTGAGTTTGAGCATGCCATTGATGAGGCTTGTCAACATATTTTTGAGAACACAACCGAGCTTATAGCATTCTCTAAGACCAACTAACTTAGGGAATTTATTTCCCAACTCCACGACACCAACCTTCTACTCAATTCCCTAGTCCAACCAATGACGCCACCGGAGCAGGTTGCCAAATAGAAGGCTACTATTGAGTGTTGGGAAATAGGGCAGACCCAAGTTAATTCTTATACGTCGCACCAACAAAAGACCCACTGTGTTGGCCCTTTCAGCAACAACCTACGCGCAGGTTGCAGTCTCACCCGAAACAGCAATGGGGTGCTGCAGAATCAGGTTTCTGCATGCAAGGAGGGGTATTATTGTACCTTAACCTTCAAAGAAATTATTAATCAACGCTTGTAAACTTTATCATTCATTCACATATAACTTCGCAGCATAATAAACAAACTAGACTTGCATAACCCACTACAGGGAATTCACAGCGAAGCTTATTACTAGCAGTGATCTTATGTTATTAGATGTATTCAGTTTAATGCATGAAAATAACAGGAACAGAAACAACACAATAAAACGACGACACCAAATATAACGTGGTTCACCCCTAGTGTAGGGGCTACGTCCACAAACTGCATTTTATTCCTCTTTCCTCAAAACCATAGTTGATCTGCGCACTCAGCTGTAGATCCCTTCAGTCCTTAATAGCCGCGCACACAGCAGCAGGCTTCTGCGCACACAGCTGCAGATCTTTTTTACTTCGTACAAAACCCTCTGCGCACACAGCTGCAGAGGTCGTCCACGCACACAGCTGGGACTAATCCTTTCCTTACAAAATCAACCTTACTTCGCCTTAATCTTTATTTACATCAAAAAGCCTAACCTCTCTTCTTTACATAAGCGCTTATTTATACTGCGCATTTTTACAAAACCATGGCTTCAGACCATGGGCACCCAAAAAACCCTAAACCCTGGATTTAAACCATGGGTTTATTACAAAAAGGGGTTTTGACTTACCCTGACACCCCTAAGACTATTTTGACTCGTAGCTCTGCTTACCAACAGCCGTGAAGTTACCAAAACTAATCGTCCCTAGGGTGCGCGCCCCAACAGGCCCCTAAGACTCACCAGTGGCCCGTCCCGGGTCACTCTGCGAAGGCTCTGGTGGGAGAATATTCTGCGTGAGGATCTGGAAACGACTGGTGAGAGTGCGTAGTATATCATCAGCGGCTTTCTCTTTTTCCACCAATTCCTGTAAGACTGAAGATGAGTCTGTGTCAGCTCTTTCCTGTGCAAAAATGTCGTAGGTCTTCAAAAGTTTGAGCTGACTTTCCGCAGTGTTGCTCAAGTCTAATGCTTCATCCACCAGGGGCTGTAACGCATTCTCTAGTAGCATTACCTTCGTCCTGCAGGACTCAATTTCCTGCTGAAGTTCCTTGCTGTGCTTCACTTTAGCCATTTTCTGCATTGGTGGCAGCGTCTTGATTTCTATTCTGACTGCGTCTAATTCATCCTGGCGCAACTTGATGGTTTCTTGGATCTTACCTACGTCTGGATGGTCCTGTAGGTTCGCCCATGCGTCTATGCTGTCTTCCATTAATTTTGTGACGCTGGCCACATTATCGGATATTTTTGCTGCTGAAGCCTTGATGTCCTGCTGACGCTGTTCTCGAACCTCGGGTGGAGTCTCCGGGGGAATGCGGAGGTGAATTTATGCAATCTGGTGCTCTTGTTCTATTCTCATCCTTTCAACCTCACTGCGGGACTGCTGGACATAGTCTCTTAGCTTAGCAATTCTCTGCTCTGGTTCCTCTCTTTCCTGTATGTCGGAGTCAGACAGACTTCGACATGCCTCGTTCAATGCTCGCAGCAATGTAGTTGTTGTATGTTCAGCCTCCTTCTTCTGCTGTGTGATTTCATCTAGGCGCGCGGCAAAGGTTTTGTTTTGTTTGATGGTGTCTTCCAATTGGGCCTGGGATGAGTGGGTTCGGGCATGGATTTCCTTTGTAATCGCGAGCTGGCAAAGATGCAACTCTAACATAGACAGCTTTGTATAATCGACCCTCGCGGTTATATCTATCTGTGGTGGGGAGTCTGTGTCAAGCTGTGTCAGAGTTGCACTTCCTACCTTTCCCTGGTGATCTTTGGGTGGCCCTTGCCTAATATCTTGCTGTGCGGGTGCTATAGTGCTACTTGTCGTAGTACTGTGTGCTGATTTCGCTGCTAGTTCTTTTAGCTCCGATACCCTGTTTGCGATGCCTGAGAGCCCGGCAAGATGCAGTTCTGCAAACTTTGACCATTTTTTTGTAAGTGCTGAGGTAGAATGTTCTAGAGCTTTCTCCAGCATATCGAGCGTGACAGTGGCTTCGTCCTCAATATTTTTGTCCTTCGACGCTTTTGGCTTTTTGCGGGACTGCGGTTTGGTTACCTCGGCTAGTTCTGGTGATTTGCACTTCGTTGGCGGGTTAGGGTCTGAGAAGGTCTTGTCCGAATCCTCATCCTGTTCATCCTATTTATCTTGTCTACCGTTTCCACCCTGGCCGTCGGCATCCCCCTTCGAATCGCTGAGGTCTTCACTTTCTTCCGACAAGTTTTTCTGCTGCGCCTAGCTAGTACCTGTGTCAATATTGGTAGCTGGGGGAACCAGAATAGAGGGATTTTTCCCTAAATCTTTCAGCCATTCAGTCGGCCAGTGCTGAACTATCCGCCTGATATCTGGTTCGGTGACTATATATGGCAATTTGTGGCATTGCCGTTGTGGATCTGCACGAGCTTGCATGAACACATGATGCATATCGGCACTAAAGTGCACGACACCCTCGTATTGGGAAAATACTTCATTGGTAAGTCGAGGTGTTCTCACAATCTCATAATGAATACTCATAGCATAGAAGACGAACACAGTGTTCGTCATCAACTGAGTTTCCTTATCTGAAGATAGCCATAGGGAGGCATACCTTGCTGCTGCTGGCGTGCCGGGGCTTATTTCTACAAACTGGGCTTCGGTGGGTTCTTTCCACCCAACTAATGCAATAAGGATTAAAAGCCAGGAATAATGAAAAGTTATACCTTTTTCTTGTGCATCACGGACATCCTCCAGAAACTCCTTCGCAAGATACTCGGCCCAGTTATAAGTATACCCCTCAGCGCAATTCATAGCAATCCGGATAACCAGAGCAGGTACTTCAGTTGGCCTGCATTTCCGTATGAGTTTGCAGGCTAAAAGTTCAGCTACAAATCGAATGGGCTTCTCTCGAATCGCGGAAGTGTGATATCCCCGCTTGCCTTTTGTCAGGCCAAACCTCTCTTTCATGGTTTGCGCGAGCTTTGTGTCATCATGTTTGGACGGAAATTCAGTTCCTGGATCAGGTCCGGCCATGGGCAAACCTGTGATCTTATGGATGAGGGTAGCATCAATAGGAAGTTGGTGGTCCCCTATCCATAAGTAGCCGTCATGTACCAATGCTAGTAACTGTTTGTCCGCTACAGTCACCTGGATGCCGTGACCGAAATGGGGAATTTGAAATATCTTGAGGAGGCCAGCGCTGTCCAGACCCGCAGCCCATGGTTGTACTTCCATTAGTGTGACCCTATGATCTGGATACTGGACGCGGTGCAAGTAGTCTGCTGGTTCAAACTGTGGAAACTTGCCAAGGTCATTGCTGTCGTGATTGTTGTACTTAAGACGATCAATCTTTCCTATCATATTCCCTATCAACTACACTCCCTGTGGCAGCGAGGGTGTGGCTAATGTAAATTGCTTTGTCCGACGTGGTACCGCAGTACCAGGTCGAACAGGTGGGAGATATGGTGGCCTTGGTGGTGGAATCTTCTCCCTTCCCCCGGCCGGGGCCAATGCAAACCCAAAGGCCTCCATAGGGTGAGATGCTCGTGTTTTCCCTGTGTGTTGTGGCCGATCTTGGTTGCGCTTGGTGCGAACTTCCGTTCTAGACCTTCTCCTGGCAGACCGTGTTTGCATCGGCCGTGGTGGTGCTGGGGGAGTGTCTTCACTGCGTGCTAGGGCAAGCGGCCGATTGGAGCAAGTGATCAGACCCTCTTGCTCGAATTCTCTGACCAAAGCGTCAATCTCTCGTTCGGTGGTCATGGGTTCACTCAGAAATCTTGAAGAGGTGCATAATGCGATTTTATCTAACTTAGGCATCTTCTTATACACGCCAACAATCAAGTCGGGAAGGACAGCGCATTGAATGTACCGAATCTGACAGAAATCTTGTCCATGTGGAGCGTGAGTGCCGGTACTGGTCTTAGTACAGTCATTTAAAGCAATTAAAACTCGGCCGCCGCCAAATCGGCTGCTTCCCAACGGTCGGATTTTGAACTTCGCTAAGTTTTTGGTCCTCGGCATAATCGTGGTTGAAGTGTCAGAAGAACAAACACCCTTAGCACAATAGTGCCCTTCGACCTGTCCTGATAATGTCTGCGACAGGACCCTTAGGTTTGAAGGTCTGGCGACGTGGTTCTGCCCCTTGGTTTGGTATTCAACTCCTGGGTAATCATCAGTTGCCCTGTCGTAGCTTGATCGGAAAGATATATCTACAACAGGACCAGATTTATTAATAAAGAGTGTGATCAAGAAGCTAATAAAACAATCCCCACTTATAATACCGTGTCGTAGCTCAACCTCGATGTGCCGATTTTTTTCAACATGATCTAAGATATGCACACCCTTATGCACCCACTCTTTGTGGGGTGTGTTTTCCCTTGCTGTATAGTTCTGCTTCGAATATCCCTGAAGGCTATTCGGCCCTTTGAGCTTATTTCGCACCTCTTGAGCCCAGCTTATGAATCTGTGGCACATGAGTTTCTGACAGGTTCCCCGACTGGGGTTAGACTTTGTAGAATCGGTCCCCCATGCTGCTATAGATCCTAGTGCTATCTCCATACTCTGGGTGTTTTGTGACTGAGGTGCTCGGTCTGACATATGTGTAAGAAACTCCCCAGGGTCTGTCATCCCAACATATGTAGGCAAATCTTGAGGCTGTGCGCTAAGGCATCTAAGAGACTGGGTGATTTGCGCGCACCTGTGGCCATGTAGCTCGTACAGTCGGTTCTACCAGTTCTCCAGACCATCGTCTGAATCAGACATGTAGGAGCTATCACATTGCTAATCTATTACACCATCATCGTTCGGCTCGACATAATCGGCGTCCTTAGCTGTGATGTTGTAAATGTGGTCTAGAGTATCCTGTTCTCCTTCATCTCTGAGGGGTTCTGTATATCTTTCTCCCCGGGATGGGTCGAGGGGTATGATAACGCGCAGACCATTTCCTTCGAAGGTCATCTGTCTCCTTTTAAGGTTGATGATTGCAGCGTTAGCCATGGCCCACTCAATTCCCAACAGAGCTAGGTAAGGGTTGCTGTCATCAATGATCTCAATAACTTCAAAATCTGCTAGAGTACTGACCCCATCAATGTCAATTGGAACACTAAGAAGTCTCCCTAGCGGTACAATCCGTTGCTGGTTGGGTAGTCGTAGTTGTATAGGTGACCAAACCAGGGAAGGATTTCCCATTTGTCCCCAGGTCTGCTTGGGTAAGACATTAACGTTTGATCCAAGATCCAAAATGACATCAATCATGTCATATTCTCCTATCTGCACGTTCAATCTCATTTCCCTTCCCGTTCTTCGGACACGACTAACAGTTTTCTCCTGATCAATTTCTCTCTGAGGGTCTATGACAGCAAGAACTTTTTGCAGCTCTTTTAGAGCATTCTGATTCCGCAAGAGTTTCATACAGCTCTGCAAGAAAGAGGATAGTGTACTTACTTTGTCCGTCGAGGCCTCTTGTAGTTGCGATGCCTGCTGATGTTTCCACGCAGGTACTTCTACAGCGCTAGGGTCAACACTATCGCACTGGGCCTCCTGAACTGGTGCTCAGTCCTTCACGGTGTCTAGGGCTGAGGTTTTCTCGGATGCCTTACATGCGCACTCCACGACAGGTTTCTTTGGCGTGTCTTGAATATGCATCGTAACTCCACTCTGAGTGACCACATTGAGAGCTGGGGCAAGTCGTTGCTCAACAGAGATCAACTGAATATTCGGGATAGGGCCACGGTTATTTTCCTGAAGCTTTGCGAGGAGCTAGGGGCACTGTTCAATCACGTGGTCCACTGCGCGGCAATACCGATAGGTCATAGTGGGGTTCCGACAGTCACGCGCCAAGTGACCAACTTGGTTACAATTGTAACACACAATCTGACCTCTACCTCTTCCGGTCATCCCACCACAGCTGCGACCGCCAAAAGCACCTCGTCCGGAGGTGCCTCCACGGTAACCATAGCCATCATTAGTCTGGGCATCATTGTGGAGTCGGTAGGTGTCAGAGGTGCACTCTCACATAAGGTCGTAGCTACGACACTCGTCTTCATTATGCCCTACAGATTTACAGAACTGGCAGTAGGGGTTTTTAGGAACTTGAACATATCTCTGAAGGAGATGGCAGTGCTCAGGGCGGTGCTGGCCAAGAGTTCGGCAAATCTCACAATATAAAGCACCAGTGTTGAATTGATTGGGCATACCCGTATTTAGATATGTTCTGGCCACAGGGCACTGGTCCCTATCATGACCCTCCGACCGACATTGCGTACACCAGACCTCCTCTCGACTGGTTTTGGCTTTCTTCATGTCGCGAAGCTCCAGGGCCATAGCTGCCAACTGCGCTTGTATTTGATTAATACCAGAATCATTTCCAAGGGGGGCAGTCTCTAGCTTCATTGCGATTTCCAGAGCCTCTTGCTGGTCGGCAACCTTCTGTTGCATGAGCGGAGTTCTGATATGTGGCAACAAAGCTGCGATAAACCATTCCTTGTGCTGCATAGGACTAATGGTGAAGCTGACTTGGTCTAATAGAACTTTGTATCTCTGATCAAAATCCCACACGGATTCGCCTCGCCGCTGTTGAATCTCTTTGAGTTCAGTGATGCTCTGCGACTCGGATTTCGGTTTCTTAAATTCCTTAATGATAGCGGCCTTGATTTCATCCAAAGTGGGGTGCTGATTACTGGAGAATTTCATGAACCAGGTCAAAGCTCGATCGCGAAAGGAGGTAATGAGATGCGCAGTTCTCACGTCCAGGTCTGTAATACTCTTTGCGTTCCAGATAGCCTCACATAAAAACTAGAACTGCTCTGGGTCTTCTGATCCCGTTCCTTTGAAGATAGGTAACTGAATGTCATCAGCTAGGTGAGCCATGGTGGTTCTGGGAGGGTTGGGAGGGGGACAGGATGTATATGGGGGGGGGGGGGTTCATGGGAGCAGATTGAGCTGTGGCCGAAATACTCGAACTGGGTTGCCTGTCACTCTGCGACCGAACTCTAGGGGTAACAAGGCGACGCTGTGGAGTGACGGGAGGGTTTCCTACCGAAGGGTTTTCTTCAGGGTCTGGTTGGTGAGGGTTTAGAGGGGGGATTGCGGTGGCCTGTCCTGAGGAGTAGGACTCAAAATCTCTTTTGGACCCTTGCTCACTTCGCGGCAACCCACTTCGTGCGTCGAAAATATTCTCACTTGCAAACATAGGTTAGTACTACTAAACTAACAGTCTGATTCAAATAATATGCCCTTTCCAACCAATAGTATTTTAATCTTTTAGCTTAAGGGATTTAAAACTTACCACGAGGGCCTTTGAAAAACGGCCGTTCAGCCTCGCTGAAGGACGTGCTCGTGTCAATGGCAAACTCTTGTCGCGAAGGCTTCCAATGTGCGCGTCGTCCAGAAGTTAGCAGCGCGGGAGACCTCGTTGTTCACGTGTTGCACAAGATTGACCCTTGCGGGGGTCCACACAGGAATCGGTCGAGCTTGAAAGTTCGTCCTCCTCTCTGTTAACTTGGACAACCACTGGTGCAACTCTATGTGGATAGTACCAAAGAAAATTTCATAAGCATCATAAAAACATACCTTTGTAAAAAGTCCCTTGTGCTTCGACACGGATTCGTATTCTCTTGCTGCGTGAATTTCAGACAGGTCTGATCAAACCAATCACCGATTTCCTTCACAGAGGGCCTCCAGAGCATAGCCCCCGAGGTACAATATAAACCCCTCTGAGCAAATACTGAGTTCAACCGGCAACGAAACCAATTTGTTGGGCAATAGGGCAGACCCGAGTTAATTCTTATACGTCGCACCAACAAAAGACCCACTGTGTTGGCCCTTTCGGCAACAACCTGCGCGCAGGTTGCAGTCTCACCCAAAACAGCAATGGGGTGCCGCAGAATCAGGTTTCTGCATGCAAGGAGGGGTATTATTGTACCTTAACCTTCAAAGAAATTATTAATCAATGCTTGTAAACTTTATCATTCATTCACATATAACTTCGCAGCATAATAAACAAACTAGACTTGCATAACCCACTACAGGGAATTCACAGCGAAGCTTATTACTAGCAGTGATCTTATGTTATTAGATGTATTCAGTTTAATGCATGAAAATAACAGGAACAGAAACAACACAATAAAACCACGACACCAAATATAACGTGGTTCACCCCCAGTGTAGGGGCTACGTCCACAAACTGCATTTTATTCCTCTTTCCTCAAAACCACAGTTGATCTGCGCACTCAGCTGCAGATCCCTTCAGTCCTTAATAGCCGTGTACACAGCAGCAGGCTTCTGCGCACACAGCTGCAGATCTTTCTTTACTTCCTACAAAACCCTTTGCGCACACAGCTGTAGAGGTCGTCCACGCAAACAGCTGGGACTGATCCTTTCCTTACAAAATCAACCTTACTTCGCCTTAATCTTTCTTTACATCAAAAAGCCTAACCTCTCTTCTTTACATAAGCGCTTATTTATACTGCGCATTTTTACAAAACCATGGCTTCAGACCATGGGCACCCAAAAAACCCTAAACCCTGGATTTAAACCATGGGTTTATTACAAAAAGGGGTTTTGACTTAGCCTGACACCCCTAAGACTATTTTGACTCGTAGCTCCGCTTACCAACATTCACGAAGTTACCAAAACTAATAGTCCCTAGGGTGTGCGCCCCAACATTGAGGAGATAGTGACCCAGTTTGAAACAATGGAGCAAGAAGCCAAGACAATCATGGAGGAAATGATGCAGTTCTGGAAAAACGTTGTCATAGATGAACAACTCGACCAGTTGACCATGCAAGTGCAAGAAGATGAAGGCCTGTTGATGACACTGAAGATGTCACTGCGAGCACTATCGCTCATGGTGCAAATCACATGATCTGAGGAGTTGAAGGACCTATAGTAGAGAGCTTCCAGTGCCCATGAACACCAACAAAAGCTCTATGCCTAGTTGTATGAGTTTCCAGAAGTTGGTGGGAAGCTGGCTGTCAAAGCAGTCGTAACACTGCAGCTGGTACAAGAAAATTGAAAGATGGTTGATGGAAATACTAGGGAAGAGCACCTCGTCTAGAAATATTTTCTCAATTGTCAAAGAGCTTCCGAAAGAGTCCAACTCCAGGTTCAATAAATATCACAGCAGTTTGAATATTTCAAGGACAAAACATCGGCATATACCATGTAAACCTAACGTGGCTTGAGGACAAGCCACAAGATTTTGTTGGGGGCCTGTTGGTAGGGGTTTTGGGTAAGTGAGTTGCACAGCATCATGGCAGCTATGCAAGCTCACATGAGACCACGCAAGGCCATACTAGCACGATGGGAGGAAGGATAACCATTTTTGAATATTTAAGGTATTAATTGACCATGTTTTGTGGACAAAGGTCATTAGTGGTTAGAAGTTAATTAGAAGTCAACCTTTGATGTAAATGTGCAAGCCTATATATAGAGCTAGTTTTTCAATTGTAATAGACATCACATAGGCACAATAGAGACATGACATGAAGGAAAAATAAGAGAGTGATCATTTTGTTGTGATCTGTCTATGGTTTTGATGAGTATAATGTTTTATCTGCGATCTATCTAAATTTTGGGATGTAATTGCTCTCCTACTATGGAGAAAAAGTATCTGGTTTGGATCTATTGCATAGAATTAATATGATATGACAATTATGGCCTAAATATTGTCTCGTGTTTTCCTATTTTCTACGCTGTGATGTCAATGAGAAGTATTGAACCTGGTTTACTGATGTTTCTGCAATGAACTGATGATGTGATCTATTTCAATTATGTTGCAATTTTGATGAATGATTTAAGTTGTCTTATGAATGATACTGCTATGCTAACCCTGTTGCGAAAAATGAATTATGCAATCTGTTAGATCTGTAGTTGTGAAGATGAATTATGATAACTATATTAGTTTTGTAGTCTAATAGTTATGGTGTCAGGCCCCTCGAATGCAATATTTTCCCTTTGCACTAACGAAAACTTGGTTTCAACAACTCTCCCTTGAACATCTTGGGTGAGACTTCGTCTGCTCTATGGATTTCGTTGGGCAGGGTAAAACCTGTCTCAGCTGGTGCTCAGGGAGATCGCGCTAGTTGGGCATCGATAGAGTGACAACCCATGTCGATGAGGCTTTGTTGGTGAGATTTTTCCAACAAAATGTCCCTCTTCATCTGGAAACTCCTTGATTCTTTTTGTTGCAGAGGTTTGACACCTATTATGTGTTGTGAGAATTTTTCTATAAAAATCCATACACCTCTCAAAAAAATTTACAACCCTATCGGTCAAGCTCGCAATGACCTTGCTGCTGAAATCTAGAAGTTCAAATTCTATCTTCAAGATTTTTGTAGTCTTTTGTGGAAAATGCTCAGGAAATGGTGCATTAGTTTCTATCCAAGTGTCCTTGTTCTGAAATTAGTTGAGATTGTTGAAATTTCTTGCAATCTTGTTTCTGTTTGTTTAATCTTATAGACCTCTTCTACAAGATTTAGTTGGACCTGATATATTTTCCTCATGATTAGGATGGATTTCTCTCGGAAAGGAGTAATGTCAATTTGTCATTCATCGGCTACCTTGAGCTGAATTTCCAATGAGTTGTTTCGTGCATCTAGCTCTACTACTTGAGAATTTAGCTCCTTCTCTTGTCAGTCAGTTGCAGCCTTTTGTTCATCTACCTTTGAAATGATATTTTCAAAGTCCTTCTTTTATCCCTGAGTAATGGTATTTGAAAGCACCAAGGAATCCTTTTCTGATTCTAAAACTTGGTAAAGCTTTTGGAATCTCTCAAATTTAGAGAGAGTTGCTTCATGTTTCCTATTTAATTCTCCTCCATCTCCTCTTTCTTGAACGCAACTATTTTTCATCTTACACATTATTTATTTATAGTGTTCAACATTTTGCATCGATTTTCCAAGATTGTAAGCATTAGATTGAGAAACTACAACACTTACTGATGCTAGAAACAATGGAGATTGGTTGGTGCCTTTCTTGAGATCTTTCTCAGTCACCGTGACTACCTAAGGTTGGGTACCGACTTTCAATCTCTTCTATGATTTTCGAACAATGGATTTCTTCTTTGGGTCTAAGAATATCAACTCCATGCACGCTACTACATGTTTCTTGGATGGACTAAAAGGTACGAAACCTAACTCTGCAAGAGTGAGGTGACCTCCTCTCACTATGTCAATCGATGTAGAAGTAGGATCTTCTAGATTATCCTAGGTAGTATCATGTTCCAGGATCTCTCTATATTTATCTTCTTGTTCTTATTAATCTTTTCTATTGATCTAGGAACAAAGAAACAATCTCATCAAAGAATAATCAACAAATAACCCATGAAATGGTGTAATCGGTCTACAGGAATAGTAACCGCTCTATAATCACATAAAGAATGAATGATTACAATTACAATGTCAAGCAATAGCTTGAATCAATGAGGAATTCGAATACCTAAGGAGGTCATTTGAATTCAATGAGTGAGTCTAGCTTAACTGACTGTAAGCCATGGGTTCACACTCAGTTAACCACTTGACCAAAACCCTAATTGACTCACCAAACCCTAACTGAATTCAGAGTGCAATAAATGACTGAATCTCAACTGAAAGAGCTCAAACACATGTCATAGCAAGCCAACCATCAAGTGCTAGTGCTTCAATGACTTCAATGATCCTTGATGAGGTTAACTAAAGCTGAAATAATCATCAGAAGTTGGTGGAGGTTCCCCTGTTGACTCCAAATCATTAAATAATAATAAATAAGCATTAGATAATATATTTAATGAGAGGAGGCACCTTAACTGGCTGGTTGAACTGATTGTAACTACCAGTTAGCAATTAGGTGCATTAATATCACTTAGATCACTCCCAGAGTGCTCCAGTTAGCCTCCTTGACTGTAGGAGAATACTAAGTTAGCCTCCTTGACTGTAGGTAGGCGTGGGTGTGACTGGATGATGTCAATTAATGTCAATTATACTTAGGATAGTGGTTTAACTAGGCCAATTTGACCAAAAAGAGTGTGTATGGTGGTAAATGTATCCAACACCCCCCCTTAAGATATACTCAAGAAGAGTTAGAAAACATAGATGGATAAAAATTCTAGGGCCCCATCAACAAAGGCCATATTTCACCCTATACAATAAAGTAACTGCTTAATATAAACAAGGAAATGGGGAAAACCTCATGGGAAAAATACCCCCCCTCAAACTAAGCAGTAAATCAAGAATTTGTTCTTCTATGCAGCAGCATCCTGAGACTATGCATGTGAACCTATGAATCCAAAATAAATGAATATGTCTGGAGGAATATTCCACTTTGGAATAAGAAGAATGCACTCAACTGAATCAGAAATATAAATAGTTGCACGGTGAAAACTGGACCCATGTAGAGCAGCTGAAATCATTTTAAGAAAGAGCAAAGGTTCTTGAGGATTTGAACCATGTGTGGAACACTCAAGAAACTGATATGTTTAATACTTGAACAGAAAACCATGAGTGGTAAAATCACCCCCAATTTTTAGGAGCAAGTGTCCAAGTGGATGCAGAATGTCTTCCTCTTTATTGGTTATGTGAGGAGATGAGCATGTGACCAAAGGTAGAGAAGCCTTGGGACTCTAGAGAGAAAATGATTGAGATACATGGTATTATATAGCTTCATAAATGTCTAATTATTAAAAAAATAAAATATCAGAAACTTCATAAGACGAAACTAACACCAAATCCCCATCAGCGAAATTGAAGAAGAACTACGGTACTTGATTTTTCACACTGGAATTGGTGAGAGCAGCTACAAGCATGAATGAAAGCTATTGGATTTTAAAATATGAAAAAAATAATATCATATCAGAATGTAAATCATATCTAAATAATTTCACAACAGATCCAAAACTATGAAATGAAATCAAATCCCCAGCAGCAGTTTTGTAGGAGACTTGCGGTACTTTTTTCTTCACACCGTTGATGAGAATAGCTACAAGCCATACTGAAGGTTTATGAACCTGAAATTTTGAACCAATAAATATCAGATAATATCCAAATAAAATCATATCAGATCCAATAAGGTTCACATCATATCCAAAATTATGATCAATCGAGACGGTGGATGCACAATTGTCCTTTTCTTCAAAATTCTGAATTTTGGTGCATGCAATCCTGTAGGATTGTGCTGGAAGATATAGATCATGGGGAGAAAATGATTCTCTCTTATAATATGATATTTATTCCAAAATATCCAATTTTTTACATATTTTCACACCAGCAACAACATTATAGGGATAAAAATCAAATTTCTCTTCACTTTCAGAAGCAATTACTGGTAAATTTTGCACATAATTCAAAGGAAAATCACCAGTGAATGGTTGCATGGAAGTGCAGCAGTATTTTTCTTCAATATAAAATATTTGAATGTCTTCTTCTGTTTCAGAAATATGATGAGATGATATATCAGAGATCTCATGAACTTCCGGAGCATCAAGAGAAGGAATCACTGCATGGAGACTTTCCTCAATTCGAATTGAATGTGTAGAAGATTCTGCTTCATCTTCATCTTGAACAACTTCATCAGAGAGAGTAGAGGAAGATACTTTTTAGTAAATAACTCTTGCAGTTCTATATGTGATCTCCAAAGTTCTATTATGATCCTCATTGTGCTTTCCAAAGTTTCTGTCCAATTTTATCCAAAGATCCTTTGGGTATTCAACATAACCAATAAGGTAGCGCAAGATAGGAGAAAGGGCCAGGCAGATTGCTCCAAAATCTCTATCAATTTCATTTATCCAGTCATTATCATTCTCATAAGTCTCTTTTCCAATTCAAATAGACACCTCATAGAGACCTCATCTCTTCAGAGATGCAATCATCTTCAACTTCCATTCCCAATAGCTTGTGAATGGGGTGAGAAGAGGGATTGATGAGTCCATTCAAAGTTGTACCTGTTAAAACCTGTAAATAAAAAAAAAAGGGGCACTGTAAGGTCAGACAGCCTGCACATTTTAGGCTTTCATCACACCCATCATAGTCAATCAAGCAAGCTTGATCAACAAGTTCTTTACTTGGGGTATTAAGTGGTAAGCCTTGGCTTCTGGTGCAGTGCTGGATTTTTGAGCTATTGCTCAAATTTCATGGAGAAATCTGTCAAAAATATCATTTTTGAGAGATATATCTTCGTCCTACTGTAAGATCTGATACCATATTAATCTTGTTTATTGATCTAGGAACAAAGCATCAATCTCATCAAAGAATAATCAACAAATAACTCATGAAATGGTGTAATCGGTCTATAGGAATAGTAACCGCTCTGTATTCACATAAAGAATGAATGATTACAATTACAATGTCAAGCAATATCTTGAATCAATGAGGAATTTGAATACCTAATGAGGTCATTCGAATTCAATGAGTGAGTCTAGCTTAACTGACTGTAAGCCATTGGTTCACACTCAGTTAACCACTGACCAAAACCCTAATTGATTCACCAAACCCTGACTGAAGTCAGAGTGCAATAAATTATTGAATATGAACTGAAAGAGATCAAACACATGTCATAGCAATCCAACCATCAAGTTTTAGTGCTTCAATGACTTCAATGAACCACGATGAGGTTAACTGAAGCTAAAATGATCATCAAAATTTTTTGGAGGCGCCCCTGTTCACTCCAGATCATTAAATAATAATAAATAATCATTAAATAATATATTTAATGAGAGGAGGCAACTTAACTGACTAGTTGAACTGATTGTAACCACCAGTTAGCAATTAGGTGCATTAATATCACTCAGATCACCCCTGGAGTGCTCCAGTTAGCCTCCTTGACTATAGGTAGTCATGGGTGTGATTGGATGATATCAATTAATGCTCCACTGATGTCAATTAATGTCAATTATACTTGGGATAGTGTTTTAACTAGGCCAATTTGATCAAAAAGAGTGTGTATGGTGGTAAATGTCTCCAACAGTTCTTTCCTCAACACCTTGGCTGCTTGTTCAACTTCCATTTGTAATATTTTCTCTACTTTTGGAGCCTTTCCTCTTGCTCCTTTTTAAGTCTTTCTTCTTCTAAATTTTCCGTCTGGTACTCTTCAACTAGTAGTATTTCATATTCTTCTACTAACTTACGACCTTCTTCTTGTTTCTTAGTAGCCTCCTCCTACCTTTTTTCCTATTTTGTAGTGTTGCCACGTTCCTTTCCTCCTATTGTTGTGATTTTCTATCTAAACTGCTTATTCAAAGTAGTCATATTGCATGCATTTCTGAAAAACTCCTCATCCGTGTCCCAATGGTTAGGGTATTAAAAATTCACCTTTACAAGTGCACAATGTGCAACAACCTTTCCTTGTGAATCATTCCTATGAAAATTATTCTCACCGAAGTGGAAATTTTCTATATCCTTTACAAAGTATGGAGCACTTTTTACTTTTGAGAACTTGTAGCTACCAACATAAAAATGAATTGGTGGATAAACTACATTCTTCATATCCAAAAGAAAATTCCCAAATCCATCTAGAAAAATTTATCTCACTACCTCCTTATGAATGATGTAATATGTGGCATACTTAGAAAGTAGTGACGGGTCTCTAGTTACTCCGTACATCCCTATATAGGTTCCTTCTTCATAGAAAAAATAATCTTTGTATTCACTTATAACTTCTAGTGCACACTCGAAGATACACCTGTAATCTTCTAGAAAGACCAGCTGCTGTGGTGGCATCAAAAGCTCCTCACTAATAAGCTTGTAGAAGTTGTGATACTTATGAGTCCAGAGAATCCGATATGCAGGATAAATGGGTGTCTTGGCTTCATTCCAGTTACAATTCCGTTTTGAGAATGGGTATAGGTGTAATATACAACTAATTAAATACGAACCCATGTAAAACTCCGATTTTCTCTTAAGCAGGCTTCCTAGTGCCGCAACTACGCAGGAATATAACTTGTTGGATACAATGTCTGTCGAGTTGAAGATAGTGCCCTGCATGGCCACATGATATATCAATGCGATCCACCCCATATTATTAAAATTCCCATTTTCCTTGTCAAAAATTATGTTTAGCATCAGGGCTATAAGTCTGTAAGGAGTGCAAAATATGGAATTTTCATATTCACTAGCGGCTTTCTGTTGAAATGGATTCCCTACTATCATCATTATCTTTGCACATTAGATATAGTCTAAACTCAAACTATTTATCCAGTCATCTATCATGCTGATTTCTAAGGCTTGTAGATTGCAAGCTTTGTCTATGTGCATAGGGGTGAAGGAAGAAAAATATTTTCATTCGATGTTTGACATGATCATGGTACTTGTGTCTTCTCAAGGTAAAATCCAACTGATCACCTCAGCAAAAGGGAAAATTCCAGGGCATATGGCTACCTTTGTGATCCCAGATCTCATTATGTTTGCATACATGGGTATATATTCTAATGTTGCATATGAGACCTTTTGATCTTTGATGATGGGATATATATGTCCCCATTTGAACTCTAGTTTAGCTCTGGTGACAAATTTGGTATCTTCATAAATTATCTCCATTTAGGAAAGATTTGAGCATTTGAGTCCTCCTCGATAGCCATGTATTTCATATTTCCTCTCATTGGAATGGTGTTGTGTGAGGACTAAGGCTGTGAGAAAATCATATCAATAAATAACTTAGTGTCCTTGTGATTAGACAACATGCATTCATATAAACAAGAAAAATGAGAAGCTACTGTAAGATTGCTAGATATACAAGAAAACTTAGCTAACAAATCATATATTATTTCAAAATAAGATTGAATCCATGGAGAACAATAAAGATATATTTACTGAGTCATCTTTAGCCATCTAAAAGTTATCCTTTGACATATGGAAACTATGTATATCATCCAGATACTAAAACTTGCGGAAAGGTCAAAATGGAATGAAAAACACTAGCTCAAGTGAGGGCTCTAACTGTTTTTTTGGGAGTTAAATCTCTAGTTCTTTTATATAAATCATCTCATGTTCTAAGTCATGATGTAGAATAACCATCAAGAAAACATTTAACACAACGCATAAAACCCCTTTCATTATCCCTATTTCTTATTGGAAAACATTCAAAGGGAAATCGATGGAAACTCAAAAAACCTAGATCGACTCGAAACTTACAAACCTCCTTAAACCATGGTGCTAGCTACAAAAAAATTAAAATTTCTGATGGAGACCCTAGTCCAAAAATCAAAATAAAATGATGGTCCCCTATACTCGAGACCTCATTGATCCCCTATTATTGCAAACAAAAACAAACCAGACAAGGACCAATTGGTGAAAAACTTGACCCGCCACAGCCTCAATAGTAATATACCAGATGTATGACATACCTGTGTTCATGGCCTGAGTGGTGAAGACAAATGGTGTGGAGCAAGTGAAAACCACCATGGTCGGGATAGAAAAATGAGGTTGAAAAATCATGGATTCCAAGGACTTTGGCACAACTTGTCTTGTGGAAAAGCTACAAAGGTGAGTGATCTAAAAACAAATGAAACCCTATGAGGTTGGGAAAAGAATTTAAAAACCATAGCAGAGGTAAAAACCTAACCCCATAAACAATGAATCCCCAAAACATTGTGTTACCTAACCATTTTTTACACAAGAAGTCCAATGACAAAGTTAGAGGCCTACCTAGAAAACATTGAAAGGGTGTGGTGCTTCACGAAACAAGCCACAGGATCCGATAAGAAATCGACAACTGGATGTGTTCGAATGGACTAACAATCAATAAAACCTCCATGGGTTATATATAGAAAAAATGATCAAACACAGATTAAATGCGATCGCTAGAGCACACAAATGAAAATGGAAATTTGGTGCCTAAAACCTCATCGGGGAAATCCTCTGACTTGGAATCAGCAAGAGACACATAAACCCCCCCACCCCCACTGACAGTGTCGCCTCCGACATCCCAAATTTTCCACAACCATCGGCTCAAACTTGTTAAAACATTCTCAAATACTACATCAGCACAATTCATCCCAAGGTTTTGGAAACAACTATAGACTACAAGCCATGAATTTCTCCATGCTCGTTGGATAAATCTTCAGGTTCTATCGACACTATCAAAAAAATTTGGTGGTAACTTCCGAAGAAAGGTCATTGGTGAAATCATGAGGAAGATTCTCATTGGCACTAAAATATAGGCCCAAGCTGAGCACGTCGGCTATGAATGGGGATTTTAGCTTCAACCATCTGCCATACTTGGTGAAAAGTTCCTGACAAAGAACTGTTGGCCTTAAAAGTTGACTCCAGCCCAACACATCGGCTCTGAATCTCAATTCTAGCTGCAACCATCGTCCGAAAACTTGGAAAAATATCTGACAAAGATCTAGGGATTGGGAAAAAAACAAAGTATAATTTGGCTAGGAGATATCAGATGGAAAGACCAACTTCTTCAGTCATGTCGGCTAAACTCAATGACTTCTTCCGACACACTAGGAGAAAAATGTGAGTTTTAACTTAGTGCAATTTTTTTTGAGACTTGTCAAAAATAAAAAATAAGTCATGGAAATAAAATTTTAAGGAGAAAAAGTAGTTTGAGCAATATCAAAAGCTAAAAATCTAAGGAGGATCCCTAAAATCATAAAACTATTGGGGTAGTGGTTGCAATAGCAACAATTGGCAATTAGCTAGTGAACATAGATCTCTCAAAAACTATCGTTTCAGAATCAAAATACTATATGGAATTTGATTAGAGAAACCTATCCCAAGCTTATTTCAAGATTATTTAAGAGTTTAGACTTTTCCAGGAATGTAATATTCAGAACATCGCATTGATTGTTGTCCCTTTGGGTATGGTAATCAGGCTTAGAAGTCTTGATAACTCTCTTGGGGGGAAAATGTGAGATTCATTTTACCTCTATATTTGGTTTCTGCCGGATATGACACCACAGGATTGTGACGGAGTTAGACATATGCATTCCTTTGTTCCTCATTCCCATGTCTTTTGCATTATTTTGATACTTAAGACTTTTGTCTTTTGAGTCTTCCTTAATTGTTTCTTTTACTTTTCAGATTTGATTTAGGTTCTTCCATCCACATTGTCCTTTTGTATGAGTGACGACTTGTTTCAGCACACAAATGGAGAAGAACCTTTTGAGCAGTCCAATAATTTTACTGATTTATTTCTTCAATATATCCTTTTAATACATATTTTTTGTTTTGAAATTTTGACTCTTTATATTAAGCCATTTGGATTTTAGTTTATGGCATGGGATCATTTTGAATACCATACACCTATCCATTATGCTTCCTTTCCATGGGTCTTTTGTGAAAAGATTCCTACAATAGATATTAATGTGAAAGTGGATGGAGCCCCACAATAGTATTCTAGATTTCATCTCGCTTAATTATTTGATAGGTTTTAAATATGACTTCAATGTGTTCTTAAAATAACTTCTTTTCAAAATTCTTTCAAATTAAACATTCTTTTTTTATCAAAATTTTGCATAGATAACTTCCAATGAGAAGTTCCTGGATTAAATATATTTGACAATTTGTTCATATTGCAATGTCCTTGGAGCACCAAAAGATTGAGCTGCCCTATTCTATAATTAAAACAACTAAACTAAACCAAATCATCAAAAGAACACATATGCTTATTTTGAAACCAAAATAAAATGAACTAAAGTAAATCATAAACAACAATTGAAAGGAAGGAAAATAGAAAAAGAAAAAGTTTATTTATGTACAAACATATCCCTAAGGTATTGGATGAAATTGTTAGAATAATCAACCCATAGTATTTACCCACTTAGACATTAATTCATTTATTTTGTCTTATTTGCCTAGTCCATGAGTCCCACCATGTGCAAGTTGCTAATTGCCTATCCATAGAGGTCAAATTTGCCATTATTGACTCATGGAGCGCTTGGGAAAGCCTTAGGAATCAAATCTGCTTTATTCCTGGCCTCCTAGGTGCCCATCTGCTTTTTCTGCTTTATTCCCTTCTTTTTCAGTGTTTTAAGGCACATAGGAAAGCAAGACTAGGTGAGGTGAATCTACTTTGTTGCCTCTTCCTCCTCCACTCTTTCCTCCATGCAAAAGCATGTATGACCTGCCATTTGACCACTCTTTAGCTTGCCCATGCTCCCTTGCTAATTCATGGGGTCCTTGATAGATTTGGGATCAGCTTTTTACACCTATGGGGGATTTGCCTATTTTGGGTAAGCCTGCTTTATGCTAGATTTGGATGATTCCTTATGCATTATATTTGCTCATGTATTCTATATATTCAGCAGCCTATGTTATTACAGGGTTGGCTATTGTACACTCAGTTAATATAATTTTGTGTTATAGCTCCATATTCAGTCTCCATTGTTGATAATTTTGCATGATCAATTGTTAATTGTTGTGGGTGAAATTAATCTACTGCAGGCCTAAATTTCTACATGGTATCAGAACTATTATAGGTTGTTACTCTCCTCCAAAAATTGTTTTGAA
>LPNX010476513.1:759397-845612 GCA_001517045.1 Pseudotsuga menziesii | reverse complement strand
TTTCTCCAGGTATTGTTGGGTTCACTTCATGAAGCACAAGTCAGAAGTTTTTGGCCTATTCAAAGTCTTCAAGGCTTTGGTTGAAAACCAGTTTGGAAGAAAAATCAAAGCACTCAGATATGACAACGGTGGTGAGTATGTCAAGAATGAGTTTATTAACTATTTTGTAGATGCAGGTATTCAGATGCAGCATTCTATCCCCTACACACCACAGCAAAATGGTGTTGCAGAGAGGAAGAACAGATCACTGAAGGAGATGGCAACATGCATGATGGAGGCCAACACTTTGCCACCAAAGTACTAGGCCGAAGCTATCAAATGTGCAGCCTATATTCAGAATAGGGTGCCTCACAAACAGTTGGATGGCATGACTCCTTTCGAAGCATGGAGTGGGCACAAGCCAGATGTTACCCATTTCAGGATTTTTGGCTCAAAGGCATGGGCTAGAATCCCGACAGAGAAGAGGAAGGCTTTGCAGCCCAAAATCCAAGAGTGTCTTTTTGTGGGATACTCTTAATATTCAAAAGGGTACAAGTTGATAAACTTGAGCACAAACAAAGCCTTCATTGAAAGGTGTGTTCAGTTTGAAGAAGAACCCCTTGCAGAAGTGGAGATTGGTGAAGCCTCTTCACCACCTGAACCTCAAGAAGTAAGTAAAGAGTTTGTTGAACATGCTGATACTGATTTATCTGATGGATATGAGTTTATTGCAGACCCAAACAGCCCCACAAGGCCTAAATGGGCATCCAAGACACTACATGCACTAGGACAGTTAGCTGGGGATCCCAATGACCCAAGGAGGACTAGATCTCAATTTGAGAGTGGTCTGTGCATGAAGGATCCTGAGTTTGCTGAAAAATGATATTTGATGGTGGATTCTGATCCTCAAACATATGAAGAAGAATCAGGATATCCAATATGGAAATATTCCATGAATGAGGAGTTCAACTCGCTACAGAAAAGCAACACATGGGAGCTAGTGGATCTTCCTCCTGGGAGAAAACTAGTACAGTGTAAGTGGGTCTATAAGACCAAATTTGCTGCTGATGGTTCACCACTAAAGTACAAGGCTATATTGGTAGCTAAAGGCTACTCATAGGTTCATGACATTGATTACAATGAGACTTTTGCCCCAGTGGCAAAGATGGATTCAATCAGGCTAGCTCTAGCCATTGCAGCATCAAGGCAATGGGAGGTACATCATATGGATGTAAAGTGTGCCTTTCTGAATGGTGATCTCATTGAGGAGATATATATACAGCAGCCCCAAGGTTTTTCTACTGACCATTCTCTTGTGTGCAGGTTGAGAAAGTCATTGTATGGGCTAAAGCAAGCACCCATGGCTTGGTATGCCAAGATAGATAGCTTCTTGCTATCTCTGAATTTTGTTCGGTGAAAATCTGATTTGAATGTCTATCTGAAGGTAATTAATGGTTTATTAATGATCATTTTGTTATATGTTGATGACCTCCTCATTACAGGAAGCTCACAGGCTGAGATTGCTTCTCTAAAAGGAGCTATGAACCAAGCCTTCTCCATGACAAATTTGGGGCTCTTAAGTCAATTTCTGGGGCTTGAGATTGCTCAAACCAAAGATGGAATCAAGGTGCACCAGTCCAAATATGCCTTGGATTTGCTGATCAAATTCAGAATTCAAGATTGCAAAGCAAGCAAAACTCCTTTCGTTTTAGGAGTAAAGCTGGAGGAAGATGATTCTCCACCGATGGTAAACAACACTTTGTATAGACAGTTGATTGGATGTTTATTGTATTTGACACATACTCGACCTGATATTTGTTATGCAGTCAGTGTTGCTTCTATATTCATGGATC
Source organism: Pseudotsuga menziesii (assembly GCA_001517045.1). Lineage (NCBI taxonomy): Eukaryota > Viridiplantae > Streptophyta > Pinopsida > Pinales > Pinaceae > Pseudotsuga > Pseudotsuga menziesii. The sequence continues at coordinate 843,780 of LPNX010476513.1, read as the reverse complement.
AGCCCCATGAGATCCATTGGAAAGCAGCAAAGAGGATCCTTAGCTTTGTTCAGGGAACAAGGACACATGGGATTTTATATAAGGCCAATTCTGACCTTGAGTTAATTGGTTTTACTAACAGTGATTGGGCAGGTGATAGCACTGACGGGAAGTCCACTTCAGGTTATGTGTTCATGCTTGCAGAAGGGCCAATCAGCTGTTCAAGCAAGAAACAGAGTGCCATTGCACTCTCATCTACAGAAGCTGAGTACAGAGGAGTTGTCAATGCAGCAACTCAGTGTTTATGGTTGCAGGGTTTACTTGGAGAGTGTGGTTTCGAACCTGAGTACTCAACTACCATCTACTATGATAACCAGAGTACCATTCGAATCTGCAAAGATCCAGTTCAGAAGCAGAGAACCAGACACATTGATATTCACATGCACTACATCAGAGAGCTTGTGCACGATGGTACCATTCACCTACTCTTCTGTTCATCTTCAGAACAAGTAGCTGATATCTTCACCAAAGCATTTTGTGAGAAGACCTTCAGCAATCTCAAATCACTGCCAGGGATTGCTGATCATGCTATCAAAGCATGAGTGGAGACAAGATTCTACAATTTTGTTTTACAGTCCATGTTTAAGGGAGGATTTTCCAAAGTTGGTTTTGCCTCTTTCCTTGGTTGTATCGACATTGCAGTATGTAAAGGGTGACTAACCCTTGTTGCTAGGCCCTATATTTTGATTTATTACTCATAAATTCAGGCTTAAGGGGGGGTGTTAGAATAATCAACCCATAGTATTTACCCACTTAGACATTAATTCATTTATTTTGTCTTATTTTCCTAGTCCATGAGTCCCACCATGTGCAAGTTGCTAATTGCCTATCCATAGAGGTAAAATTTGCCATTATTGACTCATGGAGCGCTTGGGAAAGCCTTAAGAATCAAATCTACTTTATTCCTAGCCTCCTAGGTGCCCATCTGCTTTTTCTGCTTTATTCCCTGCTTTTTCAGTGTTTTAAGGCACATAGGAAAGCAAGACTAGGTGAGGTGAATCTGCTTTGTTGCCTCTTCCTCCTCCACTCTTTCCTCCATAAAAAAGCATGTATGAGCTGCCATTTGACTACTCTTTAGCTTTCCCATGCGCCCTTGCTAATTTGTGGGGTCCTTGATAGATTTGGGATCAGCTTTTTACACCTATGGGGGATTTGCCTATTTTGGGTAAGCCTGCTTTATGCTAGATTTGGATGCTTCCTTATGCATTCGATTTGCTCATGTATTCTATATATTCAATAACCTATGTTATTACAGGGTTGGCTATTGTACACTCAGTTAATATAATTTTGTGTTACAGCTCCATATTTAGTCTCCATTGTTGATAATTTTGCATGATCAATTGTTAATTGTTGTGGGTGAAATTAATCTACTGCAGGCCTGAATTTTTACAGAAATAAGGTTTGAGAACCATATCATTAATAGGAAGGTTCTCCTCTTACCCTTGTAAATTATTGATCCTAGTTTTGTCATCATTTTCGACTATTAAGTTACATGTTTGACATATGTTTTGTTACCTTTTTGGCATGTGTTCTATCATGGATCTCACTATTCAGACCTAGGTAAGCCTATATTTCGGATTTATGCAAATTATGGTTTGTTTCATTATTTCACAACTTTATTAGTTAAATTGATGATATTTGAAGATATGTTAATGTATGAAATCGTTATTGCAGACCATAGTCTTCAACAAGCCAACAAATAGACAATGCATCCACCCTAGATATACGTAGAGCATATCCAGCTCACTGTCTAGCTCATTGTTCAGCCCGTCGAGCCAACCGTGTGTTGTTGATGATAGATTCCAAAACGTTAAAGCATGGAATGGTTTGAAAACTGCCTATTTTCTAGGAATCTAGGTGGTAGCATGATCCTCATTCTAGAAGACTCGCCAGCGTGCTCCTATGATCGACACCACGTGATTGGTCCACGCCAAAGAGAATCTTCATGCAACATCATGCACGATAGAGAATTCATCGCACAAAGGAGAAGGAGGAATGCTATGTGTTGACATGTGAATAGTTGATTACAGTAATGGTTGACTAAATTTAAAGCGTGGTTTACCACTAAAGGGTCGACCTGCTCACCTCTATAAACAATATATATATCATCCTCCACGTGAGAGCTTAGCTATCAAATTTTCATATGTAATCAATCAATTTGAGAAACTCTGTAATATCATTCTTCACTTTAATAGAATTCACGTTCATGTTATAAATGATCATGTTCATGTAAGCATTTAGCAAGTTTCCATCCCGATTGCTGAAAGGGCTGCTCATCAACCGGTGGTTTCTATCTTGTGTGTATTTTCTTTATCTCCTTCCTGTAACTAGTATAGTTTCATTTCTATCTTAATTATTGTAATCATTCATGTCATTTTTTCTGGTAGCATAGATCACATTATAATGATGTGTTGTTAATGTATCTTTATTTCCATAATTTATAACTGGTTGCGTGCATAGATTTGTTTCCAGTTTACTTTCTAGTTTTCCTTTCAACCTTATGTTTGGATTCATTGTTAGAATTAAATAAAATTTAGTTAGTTTAATTTTGTAGGTTTAGTTTTGTTGTTGTTAGGTTTGATTATGCCAGCTTTTATCTAAGTTTTAGATTTAGTTCAATCACATTTCAGTTTGTTTTATTTTATGATAGGAAGCAGTTTCTTTTTAAAACTATAGATTAGTATATGTTATCTTTTTACATTAGATTTAGTTCTATTTACTTATGTAAATTCATTTGGTTATATTTCAATTTGTTGAAAAATGCAATAGATAATGATGTCTTTATAATTATGAATTAGTTTAAATTACTTTACTGTTGAATTTGATCATTAAGTAGGATTGCTTATCACTCCTTATGCATTTTGGTATCATGTGCATGAATCAGCTGATCTTGAAATCATTTAGATTAACCATTTCTTAAAAATCCTGGTGTTTTATGTATGCAAATTGTCATTCAGATAGCCTGCTTCAGCTGTTGTTTAGACCTACCTTCCAGTCTGTTATTCAGTTTTTCATTCATCCTTTGGTATTTTCAATATGTTTTAAACTTGTTTCTTTAGTTTTCTGATTATATTTTGACCGTGGTAGTTATATAATAGTTATATTTATTATTAAAGCCTTAGGTTTGACTATTTAAAGTATTTATTAAAGTTTTATTCTTATTTTTCTCTCCTTTCACCATATGTTTTGCGTTTTGCATTGTGATCCTATTTCTTTTGGTTTATGATTTCCTTCTGTCATAATTTGTGATAATCGTATCTTTAGTTTGATTTGATTTATCCTTTTGTATATAGATTTTATGGTTAGATATGACAATTTTAGGAAAGTACACTAGCACTTTGTAGATTTGTTATAGTAGTAGGACCTGTTTCTTTAATAGTGTGGTGACTGAATAGACTTAGAGAGTAGGACTTAAAAGAGTTATCTTTACTAAGTTTTCTACTTACTTCTTTTATTAAATCTTCTTTATTAAGTTTTCTACTTGCTTCTTTTATTAAGGTCTTGTTGTAATCTCACATATCACATAAGGTTATCAATAATACACATAGAAACCTATAATCATCATAGACAGAAGAGATAAAATGATAAGATAAAATAACAACTTGTATTACTGAATCACATGGGGGCCCATACATACATAAAACTTAACCAATGTTCTCATCTAGCTCAATAGCATAATATATATGATTGCAAACGATTACAAGTAAATACCAGTCAGTTCAGTCCACCGACATGACCTATGTGGCTAACCCAATCTCCAATTAGTTGTCTACTCGACTAGTCGACTCACCGACTAGCTCCTCCAACATCTCCCCCAAGAAAAAAATATTTCTCGTCCCGAAGAAATAAGGGAGGCATTCAAAATTGTACTACCTGAGATAGTTACTTATACTTTGGTTTGGCTTCATGGACTGTGTAAACGAATGGATGGTCGTTTCTGGACACATAATTTTACAATAGCTTCTGGCTTGATGGCTAGTTGGTTTTGAAACTCTGCCCAACTGTGTAGAGAGTTTTGGATATCGATGGCTAACGTTTTGAGGCTTGACAGAGTCAAAATGTTCTCTTCAATAGAAAAAACTGTAATATTTTTCAAGTCAGGTCCCAGTAACTGATATTTTTCATCTGTTGTCTCTAACAATCTTCTCATCTGTGGGAAGATCTTATCGAGTATGTTAATGCTTGGAAGTTCCTGGGTCACCCACTTATGTGCTTGTTTTTCTAGCCTTTTTAATTTTGTTGTTTCTAATATGATCTGGTCCCGTATTTTTGTTTTCATAGTTTCATCCATACCTTGTTTCTTTTCTAAATTCTGGATGTGTTCACTAGTTTCTCGAAATAAAATTTCCTGTGGTGGTATTGGCTGATAATGAACTTAGCAATGGTTTCTTTCATCCCTCCAAAGCTTTCCATGAGGGGTTCCTTCATGTAAGTCATGTCGGTGCTTCGATGTACTTTTGGTCCTTCCTGTGTCAATTTTGATCTTTGGTAACCCCATCCTCTGGTTTCTGCCTAGTATTTTTCCCATGAGGTTTCTTATACTTTCTCCTTCTTGATATTCTCCAATCTTTTGACTAGTGGGGTTTTGGCTGATGCTAATTCTTGTGTTTTGGAGGTTGCGGCTCTGTTTCTCTTTGGGGCCATTATGTTGATTTCTATCTCGGTTTCTCTCACAAGTTTTTTGCTCTCAAATTTATGAATAATTGGTCGCTATGATTCTTTGAAGCGTGATGAGAAATTTTTGTCTGATGTAGTATTTATGAGTGGAGCAGATGGTAGTGTATTTGATGGATGTATTAATGGAGGATTTGATGGCAAAGGACAATTGAACGAGGGTTCTTTTAATGTTTTTTGGTTCTGCCACTCCCTCTGACTATAGTCATGATGGTTTGATTGGATTTTTTGATCCTCCTATCGAGGGAAATTATATGGTTGGTTGATGGTATCTCTATGATAGGGATGTCGGTTGTCGAATTGTGGTCTACTACGTCTTTCAAAATTTCCTGTCATTTTGGCTTATGAGTGTTGGCTCTTTTTGTTGTTTTTGAGATTTTGAGATTTTTATAGCTTTTTTCTAAGCAATTATGGTCGTTCTTTTTTTTTGTATTATATATATATATATATATATATATATATATATATATATATACTTTCTTAGTTTTTGTACCATTTTAGTCAGGAACCATTAACAAGTTTCTAAAATATTATGCCTTGTAACGTCCTTAGTCAAACTGATCCGTTGGCATGAATTTCCGTGACAATGTAAGCTCTCATACATTCTATGTGTGGATTTTTAGGTTTTCCTTTAACTCCACTATTATACAGTAGAGAAAGATATCCGACCGACAATTTTTTTTTTAATGTTTCAATCATGCCAAGCCTTCTGCTGTTGTTTCTGAATTTCTTGATGCTATATTGCCATTAGTTGGTACTCTTCTATCTTGACTAGTTGCATTAATCGATCACTCCTTGCTTCCTCGACATTGATGTGTAAGATGTCGGATATCACTAGTGTCTGTTGTCGAAAGTGTAAGGGAACAACTGCTTCTTGAGTGTAGACTAATTGAAATAGTGTTTGATCGGTTGAGCATTTGTATACCGTCCTGTATGCCCACAATACTATAGGGATTTTTTTGTCCCAATCCTCCTTATCAGTATTGTAGATTTTTGTTAAACCCCTTGTTAGTGTTTTGTTAAATTCCTTTATTGGTCCATTCAACTGGGGGTGATAAGTTGTACTTCATTGGTGGTCAATTTTAAATTGTTATGTTAAGGATTTAATAGTTTTATTGATGAAGTGTGATCCTTGGTCACTGAATAGGGTTAGTGGGCAGCAGAATCTTGTAATTATATTATCGTATATGGATTTAGTGGCTACTGCACTGGAACAGGTTTCGATAGGTTCTTCCTCTGCCCATTTGGTTACATATTCTACTCTGATTATAATGTACCTTGCACCTGACCTTTTTGCTGGCACTAGGAATGGTCCTATGAAGTTAATGGCCCAAATTTAAAATGTTAGACTTGGGTTTATTGATCTCAAAGGAATTTCAGTATTAGGTATAGGTCGACTAAGTCGTTGGCATCAGTCACATTGGCTAACAAAAATTTTGCAGTCATTGTATAGTGACAGCCACCATAGTCCCGACTGTTGGATTTTCTTAGCAGTTGTATCTGCTTGGAAATGTCCTCCTAGCAGTCCATAGTGTGATTCATGCATAATATTTTCTCTTTTGTGTTCCAACACAGATCGTCAAAGGATTTTGTCCAAGCCCATTTTATATAAAAATATGTTTATAAGGCTTTATAGTGTAGCTTTCATGGATAATATTGGTTTCTTTTTTGTGCTCATGACATCTGGTGCTTGACCATTTTCCATGAATTGAGCTATTTCTTCCAAATCTACAAGGACTTCTTCTATTTGAAATAGATGTGCACTAGGGAGATCATCTTCAATGCTTGTCGGTTCCTCCTGTTACCACCTAAGTTGTACTTATTGGTTTTCTATCAAGTGATCCTGGTGAACCGGACAAGGATAGCTTGTTCAGACTTCAGAAGACCTTCAATCTTGCTTCTGGCAAACTTTGTTGTACCATATCACATGTTCATACCCCCTTCGGGGAGTTGTAATAAATGTTCTAGCATGATAGTGTCAATAAAAGAATCGGTCTCATAGAATTTATTTGTCAATCCGATCAGCCAAGGGTGTTTTTTCCCTTGGTTATTATTGGTTGTTGAATAAACGACTTATAATTTCTGAGTTTTTCACTCAATACCTCCAAAGTTGGGGTGGTCGGTTTGGCATTTAGGCCTATTGAGGTTATTAGAGTCTATGTGTCAATGTATAAACATGCTAGGCATCATGGTCGAGTCATATGAACATGTCTAAGTCCCCCTAGGTTTTTTAAAATTTTTTTTAATTTTTTTAGTGTTTTTTATTAAAATTTAATTTTTCCAAAACATAGGCTATTTTTTAATAGTTTAATTGGAAAAATTGGTTTTGTAATAAAAGTGGGCTCGAAAGTCCGTTTGAGTAATGTAGGTGCTCATTTTCAAGCTAAGAGCACCCAACAAACCTAGAGACCCACTATTTCCTAGTTTTAAGAGATTTTCCATCACTCGGGTCATAAATCCCCAAAAAATCAATTATTGATTATTTTAATTAATAAATTCATGAATAATGGAGCAAATCCAAAATCCTAGATCAATGGATTCTTAGTCAATTTTATTGAAATCAGTCAGATCTACACCAGATTGACTGGATCTGACAAATCCTTGACTGAAGGAGGTGATCTAGGTGGATTCATAGTTGAACTTCAGCTTCCTTTATGGGGAATTTCACCCTCCCTCTCTCCTCCACATGTGTGGGCTCACCTGGATGAGTTTTGGTGGATGCTTTAGTCAATAGGTTGAGGTTTTAGTCAGATCAGCTCTCCGATTGACATTCATTCTTAGTAGAAGCTCAGTTCAGCTTTATATCAGGCATCGATGGACTCTCCTTCAGCTACAGTGGTTTATTTCCTTGGGATTTGCACCCCCTCTGGGCTGGGCTTTTAATTTTGTGTATAAATAAAGCATGGCTACCTCCTTTCCAAGTTAGTTAGAACTGGGATTGAGGTGTTGTTTCTCTTGTTCCCTGTTATTGTTTATTATTCTGGAATAAAGAAGCTTTGGAGGCAATATCTATGGTGTAATTCTCTTCATGTGTGTATGGTGATTGTCAAATGCTTATGAGGTATAATTTGTGTTATTTATCATTGCTTTGTTGGTTAATTGTTGGCCTTGAAGAAGAGAGCTCCCTCATGTTAGGGTAAGAGTTTATTAGAGTTTGATTTATTCTCTTACTACTACTTGTTTCATATCTATTGAAGTTCTATGTATTTTAATTTTAATTGCATGCTTTCCAATTATCTCTTCCAGCGGCACCTATGATTTAACCATCTGTTTGTGCAAGGATTTCTAAGTTGCAGGTGATCTCACTTGTATAAGAGGTTGAGATTTTTTGCATATTCCTCATATCCAAGATATTATGAATGACATATTCCCTCGGTGTTCCACCAAATTAGACTCCAAAGCCCAACATTCCCAGGCTTCCAACACTCTTTCTCTCTCTTTCTCCTTCAAAAAATTAATTTTCTTACCTGGTTATAGTGTTTGAAATATTTTTTATCATTTGTATATGTTATATCAAAGTAAAATTTACATAGATATTCTATTTCAAATCTCATAGTCTAGATCTCAATTCTGAAAAGTATCATTAAGCATTCTAGATCTAGCATAAGGAAATTGTCTGTTTTGCATGGAAAGTTAAAGAAAATCAGTAGGTTGCATGCTCTAGATTTCCTTTTCTATTTTAAAAATATTAAATCCAAAAATCAGTGCATATTTCATTATTTGCACAAACAACAAGCCAATATACCAAGGAAATGTTACTTTCCTTGGTTCCTTTTTCACCTGTTTAGCTAGTTTTAACTTAGTCTTTTCTGAGTTAAGGTAGGATGATACAAAGGTACTCTTAAAATGATTTTGGGAATATGTTATTCTAAAATAATTGTTTGTTTTTATTAGGTTTAATAGAAAATAAAATAATATTCTATTCGAATTGGCCTCGGGAGCATTCAAATCCCCCCAGGGGTGTCCCATTTCACTAAAATTTAAAATTTCTGGAAAGTTGTAAGATCTTGGTTTCTTTTCGTATAAGGACCAAGAGGTTTCTGATATTTCCATTTTTTGATATTGTAACCAATAATAATAAAAGAAAATATTTTTTGAGTAGGCTCTTTCAAGCCCGCTCCCCATTCCCCTCAGGGGAATCTCCGTTCGTTTCAATTTTTTGCATTATTCCATATTTTAATTTAAAAATTAATCATACTACTTACCCCACGACTTCCTGATTGACCCATAAGGCGAAATAAATGTGTGGTAGGACTAATTAGAAAACCGGTGTTGTGTATATTTGATTCGTTTTTCATCAATTGTTTCATTAGTCATAGTAAAATAAACCCCTCCTTGATTCCCCAATTGAGATTCACTTGGATTGAAAGAGGTTCCTAGAGGGTTTTCTTTTTAACAAGAAAAACTATTTTAAAATTTACTAAAAATAACGAAGACTCCAGTGTGTATGCTCTGTACTTGGCTGCGGTTTGTCCGATCAGTCAAGCTGCATCAAAAGCACTTGAGTGACTAGAATAATTAGGATTCACTCTCCCCAAACTGACAAGCCATCAGGAGAAAATCCAACACCTCGATCAAACCATTATGGTGGAAAAATACCCAAAGGAAGCGGGAAATCTTGAAAAGTGACCTCGGGGCACCGATCTCTATTACACCTCCAGGTGCATTATGAACAACAACCTCAGAGACTCCATTCAACCCACATATTCCTTGCGGGTAGCCATTATGGTTTAGTTTTGGACATACTTCAAGTACCCCCTGGGTATATCTAGAGTCCCCTTGCCTAAGTTAAATTACACATATTCTTACATTAATTCAAAATTAACCAAGATACAATTGCACAACATTCATTCTAGCACTTGCAACCACTCTTAATTGTTTTTTGACTCCATTTTCAAGGCACTGGTCAACTGTTTATTTCTTTCAATCTATATGTTATTGGGTGTCATTTTCATGCTTACTTGTGATTTTCTCATCATGTTATTTGTTGTTTACAATTGTTCAATTGAAACTCCTAAAAAACTTACTCTTTAATACCATCATCATACTAAATAATTTTTCCTTAGTAACTTAATAGGGTCTACCCCCCTTGGCTTCATTAGGAGTTGAACCTAAACGGAGTCAAGAACAAGGTGACAGCCTTGACTTGAGACTTACCCCCAAGGGCACACCGAGTGGCTTGAATATTTATGCCACATAACCTAGGTGTATGAAAGGTGCTAACATCTCCCCCATGTCGATTCTTGATAGGTGTTCTAGTCCAATGTTTAGTCGACCTTGTCGAACTACTACTTCGAATTTAAACTCTTGAAATAATAATAACCATCGATAAATCCTGTCGTGGTACAAAGGTTTGTTTATGAGGCATTTCAATGCTTGGTGGTCAGTATAGAAGATCAAAGCATTGGTTAGTAGGTAATGTCGATACTTTTGTAGTGAAAATACCATACCTAATGCTTCCCTATCTGTTGTTTAATAGTTTCATTCTACTTTGTTTATTTTTCTACTGCTATATACTATTGGATATCTCAGTCTATCGTCCCCTGGTTGCGTTAAGATCATGCCTATTTCTAGGCCTGATGCAATGATATGCACATGGAATTTGATCGACCAATTCAGGAATCTGAGGATAGGTGCCTCAACTAGTTTCCTTTTTAATGTATCGAATGATATATTACATTCCTTTTTCTAGCTCCTGATATTCTCTCAATAGTTCTTCCAATGGATAGGCCATATCTAAATAGTGTCTAGTAAAATTTCTATAATATCCAGTATGTCCCAGCAGTACCCTAACCTATTTTGGATTCACCGGTGTCTTTAAGTCGAGGATAATCTTTATTTTTGCAAAGTCAACTTTGATTCCTTATTTGCATACAATGTTCCCTAATAGTATTCCTATAGGAGTTAGGAGGATACATTTCTTTATGTTGAGAGACAACTGGATTTGTCAGCATTGCTCCAGCATGAGCCTTAGCCATTTGCAATGATATTTCAACATGAAGTAGATCGTCCAATCATCAAAATATACTTTCATTGTTTCGTAGATATTTTCTTGAAATTTTTTGACAATAATTCTCAAAAATACAGCAAGTGCATTTTTGAGACCAAAATACCTAACTTCATAGGCGAATGACCTAAATTCACATATGAATGTAGTCTTTTTATGATCTTCTTTTGCTATTGGTACTTGGTTATACCCTGAGAATCCATTTGTAAATGAGTAATATTCATGTCCTACAACTTCATTTAATATTTCGTCTACCTATGGTGTTGGGAATGGGTCTATTAAAGTGACTTTGTTTAGTTCTCTAAAATCTATACAAACCCTCAGTTTTGTCAGGTTGTGTTTCTTTAGTTGGATGACCATCAGGCATGCCCATTTCGACTGGTCGATAGGGTATATAATTCCTATGGTGAGCATATTATCAATCTCTTTCTTGACTATCTCTTTGTATTTATGACCTAATTTGTGTGTCCTTTTCTTTACGGGTCGGGCATTGGGTTTGATGTCAATATTCATTTCACCCATTTCATGGACTAGCGATTTGGGATATTTATAATCTTGAGCAAAGAAATCCTATAACTCTTTCAATAGGTTTACTATTTCAGTCATTTTCTCTTCACTCCATTAATTGCCAATTCTTGCCATTTTCGGCTAATCATCATTTGATATGTCAAACTCTTTAGTTTCAACTTTGGAATCCATCCATTCTAATGCCTTGGATTCATTGATCAGTCGACTCCCTTCTTTGAACTCTGAGAATGTAGCAGGGAAGTCTACTGTGGTCATTCATTCAATGTTTTTTTGTCATTTGTGTCAACTTTAAGCATTGTTTGAATTGGTTTTGTTGTTTCTAAGTGATAATATTTCCATAGAAATCTTTTTCCTTCCATATTTTCATTTTCCATTTGTAGTCTTGTCAACTATGATATTATTTTGGATCAAATGTTATTACACAATATTTTTGGTCAATCATGGTTTGGTATCAGAGTGCTATTCCTAATGAGTTCTATGAATGCTTTTATCTTCTTTTCAGTTTCGACTATATTTTCATTTTGAGGTATAAAACTAAAGTCCTTGATGAAGTTTTCTCTAAGTTCATTCCACTGGAATGTTTTTCCTTGTGCTTCTTACATTTTATACCATTTATTTGGTAAGCTGGCTAGTGTTGAGTGAAATAGGTGTGGCCATGTACATTCATCTTTATAACCAAGTATTCTACATTCTCTTTCACATGTTCTTATGTGCTCATCTAGGTCTTTCCCTTGGAGGAATACAGGTATTTTCTCCTATTTAGTTAGCTTCCTTCCTTTGAATCTTTCTACAAAGTAAGTCTAAGTAGTTGTCCAAGTCTACAGCCTCAATTGATGGGTGTCCCACCATCGAGTAGCTTATCCTGTAAAGGTTTCTACCAGGATTTGTAGTCACCCATGTTCACCGAGGTTCTTAGAGACTTGTTCTATATGTAGAATTTGGGACTCTCTTTCTTTATACCTTGGGTTTTGTCTGATACTTATATTTGTTGGGGTTAAGGTAGGATATTCCCTATTTTGCCTTTCGAATATTTTTGGGATGATGGAGACTTAGAAGCATTGATGGGTTGGTTACTTTTGTATAGCCTAAATGGTCCAACAACCCCTTACTTGAGTCTCGTAGTTTTATACATCCCAATCATATAATTCTACATCCGAATTATATCCCACTGAGTCTTGGTTTCCTAAGTGAAGCTCACCATAGATATTGGGTTCAGTGTAGTTGTCATTATTTTGAATTTGATATAATTGTTGAATGTCAACTTCTTCATCGATGGGTTTAGTCGAAGGTTCGCCTTGGGACAGATGAAAAGGGACAATAAATTTCTATCCTTTCCCTTTTAATTTTATTCTTTCTTTGCCTAAATATAGTGATGCTTTGATTTTTCTTCCCCATGGTCGACCTACCAAGGCTAGGAAGGAGCTAGATCCTTCCTTAGGGTCAATGATTTCAAATTCAACTTTAGTCAATATTCCTTTTATTGTCATATCGACATTTCTCCAAACCCCAATGGGTTCGATCAGTCCTTGGTCGGCCAACTTGAGGTATATTCCTAACTCATATATTCGACCTCTACCAAACTGTTCCCATGTATCTCGATTCATAATATTTACTTGTGAACTGAAGTTGAGTACAACTTGTCAATCATAGTATCCTTCAATTTATAGATCGTCAAGTGGGTCGACTTCACTCTTGTCTTTTTGGTTCACACTGCATATATTTTTTGTTTGTGTTTCTGTATTATTAATGTACTTCATATTATACAATAACTAAATGAATTGAGACACCGATTTATCATTCTGCACTAAGCGTATTAATTATTTAACTGTGTTTTGTCAACTGTCATCGACAGCTTCCTACCTAGAAAATTCTTTAAACATATTTGATGTGTCATTATATAATTGTTTTTGTTTTGTTGGGTTAGGATAATCATTATTATTATTAGTTTTACTTATACGTTGATTATCATTTCCAATTTTTGTCCCTTTTCGGGTTACTATGTGTAGGTTCTTTGTATTCATTACATCATGTTTTTGAACACATGACAAGACATTAACGTTTTTCTTTTTATTACTCTTGTCTAGTATGGTGGGACAATCCTCTAATGAGTGATCTCCCATGCCACAGCTAGTACAAAAAATTAAGTCATTTCTATCCTTATATGGGAAATCTGCATAGCGATGTCCTTCTTTGTAGCATGTAAAGAACTATATGGGTCAACATGGTCGATTGTCACGATTTCTAGAAAATTGTCCTCGACCTTCAAAACATCCACCACGATTGTCGAACCGATGCTCATATCTACGACCTTCATATATTTGATTAGTTGACTATTTTTTCTCATTAATTCTTGGAATATTATCATTATTCTGTGCAACTGCATTCATTTGGTAGACTTCCTGATAGTTTCGTCGATTTTTCAGGTTCAAGTGATAGGATTCCATTCCTGGACTTTTTACTTCACATATTGTGCACCCTGATCCTTCACCATTTTTCATGTTGTATGAAAAATATTTCGTTGTATGATGTCCATGTTCTTGGTAAATATAGCAGAAGCATTTTGTTTGAACAAAATAGACATCTTTTCGACTTAGGTCTTGTCAACAATTATCCTTGGTGTCTTTGACTGTGGAGCACTTTGTGCACCAAACATCCTGATTCTTGAGGTTCAGTTCTTTTAAATATTTTTGCATCATTTACAAATAAACTTCGATCCTAGTATCGACAAGATATGTTGGAAAATCCTCATCCACCTCTACCTACAAAGCTTTAGTTAATGCGTCTTCATATGTCTTAATTTTTTGCAAGCTTATATGCCACTTAATTTTCTATGCCAGGCCTACAAGAAACCACTAAATCAATATTTTTTCATCAATTACATAGTCTAGTTGGCTTAAGAGGTCCTTCCATCTTTTATCATAGTCCCAGACGGTCTCTGTCGATTTCTAAGATGTCGTCTTCAGTTTTTTTGCTGCAAAATGCTTTGCATCTACTATTTTAAAGAAATATAAGAATTGCGCCTTCATGTTAGCTTTGGATACTTGGGTTGTTCACTCGATATAATTCATATACCAAGTTAATGCTCTTTTTCACAAAGCACCGACGTACTATGCCATCTATTGGTCTTTGCTCGGAACTTGATTGGCCTCCCATGTTGACTCATAGATGAACCAGTGTCACTTGGGATCCTTGTCACCCTCATAGAGAGGGATATATCTTGATCCATGACCCATATCAACGTCGAAGTCTCATCGAGAGGTGGAGGTGGTGGGGGTGGTGGTGGTAGTGGGATACTCTATGTATCTCTTTATTCATAGCTATTGTCGATGGAAATTTCGTTCCCATTAATTTTTTTGTTTATTGTTTCTTCTACAACAAGAAATGGGTTTGATTCAAATTCTTCTGTCAATGTCAAACTCCACTAGTGTGCTTACAACTCTGACTGTTCTATTTATTTTAAAGTTGTGTTTGGCAGGGGGGTGTTCCTTCATGTGTCGGGTAGAGAAATTGGATACTTTGGTTGGAAGGGTATGCTTGAATTTTTACCCATTTCCCTTCCTCTGGTCGACATATTACTAAATGGTTATCATCATTTACTTCGTCGTCTAGTCGGCTCCATATATCGAACTCACCAGATCTTAGTCATAGGTCCTCTTTGATAATACCTTGAATTCAGGTACTCAGATTTGTCAGAGATAGAGGTCTTACCTCCTGGGGAATTTCTGGTTGGAGAGCTTCCTGTTTCTCTATCCACAAGTCTTCTTCCATGGGTGTTGCTTCTTCATCTTTGCCTTCTTCCTGTCAATCATGACCAGACTCTGATGGATTTCCTTCTTGTTTTGTCACCTCGATGGACATTCCTCTCTGCAATGCTCTAGATTGCTCGTTTCTTTCTTCCCTTCTTTTCTACCTCTTCTGTCTTTCTAACTTTTGCAAGTCTGACTTACCTTTGTGTGTCACTATCCATTCAATTTCCTTCTTAGGTCAATTTTTCATTACTCATGGTGGAATTTTATTCAGCTGACTAGAATCCTTTTTACTCTACCTCGACACATGACCAACTAGCCCCCCATAGGCTACCCGACCCTTTTAGAAAGATTAGATAGTTCGGTTTATTTGATTAGGAGGTACTCCCACTCCCTTTTGCAATGAATTTTTCCCACTTCTTCTGTTTCTCCACCTAGTTAGTATTTGGTGGTGGTTTGCGTAGCGGTGGACAAGATTCTATGATATGGCCCACTCCCTTCTCGATTAGGAATTTGAACAAAAGGGTCAATAAGGAGTAAAGAAACTGTGTAGTGAGGTCTGTATAAAACCTTTTCTCAATTATTTCGACCGAGACTCTTTCCCTCGCAGCTTGTTCTTCATAGAATTCATTTGTGATCTTTTCAAACCACTCTGACAAGTTTGTTCATCCACCTCAAATCAGTTTCTCCAGTAACTCTTGGCCTTTATTTGGTTCTAGATTTTTCATCTAGAAGTTTCTTCAACAAGTGGGGTACCGACTCTATGAACTTTTCATGTGTTTCGGTGAATATTTTTTCCTTCGCTAAATCAATGGTAAGCATGTTCCTTCTTGCATAATTCTATAAATAATTTGTGATCTTATGCTCCCACCAATTCTTAATCTCTTGCTCTGATATCATCTATGCATGGTTATGTCAACGATATATGTACTACCTTCAATGGAACCAATGTTTTAATCTCACAGATCACATAAATTTACCAATAATACACATAGAAACATATAATCATAATAGAGATAAGAGACATAATGATAACATCGAATAAAAGCTTATATTACTGAATCACATGTGGGCCCATACATACATTAAAATGAACCAATGTTCTCATGTGGCTCAATTGCCTAATATATATGATTACAAATGGTTACAAGTAACTACCTGTTGGTTTGGTCAACTGACATGACCTATGTGGCCGACCTAATCTCCGATTAGTTGGCTATTTGACTAGTCAGCTCATCGACTAGCTCCTCCAACATGTTTGTTACTTGTCTATAAGCTATATTTTCTTTATATTTGAATTGATTATTTATGAAGGTAATCATTAAAAAGGATGTTATCTCTTATTAGATTAGTTGTTCATAATACCTTTTTAATTAAGAATTATTTTCTTATGGAATAGATCACCATGTTTACCATCTCTTGTAATTGGACTTTCCTTAGTTTGCACATATTTGTAGAAGTTAAGTTCGATTTGAATCCATTCAGTTTCTTTACCTCATTTGAAATCCATTTTGACACTACTCCTCCTCAAGTTCCAATCACAGTAAATGCATATCCACAAAACAACCAAGGAGAGTGGAACTAGATAATTTAGTTTTTACCTTTATGTACATTTGTTAATTATATGAATAGCTTAAGTTGTTGAATTTGTAAAAGTGTCTCCGGTTGTTGTAATTTTGTTATAATGCATTGTATAGTAATCTCTGAAGTTGTTTATAAAGCTTTATTAAATTAGGAGGATAAATAGTTAAGTAAAAAGGAATTTTATTTTCTTAAAGTTTACTTGTTTATACTTTTATGTTTTAGTATTTGTCTATAGAATAGGGTAGTATAGCTCAATACTATTATCCACACAAATGGCACCTCTCTGTCCAAGTGCCGACATTCACTATGTTGGCACACAAAAGGACATTTATGGATTGAGGGTTGCCTAAAACACTATAGATGGGAATATTATGAACTACATTCCTCATCCATCCAGCTGGTTATTTTTACCTTTAAATATGTCAAGTCCTGTACGCAACTCTTCTTATATCTAACTTGCATGTTGTACGCGAGTATCGGTTATTGCATCTCGTGTACAGATTTGTACGTGGGTTACTCTTAGAGCAACTCGCGTGTCATACGTGAGTTTTCAGTATTGATACCCATGTACACCTTCCTTCAACATTAAAAATAATAAATCATGATTATATAAGATTTGTTAAGCCATTAACCATAATCACCTTAACTGTCTCAACCTCCTCAACTCGAAACTGCCTTATTTCACCAAGTATAAATAAAGGCATTGGGGAGGGTGTTAATCACATATACTTGAGAGAAAAGTTATGCTGGTGGAGTCTATTCAGAAGTCTTTGGAGCAGTGGAACTCAAAATCCTTTGGTTGCAGAGGAGTCCTTGTATCAGGAATTGGGTTGTAATTTGAACTCATTCATTATTGTTAATAAAGAGAATCCTTCTTCCATGTGTCTTGAATGTATTTCATGTATCATGGTTAGATGAATAATTATGATTAAGCACTCTATCTATGATTTATCTAATCTATTTTATATACATGTATCATCTTGCATTTGGAAAATTTTCTCTTGACAGGTGAAGGAGAAGCATCCCAGAAGGCTTTGGAGGAGAAGCACGGCAGAAGAGGACAAAGCTAGGATCAACCGTCTTGTATCGAGTGAGTCTTTTCTATCCTAATATTTCCCTTTCTGTACTCTAGATTCAATTGCGTACAAGTTTTATGAGTATGTTGCTAACCCAAGACCTTCGGTTATAAGGTGTTTATTCTTGTACAACAGAGCTGGTGAATTCGCTGGGGAGTCCAGACTGTTGTAGGTTGTTTCTGTCACCCATGACCAGTCTTTGCCTTGAATTTTGTGTGTGGTATTTTATCCTCTTTCGTTCTTATCACAGTGTTTGAAATCCTTGTGGATTTTTCTTATTTTCTGAGAAACGTTTTGTACATGTATGCGGGTTTCTCTACTACACAGTCGCATACAGAGGCCTACATACATGGGTTGCTCTCTTGGATAGTCATGTATAGTATGTGATTTTCCCTTCTACACAGTCGTGTACAAGCCTGGAAATAGGGATTTTTTAGGATAGGGTTTGCTTGTCCCTCTCTTTCTGTAAATCATGTTTGTTAGTTGTCTTTCTTTATGGATACTAGCGATTTGTCTGAAGACCTTGGTGACCACACTTTGTGCTTTTTCATAAATCCCTTAGGTTTATTTTGTTTGGATTGTCTTCTGTTTGCATGTTGAAGTAGCTTGGCCTGTTTGGGTTATAAGGTGATGTGTCTCTGTCCGGATCAGTGATCTTTTGTCATTGTGTGCACCCAAGCTAGAGTTCCTAGTCTCCCTTTGTTTGTTGATTATTGGTTCTTTTAACCTGTTTACTTTAGTTTGCTTGTTTTATACAGTTGATTAGATCCAAGTGTACTCAAGTTTAGTGCATTTTAGGTGCACAGTAGAGTTTGAGCATTTTAAAAAAGTGAAAAGAAAAACATTGTTAAGCTTTTGCATAAGAAGTTTTCATTTCAGTTTTAAAATATAATCTCAAAAACTACAAAAACATAGACTTAGTTTCTTTTTATCATTTTCATTTGTTCATCAATATATATTTACAAAAAGAAAAAGAGGTTTGCTTTAATAGTGGTAATTTGCTTTGAAAAAATACACCTTTACTTTTTTATTTCTTATCGAGTCAAAAAACACCATAGTTCATCACTCCATTTCTTTTTGAGTAAGAAACAACCCTTTAAAATGAACGCAATAATTAAAATTTACTAGTAATTTTTGTTTTTAGGGGCCTTTCACCTACTAGCTTAGCGTAGACTTGTGGGATAGGAAGTGTAAAATTCCCATAAGTTTTAAAATTTAGACGTAGTGGACCTTTATTTAGGTAAATCCTTGACTTTATCAATTGTATCTGGGAAGCTCCTTTCAAATGGGAGTCAAGCACGAGGCCGTGTGGAGGCATTGGACTGAGGAGATAACCCTATGATTCCTTGTCTAAATGTAAATCAGGAATTTTACACATTTGGGGTTTTTGTCCTAGACAGAGTTTCGGGCTCAGCTACCCTGCCCATGTGTATGAGTCAGGCTTGTGACTGTCCCCCCAGATTGTTGGTATAGCTAAGGTAGCCTTTAGTCTCTTGACATTTAGGGTTCATACCTAGGTAAACCAGAAGGATATTTCTGGTTCACCTTGGACGGGCTTGGAAGGTAACCCTTGTTGTAAGTGTAGGAGGGAGGTTGGGTGATTCCTCTACTTGTGCCTAAGAACCACTTCAAGGACACCAAGTAATCATTCTTTAGCCTTATTTGGGAAAGTACATCTTTCACCCTTGATTGATTGTTTGAGGCTTTAGGATTTTTATACTATATGCTCTATGGTTTTTCCTGTGTTTAGTTGGCCTTAGGGTTTTATTTGTCAAATTTTCAATTGTGGATGAACAACCTATTAGAAGGTCAAGAAGGTTGAGAAACCTTCCTCCTCTCGTCACATTCGAGCCTCCACCTGCACTCCAAAGGTGGAGATTGCACACGGACGGTTCATTTGAATCGATAGGGATAAGTAAAGTTCTAGGTGAACCAAAACTTATAGCTAACTGTTTTGATCTTGATACAGTTGAGATAGAAGACTTGAAGACTGATGAGTTTGTGAGAAAATTTAACACACCCTTGACTGATTTAAATGATCCTGTGATCGTTCAGTTTAGACCTTTTGATTCACCTGTTTTAGGTGTCCCTGTGGGTAGGATTATGTCTTCTATGGGAGAAATTTCTTTTGTGTTCACCTCAGCTGTTCCGATTGAAGGGATACTACATCCCCTGGTAAGTGCCCCTAGATCTAGTATACCTTATACACCTTTGACTCCAGGGAGCTTGGTGGTTCAACCATCGGTTCACTCAAACCTAGCAGGTACTTTTGGTGACATGGTTACTGGGATCCCTAGTATACCTACTCTTCCTTCCTTCCATATACTACTCAGAGTGGTCTGGTAGGATCCTCAACGTTCATCCAAGTATTTCCTTGGAATGGGGGGCACATTCCCCCATCCACTCCATACGTAGGCCCATCACCTTCCTATGTAGGAGTACAATTTGGGAACAATGCCTCTTATGGGAAAAGTTTCCAAAATCCAATTTTGGTTCTGTTTATGAGCTCTCCCTTTTCATTGATTAGCGGAGGGATACTGGCTCCTATCTTTCAGAACCCTATTTCTATGGGTACAGCTCAAACTTCTTATACTGCACCTCCCACACACAATCCTGTGGCTTACAGATGGAATCTTTTTTAGAGTACTCTACCCACTTCGCAACCGGTGGCAGGGGGAAACCCCACTTTTACCTATGGGCATTCTGGGGCAGGTCCCTCTAATCCCCAGGTGGGAACATTTACTACCCCGGTTCTACCCAAGCTTCCATTCTTGGCAACCTTAAATTTTCCAGATTTTTCAAAAATGATGAATGACCCAGTGAGACATGACCCCTTATGGCCACCTGTTCCCACCAAATTACCATCAGACATCCCTAAATTCGAGGGCAAAGTCGGTGAAGATCCCGGGGCTCATGCCACCACATTCCATTTATGGTGTTCTTCAAATTTGCTGAATGAAGATTCAGTTAGGTTGAGGTTGTTCCAGAGAACCTTAACAGGTATCGTGGAAAAACGGTATATTGAAATGCCTTCTACTGCTTTCAGTAGTTTCTGGGACTTGGCTAGTGCATTTCTTAGCCACTTTCAGCTTTCTGTCTGATATGATTTTGGAATGGACTTGTTGTCTACCTTTAGGCAGAACAAGGCTACCCACATCTCAGATCACATCCAAGAGTGGATAAGGTGGAAGAGCCTTATAAAAGCCACTATCCCTCCTGATTTTCTTCTAGAGTGGTTCCTTAAATCCCTGTTAGCCTACATATGTAAGAATGTATTCACCTCTGGAGTGACAGATGAAGAAGAAGCCATTCTTAGGACCCAACAACTGGATTTGATTTATTCACAATCTGGGATCTTATATGAGATTATCCCTGAGGCATCGAGGCCTATGCACGATGCGAAGAAGCCTAAGCTTGGACCCCATGTTGATGGTGTGGTTGGTTCTGTTAATTCTCCCAAAATAGAATCTTTGGCTAAGAAACTTCATGAGTTGTCAATCAAGTAATTTATGGTGGAGGTAGAAAAGGTTTCTCCCTCCCCCCAGAGTGCAATGTTTTTTGCAAAAACCTCTCATAAGGGCAATCAATAGCCCAACAGGAAGAAAAAGAAAGGAAAGAAGGGAGAGGGAAACCAAAACAAGCAAACACCCGTGAACAATGCTGATGTGGCCAAGAAAGAAAATAAGAAGGTCAAGTTCCATTGTAAGTCGTGCCACGAGGACCACCTTACTCACCTTTGTCCCCTTACGGATCAAGCCCAGAAGCTACCTAAATATCAACAACCGGCTATCCTGAAGGATCCTTTTCCCCAAGGACAGAACTCTGCTTCAGCTTCTAATGTAGCATGGGGCACTCAAAGTGCCCCTGAACCTAAGTATATCAACATGGTTTAATATTTGACTTTCTTGTAGACAAGGAATAAAAATTATGAGAAAGAGACTCTTGAGAAGGGTAAAGTTGTAGGTGAAACTTCTAACCCTCTCACAATAGAGAAGCCTACTCAAACTATGCCAAAGATACCAAAACGTGTCTTCAAGAAGACCTTGCACAACCCTAACGCTAGGGCTGCTTCAAACTACTCCATGGTTGAAGATTTAGCTCAAACCCCATGTGCAATGTCAGCTTTAGAGGTGTTACGGAGTTGTCCTACCTAGTGGGATGCCCTCTTAGCAGCTTTAGGCAGCATGGAATCATTGAGTCTCATGGGGAAGTTTCATTTGTCTGATGTTAAAATTTTCCTACCTTACCATGTAGCCTTATCAATAGATGTCAGCCATGGTCATAAGGCCATTGGAAGGGCAGTTGTTGATGAGGGTGATTCTACATGTGTTATGTCCTTGACCTATTGGAAAGCTCTTGGATCCCTAGGGCAGGTCCCATCACACACTTTGCTTACTGCTTTTGATGGAAGGTCCTTCCGTCCACATGGTATATTGCCGACTTTTGAAATTAAGTTGGTACGGAAAGCAGTGTCTATTGAGGTAGAAGTGATTGATGCTCCTTTGGACTACAATCTGCTTCTGGGAAGGAACTGGATTTATGCGATGTCCGCTATTGCATTGGACATTTTTCGTGTAGTGGTTTTTCCACATGAGGGAAATTTGGTTACTATTGATCAACTTGATTATACTCAAAAAGTTCATTTAGAGTCTAATGAGTCTGCTATTCCATTGGTTGATCAGGTCAAACCTGTTGCACAGAGCTTGGGGGATGGAATGTACACATCACTGATGGGCACGTTTGATCTTCCAGCCCCGGTTAATTATATTGGTTCTACTAGTGTGGGGAATTCCATAGCTACGGTTGTCGATAGGACTAATCCTTGGGTTCTCCCATTCCCCGATGAACCAGAAGTGCCCTTATCGGTAGTGGAGGTAGCTATTAAAGCTATCACGCAAGCCACTATTGATTCTATTCTAGATCCTCTAACAGCCTCGGAAGATCTAGAAGAAGTATATTTTCCCGTGTGGGCAGAAAAATCTTCGCACTCTATAGATTGTTTAGACATGGTTTTACCTTCTAACGAAGCCATTTTGGAAGCCATGACTGGACGTGGTAATATTTGTGAGGATCTTCATTATCATTCCTATTTTCTTCCAGAACTAAGCAGAATAGAAAATCAAGAGTTTTCGTTCAGACTGTCAGAATATGTTGATATACATATCAATCCCTTACCTAAGGAAGGAATTCTTGCTGAAGGGAATATGGAAAATATTTCCGCCACCATACCTATTAACATATCTGTGAACCTTCATGTCATGGAAAACATATATATAGGTGCAAATTGGTATCCTGGAGAGATTTCCATCTATACTATCCTATTTAAGGAATTCCGCGATGTCTTTGCCTAGTCATATGAGGAGATTCCAGGCATAGATCCATCTATTGTTGAACATGAAATATGAACATATCTTGATGCCAAACCGGTTCGAAAAAAGTTAAGACCCGTTAACCCAGGAAAAGCAGTGGCTGTGAAGGAAGAAGTTGAAAAGTTGTTGAAGGCTAGTTTTATCTATCCCATAGCTTTGACTGAATAGGTATCCAACCCTTTTCCTATTGATAAGAAGCAAGGGACTATTCGCATCTGTACATACTTTAGAGACCTCAATAAATGTTGTCCTAAGGACAACTATCCCATGCCATTTATAGACCAGATCATAGATACTTGTGTGGGAAGTGAGGTGTTTTTGTTTATTGATGGTTTCTCCATATACAATAAAATTCAAATAAAACCAAAAGACCAACATAAAACTGCTTTCATGTGTCCTTGGGGTACCTTCGCATAGAAGAAAGTTCCCTTTGGATTGAAAAATGCTAGGGCAACCTTTCAACGGGATATGAACTTTGCTTTCCATGATATTAAAGCCATTGTCGAACCATACCTTGACAATCTGCCTGCACATTCTTGTAAGAGGACTCAACATCCAGATCATTTACGATTGATATATGAGAGATGCAGACATTATAAAATATTCTTGAATCCCCACAAGTGTGTATTCTGTGTCGAGTCAGGAAGATTTCTCGGGTTCATTGTCTCTAGTAGAGGCATCCAGGTGGATCCATTGAAAGTTGAGGCCATTTTAAATCTGCCTCCTCCTCGTTCTATCAGGAAACCTCAAAGCCTGCAAGGAAAGTCTACTTTTCTTCGACATTTTATTGTTAACTATGCCAAGATTACTAAAGGTTTCATGTGCCTGCTCAATCAAGACACCCCATTTCTATGGGATGAAACCACACAACTTGCTTTTGAGGCATTAAAAAAATCTTTGTTGTCGGCACCCTTATTGCGTCTGACAGACTATTCTAGGGATTTTATATTATATCTGGCCGCGTCTGAGTCAACCATTGGGGTAGTACTAGTCCAGGAGGAAGAGAAGCTTGTAGAGCATGTCATTTATTATCTTATCCATGCTTTGGCTAGACCTGAACTTAGATAATCCCATGTTGAGAAATTAGCCTTAGCAATCATTTATGCTGTTCAGAGGTTAAGTCACTACATTTTACTGAGGACCACCATAGTAGTGGTGGATGTGAATTCGTTTCAATATGTTTTATCCTGACAGATTTTTGTGGGGGAATTTAACAAATGGATAGTCATTCTCCAAGAGTTTTACTTGGATTTCCAGTCCGCTAAGTCTAAGAAGTCCTTGGTTTTTGCTGAACTTATAGTAGAATTTCCTACTGAAGAAGATGTAGCTGTTGAAGATGACTCATTCCCAGATGAGCACATCTTCTTGATATCCACCTCTAATCCTTGGTATGGAGATATCCTTATATATCTCCAGGATTTGAAGTATCCTGCAGCTTCCTCAAGGGAGGAATGACGTAAATTACACCTTCATGCGAATAACTACCTCATCATAGGAGATACATTATATCGATGAGGGGTAGATTCTGTCTTACGTCGTTGCCTTACCCATGAGGAAGCAGAGATTGTCCTAAATGATTCCCACAGTGGAGCATGTGGGGGTCATTTATCTGGGTTAGCAATGGCCCAGAAGATATTACGTGTCGGTTATTTCTGGCCCATGATCTTTAAAGATTTTGTGGAAGCAGTGAAGCGTTTTCATCTGTGTCAGCTTTACACCAGGAAAATGGGGTCACACCCTGCTTCATTATTTCCCATTGTCTCGGTAGTCCCCTTCATGAAATGGGGGATTGATTACATGACATGCAACCCATCCTCAGCGGGGGGGCATAAATACATCATTGTCGCTGTTGACTATTTTATGAAAGGGGCAAAGGCAATGCCTACTTTTAAGACCGATGGGGAAACAACAGCTTTCTTTGTATTCAATCAGATTATAACACAATTTGGTATACCCAAAGTGATTTTCACTGACCATGGTAGTCATTTTCAAAATAACATGATGACGAAACTGACTACTATGCTTCTTTTCAGACAAGAACATTCATCTTCGTACTATCTGCAAGCAAATGGTCAGGCTGAGGCTTTCAACAAAACTTTAAAAACTATCCTTAAACATACAATTGATGCAACCCATTCTAACTAGCACATCATGCTATATCCTGCTCTTTGGGCCTACCAAACCAATGTAAAAACTGCTACGGGTTTCTCCCCTTTCCAACTCGTTCATGGAGTGGAAGCAGCTACTCCGATTGAGTGTGAAATTCTATTTTTAAAGATAGCTATTCATGTGTTACCTGATACAATGAATATTGAGGAATGTCTGGTACATTTAGAACACCTAGAAGAACAGTGTATAGATGTGCTGACCACTAATCAAGCTCATAAAATTAGGGTCAAAACTCAGTATGATAAATCGGTTAAACCTCGGATTTCTCTGAGGGGGAACTTGTCTTGCTTTAGGACCAAGACAAAGAACCCCTGGGGCAAGAAAATTCAAGTCCATGTGGTTAGGACCTTATGTCGTGTCAAAATTTTAAAGAAGGGCGCATATGATTTGGTTGATTTTGATGGGAATAAGCTGCCTGAGCCTAGAAATGGGCTCTACCTAAAGAAGCACTATGCTTAGGCTTAGCACTTTTTCTTGTATTTTTCTTATATGTATTTTTATGTACATTAGGTTGTCGGTTTGTTTTTTATATCATCTGCTGGTTGTAGATGTCTTCTAAAATGTATATAGGGTTCGTTGATGGCACCAGCTGTGACACTTGTAACCTAGCTTCAGTAGCATGGGTTATTTACTCTCCCTCAGGATAGCTTGTTGCTGCGGGAGGCACTTGTTTAGGTCTTGCTTCTAATAATGTTGCTGAGTATAGGGCTGTAATTGAGCTCCTATGGGATGCTTCTTCACGTGGTATCACCCAGCTTGAAATTTGTCTAGACTCTCAGCTAGTGGTCTCCCAGCTCAATCGATCTTATCAGGGATGAAATCTTATTCTATTACGTCAGTTCATGCAAATTTCGTTACTGAAAAGAAATTTTGAAGTTATTATATTCAATCACATCCCATAAAAACATAATCAATTGACTGATGCATATGCTAATTACATTTTAGATTGGCATCTAGCACACATTTCATAAAGATATATAGCACACATATAAAAAACATTTGTAAATAAACTGCCGACAACAACAATATATATATATGTAAAATATCTGTCCATAGATAGGTCAATTCTGATCCTCAGATCCCGTCATATACAAAATATACGAAAATGTGGATCATAGTCCATCGAAATGTCCTAGATCTATGCAGGACCACCCTGGTCACTTGGACCACCTTAGTCCCCATGGTCCCTCTATACTCTAGCTTCCTCAGCCTCTACGGCTTTGGTAGCCTCCATAGCCTCTATATACACAAGCACCGCTCTGACCACTCGCCTAAAAAGATGTAACCAAACTGGTGGAACTCCAACAATGAACTCCTTCATGGCATTCGGGATATGCTCTATCCACAAGGTAGGTATTCTTTGGGTCAACCTGGCCAGCTTCCCTTCTAGCACCCTGATCAGTCCCGGGCCTTCGCCTATGACAGGATGAACAAACATGCATGGATGTCCCTCAGGGTGGACCAATCCAATATCTGCATTTTGATTCATGTATAGGATTAATACTTGTATATATGTATATATCTATCATTCTAAAATTCATGAAAATTGAAAAATGATAAAAATTAAAAATGATTTACCTAGCTCTCCCCATGCTCCTCTTGGAGGGAGGACAAGGTCTGGGTCACCTCGAAATTCCATGCCAGCATATGGAAACTTCTCTAGTGCTGGTAGCTATCGTTCGCACTAGGTATAGAAATCATCATCATATACACTATGTACTGTGTCTCCTCCTCCTTAATGGAGGAAGATGTCTCCCCACCTACTCAGCCTTAGCTAACATGGAGATCGGACCGGTAGAGGTATGGCAAGGCTCAATGTTGGTACTCTCTCAAAGAAGAAGGAAACTAATACGCTCACATAACCAAAGTTTTTCTTCCTTTCTCTCTTGCAATCAGACAGTTGTCTCTTCATGATAGGGACAACTCCCGAACACCAATCATAGAGAGCACCACGAAAACAATCTACTGCCAGCCTCATTTGGTTTTTTGTAGCCAAATGTAAAGAGGAGGATCCTGAAATCCTCAAAATGGTGCTTGCAAGTACCTGTAGAGTAAAGTCACAGGTATGTACAATAGGGATAGAGCTCCCTCTCTTTTGAGTACCTGGCGTGCAAAACATATCTATGTAGTTCTAAACACTTAAAGGGTCATCACCTCGGTGAATTCCCTCTAAGTTAACCGGTGCTCCTCAACGTGAAAGACCAGTAATGAAATAGATGTTCTCAATGGTAATCTCCAAGGTTTCACCATGTAGGTTGAACATCCCCAAATCATGATCCCAATAATTTATCATGAACTCAAGTATGCGGACATTGGCCCACAGGGGTGATGTGCAAAAGAATTTTAGTATCCTACTTGTTCGCAATGCATGTATAGTGGGCGCACTGTGGAGCGCTGCTTGGTCCATTATTTCATGCTCGTGTTCCCTCCATTCCAGAACCATCTTTTCACCTAGAAAAACAAGTAATTTGATTCAGTAATTTCATAGAAAAAATCTAATTTTTTTTATCATATTTAGCTTTTTATCCTTCACGCAGTACACATGACTGTCTAGTTAGACATGTCGTGTACTGTAAGCGACTCTCTAAATAGGAAACTCACGTACAGAACGTGTGTATGCGAGTATTCACATTGGAAACCTGCGTACGCACCATGACATACTTTAGGATACTTTTAAACATGAAATTCAAACTCTAAATTAATAATTGCTCGAATCAAAATGAAGAGCTTAGGGTGTAGGCTTACCTACAACTTGTGGAATTCGATTTCGTCGGTTGGATTGTCCACAACGATTGAACAAAGGTAGAGGGAAGAACTTTCTTTTTATGGTTAAAAATTTCAAATGGTGAGTTTTGTTTTGATTTTCAACTATTTATAGAAATTTTATTTCTCTAAGTGGGTTTTTTCTATAGTTTGAAAATCCATTCAACTAATACCATATTTCTTTTTTTCTTTGAAACAAGTTTTCCACCATTATCAAGTGTCATTGCTCTAATAGGGTGGTTTTGTCATTTCCAATACATTTTGGCATCTTTATTCAATCCAAATTAACCTTAGCATTCAACATTTTGCCACAGACTATGGTATTATAAACCATTAGTTCCCTTTTTTTACCATTGTTCTTCTATGGATAGGACCCTTTTTTCATGAGTATCTTCCTTTCAAGCCTATGTTTTTATTTGGTACTCATGCCGCAACTGTTTCAGGTATAGGCGTATCCTCTTAGCTATTTTTCGTGCCTAATAGAGCTTCTTTTGAATCTCTTTTTACAAGCTATCCCTTTATAGGAATCCCCACCCTTATAGTGTTTCTTCAGGCCCAGATCTGACTCCTTCAAAACAGACTTGACTACCGAGTTAACTTGTCCGTTCAAGCTCGTTAAGAATATGTGAACAGGAATCTACATTGGTGGTAGGTTATCTCTTTCTCAGACCATGTGGAATAATACAAGAAAGGATCGCTCTCTTTTCTTTTTGAATTGAGAAGAGTATTCTCAGGTATAGGTTTATCACTTTTCCGGACCCGAGGGACTAAATTTACGAAAAAGGAACACCCAGTATGAGCTTAATTTTCTCTTTTTCATGCTCTGGACTTAAACATGAAAAATATTCTGAGTGTATTGTGTGTCTTTGTCATGCTCGTTAAACACTTAAGAACAAAGCATCGATTTTATTGTTGTAAGTCCCATTTTTTCGTAATCAAATGGATCTTTCTGAGTGATCTTGCTTTCCTTCACACTCGTAAAACTCAAGCTATTTTATGATGTTTTGGAAGGAGCGTTGGGTAGGTGGTAATTTAACCTTTTTTGGACCTCCCTAACTAAGTACGAAAAAGGTTCACCTTTTCTTCTACGGAAGTTAAGAGAGTTATTTTGTGGTATGTTTTATACTTTTTCGGCCTCAAGAGACTAAATTGGATGAAAAAGGACCCCCCTGGAGTCTTCTTTGGAGTTTTCAGACTCTCTAAATGTGAAAACACCAACTGAACATGTACTAGTTCAGGCTTATTAAATCCATGAATCAGTGACACTATCAAGCATTATTTTCGCATCTTTTCAAGCTTGTTAAAAAATGAAGAGGGATCCGAGTTAACTTTCCTGGACTTGTTAAAATTTAACAGGGAAGGTAAGGAAGAAGTTTTCTCTTGTTTTTCAGTACTGGCAACATGTCCTCCTTGAACATAGCACTCTTTTTCTTTTTCGATATCCATGTTTCAGTGATCATTTTTTTTCAGCTACTACTTTGAGTTTCCTACTCCTCCTCTTGTTTGTTATACCTGGGGAATCTTATCATTTCTCCTACATGACAGATAAGTCTAGTTGTTCTATCTATAAGTTAATCACTTCCTTGGGTCATTCTGTGTCGTGCTCATTGTTCAAGGACTTTTCCCAATGTTTGATCTCTATCCTAATCCCATCATTGTTATATCTGTTATCTATTGTGTCTCCCTTCTGTTACCCAGTTCCTAGTCACTCTTGTGATCCGTTGGAGGATCTATTGCCTTCCATATCACAACATGGTTTAGTTTCAGTACTTCTTGAAGATGACGACCTAGATTTTTGATGATCGTACCTCAGGATTCACTTCCCTCATTAGTGAATTCCTTTGCTTCAGTTGTTAATTATTACTTATTGATTGAAAAACTATTGAATCCCTTCCATGTTCGACTTCAACCTACTTTTATTCACATAGCTAGGATTGTACTAATTCTTCGGGATATTTTATGAAGACCTTAGTTCCTCACCTATGGACTAAGTTGCACAAGATTATGTTCTATTCATGTACACAGATTCCAGATCTTTGAAGACTCATCATTCTTGTATATTTTGGCTTTGATCCACCTTTGTAATACAAGTGGTTTCATACCCATATCATATGATGTACTCAAATATTGTAAAGGAGCTAGTGTTCCAGTAAATTGAACATAGCATCCTCAGATATGACTTTGTATATGACATTACTATTTATTTGATTCAGGTACTATCTCTACTCCATTGGATTTCTGATATCTCCAAAAATAAATATTATAATGTATTTCGGCCATTGTTTCCCTCTGACCTCACATGTTAGAGGGCATCTATTATCCACCCAAATGGCACCTCTCCATCCGAGTGCCAACATTCACTATGTTGGTACACAAAAGGACATTTATGGATTGAGGGTTTCCTAAAACAGTATAGGTTGGAATATTATGAACTACATTCCTCATCCATCCAACTGGTTATTTTTACCTTTAAATATGTCAAGTCCTATACACGACTCTTCTTATATGCAACTCGCGTGTTGTATGCGAGTATCGATTATTGCATCTCATGTACAGATTTGTACGTGGGTTACTCTTAGAGAAACTCATGTGTCATACGTGAGTTGCCAGTATTGATACCCGTGTATGTTAAATTTTCATATGCTTAGCTAAGACATCAGTATTTCATTTCATTTTTCATAACAAAAGCATATAAACAGGATCACTGAAACATAGACAAGCACAACCATACAAAAGGAACACAAAGATTTTTCTTGGGAAAAACCTAGTAAAAACTTCCGCAAGATAGATGCCCCAAAAATATAAAAGATAAAACCAGCAATGAGATCAAAGCCTGATCCTCCTCCTTCTCCAGCTACTTCTCTTCTCCACTAATGCACTACACAAGTGAGAGTGTGTGTCATAAATGAGGAGCACTACACCTCTATTTATATTCATCCATTCACTTATGTTAACTCATCTTTCATGTAGGATCGAGTTACACATGTAGGCTCAAGTAACCACACTGGGGCGCTAATGACCCACCTTTACAATTAGAGGGGACTGCCTCATGAATCTTATTAGTTCTTCCGATTAGGAGCATCAGGGTACAAATTAATACAAGTGGTTCTCTCGGTAGGACCATCGAGTACTGCAAGAAAAAACATATAGAATATTCTTCAAAGTTACAATATTTCAACACTCCCCCTTAATGAGAAGGGTATTCTATAACAACAACAATAATAGGAGAGAGATAGAGGACATCATCAACATCACCAGGGTGATACATCTATAAATCATTGGAAGATTTTCAACATCATGTAGTCTTCATCTTCAATCTTTAGTCTTCAGCATCATCAGTACTTTGACCGCTTCAATTAGCAACATCTTCTTCAGCACTTTGACCTTTTGATTAGCAACATCATCTTCAACACTTTGACCTTTCGATTAGCAACATATTCTTCAGCACTTTTTCCTTTCAATTAGAAACAACATCATCATCATACTCTGATCTTTCAATCAGAAACATCATCATGAAAACATCATCAAAACATCAACATCATCATCATCAAATATCAGCATCAAAATATCATCATCATCACATTCTTATCTTTCAATCAGAATCATCATTATCATCAGCCTCTGATCTTTCGATCAGAAACACCATCAATAGAACATCATCATATTCTGATCTTTTGATCAATACGTCATCATCATCATACTTTGATAATACGACATCATCATCATCACATTCTGATCTTTCAATCAGAAACATCATCATCATCAT
Source organism: Pseudotsuga menziesii (assembly GCA_001517045.1). Taxonomy (NCBI): domain Eukaryota; kingdom Viridiplantae; phylum Streptophyta; class Pinopsida; order Pinales; family Pinaceae; genus Pseudotsuga; species Pseudotsuga menziesii. Next base: position 812,059 of record LPNX010476513.1, on the reverse strand, counting down.
CGCATTCTGATATTTTGATCAAAAAACATCATCAGCAGCAGCAAAATCATAATCATAAGCAACTTTCGATCTTCTGATCAGAAAACATCATCATCATCATATTCCTATCTTTTGATCAGAGAACATCATCATCAGCAACTTCTGATCTTTCAATCAGAGAAACATCATCATCATCATCGTCAGCAACAACAACATCATCATCATCATCATCATCAGTAACTTCTGATCTTTCGATCAAAGAAACATCATCATCATCATAAAAGCATCAACATCATCAAAACATCAACGTGATCCTTCCTTTCGGAATTACACGATTTAGGTCTTTACAAAGTTACCAATGATCCTTCCTTTCAGAATTACAGGATTTAGGTCTTTACGGAGTTACTAACGATCCTTCCTTTCAGAATTATGGGATTTAGGTCTTTACGAAGTTACTAACGATCCTTCCTTTCGGAATTATGGGATCAACACATTTTTGGAACTCGGACAATCCTTCCTATTGGAATTACAGGATCAACACATCTATGGAACTCAGACAATCCTTCCTATTGGAATTACAGGATATGTTGGTCTTCTAGAGTAGACCTGAGTTTGCTGTATTGTACCAACAAAACCCCTAGCTCACTGGCCCTTTTGGCAACAGACCACAGAATGACCTAAAGTCTCACCTGAAGTGATCCTAGATGGGGTTCCTAAAGAATTAAGTTTCCTCAACCAGGTTCTGTAGCATCCTAGGTCCTCTTGACTCTAATTAACTAGCTAAATCTCTCAGTAAGGGCTTTTTCTCTCTTCTTAGCTGACTCTGCTATGGGACTAACTCTTATCGCATCACAGCTTCTAGGATGATGCGTAAACTTTCTCTCCTGCTCGACTTTTAACCTGCGATATCTCACACCACAGCCCCTCGACAGTGCGATATCACCTTTCTACGCTGTGATATTTCCTACAGTAAGACTCAATATGCTCATCAACTCTCAAGGTCCAGAGGCTTTTTCCCTAGGTATAGTAGCTCAATTAACCTTCATTAGGATGTTAAACAACTTCACTTAAGCTTGTACAATTTAACATGCTTAACATCAATTATGCTCAACTCACTGAACTAAATATATAGAAATCACTTAACACTGCAGGTGCTAGTTGTCATAAATCAAGCACTGATAAACTCATATACAAAATACTTGACACATTCAACTCGCATTTAACTTTCTATGCTACTGTAAACTGAAGGAGAGCATACATACATTCATTAACTAATAAGCAAATTTCATGTAATGGATAACATATTTCAAATAAGTTAGAGCACAATCACATGAAACAGTCGCACAACACACGGATGTACGTGGTTCACCTCCAGGGGGGAAGCTACATCCACAGGAACTGTGTTTATATTATATCTTGAGAGAGTAAGCACAGTTCTACTGCAATCTCTTATGCAGCTTGAGATATTCTGGGAAGCTCCATGCACATAGCTGGAGCCCTTCTCTTAGATCTCTTCTCTTCCTATAATGTTTTCTTCTTACAATATACCATTTCTCTCTCTCTCAATCCCTGCGGATTGTTACATTCATGCTCAAGGATCCGGCCACTAGTCATAGTAAGATAACTACAAACTTAACAACAGAACTAGAGCTTGACTCTTCCTCAATGTCTTACAATACTGACGACAACTAGAAACAACCCAACCAACCAACTAACTAACTAACCTTTCATCATAAAAAATGCATCCTCAAATAGGTGGCCCAAATGTCTCACTGTGATACAACACTTTGGGCATATCCCAACAGTAACCCAAAACCCTAACTGTGATAGTCGGCCTATCTATACTTTGAACTACCACTTACTGATCACACCGCAACTTCCTGCAGTCTTCTGCATTTTTCGGCATTGATCACGGGTATGGGAGACGCTTCCTCAGTTGCTCCCCTTCTGTCCTTTATATTTAATACCTCGGCCCGTTGCTCCTTTTCCATTTATGAGGGTATTTGAGCCCTCCTGTCATTACCACTACCTTAAATGCAGTGGTTGAGCTCTCTTCTTGGCCGCTTCAGGTACTCTTTCCTTTGACTTCCTTGTTTCGACCACCATGATTTCTGGCCTGCGATCCATGGAAGGAAATGCGCTATGGTGTCGTACCTTTATCACATCACCAAAACTTTCTTTCCTCCAAAAATTTTCCATCTTCTTCCAAAAATAGCAGCTTTTCCTGTAGCTGTGGGGCCCTGCTCCAACAGGATCAATTCAATGATCCTTCCTTTCGGAAGTACAGGATTTAGGTCTTTACAGAGTTACTAATGATCCTTCCTTTTGGAATTATGGGATCAACACATATGTGGAACCCAGACAATCATTCCTCTAGGAATTACGGGATCAACACACATTCTCAAGTACCGAAGTCACCGGATCCATTCTGAACCGAAGTTCAAGGATGATACAATCCTACCACATTCACGGGGACCGAGATATCTGGATACATTTTGAAAAGAGGTTCAAGGATGATGCAATCCACCAATTTCATGAGGGCTGAGAACTTTGGATACATTTTGAATCGAGGTTCAGGGATGATGCAATCCACTACTTTCACGGGGGTTGATACCTCCGGATACATTTTGAACCAAAGTTCAGGGATGATGCAATCCTACCACTTTCCGGGGGCCAAGACCTCCAGACACATTTTGAACTGAGGTTCAAGGATGATGCAATCCACCACTTTCATGGGGGCTGAGACCTCCAGATACATTTTGAACCAAAGTTCAAGGATGATGCAATCCTACCACATTCACGAAGACCGAAGTCACTGGATCTAGTTTAGACAAATGTCCCAGGATGATATAATCCCTCTTCATTCTCGAGGACCGAGGTCACCGGATCACTTTTGGACACATGTCCCGAGATGATACAATCCCTCTTCATTATTGAGGACCAAGGTCTCTATATCACTTTAGGGAAAGTGCCCAGGGATGATACAATCCCATTGCAAGATGACTACTCCCCCTTTCAAGGAAGTTCTTTTTGAACAACACCAAGCTTGTCTTGAAAGTGTTCAAACTTTACCCAAGATAGAGGCTTCATCAGTACATCATCATTCAAACCATCATCATCTACATCTTCAGTATAGAAATACAGAATCATCATCATCTGCATCTACAGTATGTAAATACTAAAACATCATCTATATCTTTAGTATGGGAATACTGAAACATAATCATCTGCATCTTATCTCGTATGTAGAAATACCAAATTTTTATGTGTTACAATCGGAACATAGGGTTCTCTATCATCACAAATCTGGTTATCACATAGAATCATTGTAGTATCCATATTCAGGTCAAAGAGACCTAATATCAGCTTCTGAAGCCATATGACTTCACAACTTAGCAGAGCAATCTACTATGTATTTTTCTTTAGCCGTGCTACGAGAAACACTAGACTATTTCCTGCTAAACCATGAACTCATAGAAAACCCCAAACAAAAGAATCTACCTAATGTGATTTTCCTATCTGAGATACTTCGAGCCCAATCTACATCTATGTAGCCATACAATCTATACTCATGGCTACCATCATAGTATAGACCAAAGTCTATAGTCCCTTTCAGATATCCCATCACATGTTTTGTGGTTACTAGGTGAACCTGTCTTGGTTGAACAAGATATTGACTTAAGGTGTTGACAGTAAAACAAATGTCTATTCTAGAATTTGTTCAATACATTAATGACCCAATGATCTATCTGTAATGAGTCACATCCACTAACTCTGATGAGTCATCAGCTAATAGCTTCAGGTTGGAGTCCATGGGTGTGGCCATGGATTTGCATTCCAACATATTGAATCTCTTCAATATCTCTACCGCATACTTTCCTTGGTTCAGAAAGATTTATTCTGAACTTTGTCATATTTCCAGACCTAGGAAATGGTGCATTAACCCAAGGTCTTTCATCTCAAATTCTTCTGCTAGTTTATTCTTGCTTTCCATGATCTGTTTCTCCTTCCATGTCAAGAATAAGTCGTCCACATATAATAACAGGATGATAGGTTCATCTTCTACAAGCTTGAGATAGAGGTTAGGATCGGATTTACTCTTGGTAAATCCCATAATTGACAGGAAACTGTCTATCCTTCATACCAAGCTCTGGGAGCTTGCTTCATGCCATAGAGGGCCTTCTTTAACTTACATATATGAGTCCATTTGTATTCAACTTCAAATCCTTTCTATGTAAAACTCTTCCCCAATCATACCATTAAGGAAGGATTGTCTTTACTTCATCATGGAAGAAACTACCATCATAGTTCTAAAGGAAGTGTACCTTGCTTCCTGGAGTAAGTGTCTCTTCAAAATTAATTCCCTCTTTCTTATAAAAACCTCTAGCCACAAGTCTTTCCTTACTTCTATCAGTGACATATTTGATCTTGCAAATCCATTTGTAAGATACCACATTCTTGCTTTCTGGTTTGAGTACTATATCCCAAACATCATTCTAGTATTATTTTATCATAACATCTTCCATGAGTTCATCTTGTTAGATCATCAACATATCCTAGTATTCTGCATTCAACTTTGAAGTTTGGAACCCAAAAGTCTCGATCCATCAGGAAGCTGTCCATCATGTCGTACCGTGTCGAACTCAAATATCTTCTATAGTCACTCCCTTGAAGTGGAGTATTATCTTCATTCTGTACAGGTGGTTCTATGCTTGATATATACTGGTCAATAGAGTGTGTCATGTCATATTCTATTCTTTCTGAGGAAAATCACGAACCTTGCTTTGTACACTTGTTCTTGTATATCCATATGAAGGATACTACATACTTTCCTTTATGTCTCGAAATCATATCGTATACATCATTCCCCGTCATCAACTATTATTCTTTGATCATAGATTCCTTCATAGCATTCTTTTATTCATCTTGAGTTATCTCTCATACCCATGGTAGTCTTCATCCTTCGAGGTGGATCTACCACTCTTTGAAGCTCTTTCTTCCATCATGGTGTCTTTGACCCTGGGAGTTTCAGATTCATGTTTATTGAATTGTCATCACTTGTTATTTGGAACAAGTCTCATCCTTATTTTCTTGTAGGAGGTTGTACATGACCTTTCCCATCACATGCATATTAGTAGTGTATAGTCATTAATGCAAACAATCTATCATGCATAACACATCCACTGAATATACTCAAATGTAAAACAATATCATGAAATGACAATTGAATACTTATCTTTTATTTGTTTCGTGGGTAGAATCCATCTTGATCATTATGATTTATCATCATTTCTTATCCAAATGATAATATGGATAAGAGGTTCATAAAGAATTGATTTCTTCATATTCCTCATCACTTGAGGGATCTTCTTTGAATGGTTATAGCTTGATCTTCAATTTGCTCCCATCTTTATTCTTCTCTTCTTATGAGACAAGCTTCTTCTTCTTCCCAAAGTCAACTGAAAGCAATCACTTTCTTCTGGCACACATTCCTCACATGAATGAATCCCATGATCATGGGAGGCCATTCCAAGTGGCTATCACCACTTCTGCATTCTCTGCTTCTTCTTCTACTGCTTCACGATGTTATGCATTATGGATCTTCACATTCTTTTAATGTTTTCCCAAATCCATCTTCTAAATTATGTTCTTATCTTCAAATAGCTTGATCAAGAAATCAAACATCTTTGGTGTCTTTAGGGAAGACACTTGTGATACAAGTTGATCCATGATTGAATCAACAGTGATCTTCTTGGCCTTGATCAGGTTCTTCTTGTGTAAGGCTTTGAGGCTCATCTCCCTATAGAACTGGAACCTCTCTACTCATGTAGGTGTCCAATTCATTTTTTTCAGAGAGATCAAATACTTTCATTCTTGGAAGTTTTCAACTTCACCAAGCTTATCATCAACCTGATGTGATAGATCACTTTGAAATGAGAAGCTCAAATGCAAATAGAAAAAGATTAGATCTTACCGATTTGAGCTGTCCGTCCTACTTCCGAAGCTGGCTGATCTAAGGTTTGTCAGAAAAACCCTAATTTAAAAAATTAGAATCTTTAAGATATGATTGGATAGAAATATAGATATCTTCAAATGGATCTGTCCAATGTACTCCTTTTCTGAAAACATTGGATGGAAGCTCCTGGAACAGGAAGCCCTGGTTTTCAAATTTCTTCTACAGAAATGCTTGTTATTGTTTTTGTGATATATCTGAAATTACAACTCCTCTATGTTTGAAATTTCTCACTGAGGTAACCTCAAATGTCCCTGATCCAAAAACATAGGTTTCATCAGATTAGGTTTCACCAATTTTGATTTATGATCATTTTCCCAAGGTGACCTGTTACAGGACTGTTCAGAATAGTGAAGTTGTATGGCATGCCACTTGTCACTGGTTCATCTTTAGGTTCTAAAATCCGGACCACAGAAATTAAAGTCCGTTATATTTATTGAAAATCTTTGGGAATTCCATTTGGACCTCCGTAGCCCAATATATAGCAATTTTCCATAGGTGTCCTGTTTAGGGATGAATTCTGGAAGAGGCTGGAACCCTAACCTAGAGGGATCATATCTCCTAGCATATAGCAAATAGGATGCTGAATTTTGGACATAGTGTTCATAATGATCTTTTCTTAGGTATCTGCAAGTTTCAGCTCTTAAAACTTCATCAATATTGGGATATAGTGAATATACCAAAACTTAGCAGTTTTAGTATTTAGGGTTTTTCTAGCTCCGGGTCAAACTAGGGTTTGACTTTCCTGGAGTTTCACCGAACCAAAAATCTTGATCCAGATATCCTTTGATTTTTATGGGGAGAGAAATATTATGCTGGGCTCACTTAAAAATTCTTCTTTTTCAAGAAGCCCTAATTTCCCACATGGAAAACTGAAAATGCTCGGAATTGAATTCCGCTTCGACAGAAAGATGCGCCCTTCAATGGAGAGTCAGCCTAGCCTTATTTTGCTGATCAATTGTGGGGAGAGAACCAAAATGTAAGAATCCCTAGAGTCTGTAGCTGCACAATGTCTTCTTTTCAGGGTGGCTCTGATACCATGTAAAATTTTCATATGCCTATCTAAGACATCAGTATTTCATTTCATTTTTCATAACAAAATCATATAAATAGGATCACTAAAAGATAGACAAGCACAACCATACAAAAGGAACACAAATATTTATCCTGGGAAAACCATAAAGGGAAAAACCCAGTAAAAGCTTCCTCAATATATATGCCCCAAAAAGTTAAAAGGTAAAACCAGCAAGGAGATCAAAGCCTGATCCTCCTCCTTCTCCAGCTACTTCTCTTCTCCGCTAATGCGCTACACAAGTGAGAGTGTGTGTCATAAATGAGGAGCAATACACCTCTATTTATATTCATCCGTTCACTTAAGTTAACTCATCTATCATGTAGGCTCAAGTTAATCATGTAGGATCGAGTTACACATGTAGGATCAAGTAACCACACTGGGGTGCTAATGAACCACCTTGCCAATTAGAGGGGACTGCCTCATGACTCTTATTAGTTCTTCCAACTAGGAGCATCAGGGTACAAAGTAATACAAGTGGTTCTCCCAGTAGGACCATCGGGGACCACAAATAAATACGTATAGAATATTCTTCGAAGTTATACTATTTCAATAGTGTACACCTTCCTTCGACATTAGAAATAATAAATCATGATTATCTGAGTTTTGTTAAGCCATTAACTATAATCACCTTAACTGTCTCAACCTCCTCAACCCTAGAAACTGCCTTATTTCATCAAGTATAAATAAAGGCCTTGGGGAGGGTGTTAATCACATATAATTGAGAGCAAATTTATGTTGGTGGAGTCTATTGAGAAGTCTTTGGAGCAGTGGATCTCAGAATCCTTCAGTTGGAGAGGAGTCCTTGTCTCAGGCGTTGGGTTGTAATCTGAACTCATTCATTATTATTAATAAAGAGAATCCTTCTTCCATATCTGTCTTGAATGTCTTTCATGTATCATGGTTTGATGAATACTTATGATTAAGCACTCTATATATGATTTATCTAATCTATTTTATATACATGTGTCATCTTACATTTGGAGGATTTTCTCCTGACAGGTGAAGGAGAAGCATCCTAGAAGGCTTTGGAGGAGAAGCAGGGTGGAAGAGGACAAAGCTAGGATCAACCGTCTTGTATCGGGTGAGTCTTTTCTATCCTCTTATTTCCTTTTCTGTACTCTATAGTTGATTGCCTCCAAGTTTTATGAGTATGTTGGTAACCCCATACCTTTGGTTATAAGGCGTTTATTCCTGTACAACAAATATTGCTCTAGTCTAGCACTTTATTTGGTTTAATTACATTTCTAGTTGAATTTATAGGATTTTGACTTGGGTTTTTCATTTTGAAAGATCTTTCGATCTTTTCTTTATTCAAATATTTCTAGGACACCCTAGGAACGCCTCTACCTTCGCATATCGTTAGAGGAAATTTCAACTCAAAATGGGCCTCCTAAGGAAAATTAATAAAATAATAGTTAAAATAATAAAATAATATTTATTAATTTTGGAGGAAGAAAAGAAAAAACTATTTTTTTGTTCATATTTTCGACATATCTCCTTGTTTTTATACCCAAATTTAGATCAGGAGAGCTCATTGGATGCAAAATTAAATTCCACATTCAATCAGTACCCACTCAGCATACTTTTGACAGGCCCCTCTTCCCCAAAAACAAGAAATACCTGGAAAAACATCATGATGATGTCATCATAACATTTTTTTCAAGTATTTCTTGTTTTTGGGATAGCATGGCCCGTAAAAAGTATGTCGAGTGGGTACTCGTTGGATGAAGAATTTAATTATGCAACCAATGAGCTCTCTTGATCAAAAATTGAGTAAAAACACACGTAGATATGTCGAAAATACGAACAAAAAAATTAGTTTTTTTATGATACTTATTCCCAAATTTATATTAAAAAATTGTTTAAGAGGTGCTCCCTTTTTGAATTTTAAAGCATTTTGATTGGCTAATACATGATGACATGGAATTTGTATTATTTTTTAAAGGCCCATTTTAAATTGAAATTGCCTCTAATGACTTTGTGTCAAATCGAAGTTTAACAACATCGATTGATAATTAAATATTAGGTGAATTAATTAAGACATTATAACACCCAACATTTTTGGCATCGTTGTCGAGAGTTGTTAAATAAGGTAGAATAATTAGAATTCCTTTATGAAGTTTAGTAATAGGTTGGTGGTATGGGAGAGCTAAGACGATAGGTAAGAACCTGCACATCTATTATAATAGGCACCCCCAAATCCAGTAGTAGTAGTATTAGTAGTATAGGTTTCCCTTTAGTTTAGTTTTTCATGAACATCCCTAGAGATTATAGGGGTAGATACATTAGAGCTAATTCTCAAAATTTTATTAAAATCCATACTAACCTTTACGGGGGACGAAATACCCCAAATACTAATTCAGCCTAAAGGTATCAGAGAACCCAGATAGGAAGTAGTTCTTCTTAGAGACCTAAATATTTTATAGTAGAAACCATAGACAGGGAGGAAATCCTGGAAGAAAACCCATGTATCCCATTGCCCAAGAAATTCAAGAGGGTCAACCTTTGGAAACCATCAACCCTTCACTAGTGCAGAAACCTAACAATACAACCTTCTCATTAGTAGGGGATCCTAACTTTGTTGATTTCATTGATTCTACTTAGGTACAAGCCCTCTTTGGCAGCTCAAGAAATATAGTTATTTCACATATAGAAACCTTCAAAGTAGCACCTACCATTCCTATAGGACCTAATAAAAACATAGTTGATCGTAGGAATATCTTCCCTAAAAAAGAACATTGGGAAGGACCACTATCACCTTGCAAGGAGCCTCCTAGGTACACACTCTTTAGGAATCAAGCCTACATGGAGCGATAGGGAGAGAATGAAGATAATGATGAAGGATAAGGAAAAAACAAAACTAAGACTACCTTTGGGTTCCCTATTTTAGACACTACACAAGATATAACTATGAAGAATATCCCTCCTTCCTCCTTACCTAATTTTTATGGGAAAAGTAATGAAAATACAAAAACATTTTTGTTCTAGTTTTACATCCTCTATAGAAGTTATAACTATCTACAAGATTCCCATAAATTAAAAATTTTTGTGGCTACACTAAAAGACTCTTCCTTAAGATGGTTCATGGGGATAGGAGGATCTAGCATCAGGACTTGGGAAGATATACATTCTTACGGAAGTACAAAGAGTATTACAAACCAAGAGACTCTTGAAGCGATATCTTTAAGATAGAGAAACTCAAAGACGAGAGCTTAGAATATTATCTCAAAATATTTATTTATACGTTAAATAAATCTAAATATAATTACCTTCGAGAAGAAGCAATACACACACTCTTCCTTAAAGGGATTTTAGAAGACCTGGTAGAAATCCTTGATCTCATGGGATCCGATGGTATCTCTCATAAACCTTTTACACAAATTAGGGATATATGTAGAAATTTATTTAGAAGTATGGGGAAAGGTAGGAGGAATCTTTGGGAGCCTTATAGTAGGAATATAAAAGGGAATACTCCTAGTTCAGGAGGAGTCATGCGGATAGAATTAGGAAACCTATTGGAAAATTTTAAAAATGATATTTTAGGAGAAATGGGTTCCCAACTAGATGTGTTACAAGCTAAGAAAACACGAGAAGAGGAATGAGTAGTGATGAGCATTTTCTGTCCAAGGTGCCGAACTAAACATCCCCAACTCGAATGCCCATTAAATAACATCTCTGTATTTCACATTTGTATGGAAGAGAATCCAACAGATGATTTTCCATCGTTACTAGGATTACAAGCCATATATAAGAGTGGGTATGTTGGTGAAACATTTAGGAGGCTTCCTTGGCAACCATGGAATTCACCACCGTATGTGAATTTTTCACCACAACCTCCACCTTACTACCAATATTACCAACCACCTCAATAGTGGAACGCTATAAGTTGGCAACATTGGCCACCCCGGTATCCTCTCCTGCCTCATTTTACTTAGCAACAATATTGGCCAGAGGGTTGGAGGGGACAATTCTACCCCAAACTACCACCTATCTCTGCACCTAATTATCTGTATTCTCAGCATTTAGCTAATACCCAACAATTTTTACTAGGGTTTGTGCCTGTAGTTCCCCTTGTTACACAACAACCTCATCACTTTCAAAATACAAACCCTCCATGGCCTACATTGTTACTTGGAAAGTGGATACCTAAGTCAACTCAAGCTCTTAATAGCATTGAGTTGCAAACTCTTCCATACTACATTATTTCGACTGTACCTATACATGAGATACAATTATGATCTAGAAGAGTTGTAAATGACTACCCAAATCATCAGTCATCATTCATGAAGAAAATGACGAAGAAGATTCAAATGAACTCGTGAATGATGCTATTATGCAGGATGTGGATATTCCAAATATCCTAGTGCATACCCATCCTCAGTAATAACCCATTTAGGAACAAGGGATTCCTCCATATTTGGAGTGATTAGCAATAGAAAAACTCGTAGTTCATCCTAAGTATGACATTATGAACGAATTAAAGAATATCTATGTCAAAATTCCTCTTTTATAAGCTATTAAGGATATACCAATTTACAGCAAGGTAATAAAGGAAATATGCAGCAAGCACCCATGAAAGACACAAAAATACCCCCTCAAAATTCATGTTGTAGGAGAGATGTCTAAATGTAGGACAGATGAATATCGGATTGCGAAATATACAAATCTAGGGCTCCATTAGTGACTGTGATTGTAAATAATACCTCTATAGATAATACACTTATCAATTTAGGATTTCTGTTAATATGATGACCACCGTAGTTTTAGAATTTTTACAGTTAGGATAGCTTCTCCGACCTACCCCTTTAATCCTAGAACTAGTAGACCATACCACAGTAAGACCTGCTAGAGTCTTGGATGACATTATTATTTTAGTAGCTTCATTGGAATACCCCATCGAATTTATGGTCGTAGAATCAAAGTATCCTTTGAAAGGAAATCCTATTATCTTAGGGAGACCATGGTTCACCACTACTAATTCCTTTATAGGATATAGGGATAGGGAAATGACCATTTCAAATAAGTTGTCTACAAAGAGACTTATTTTATATCCCCCGGCACAACCTATAACTGAAACCTTGTGGTGGTTAGATTGCCCCTTTGGGGATGAAAACATTGAAGATATGTTCTTTCCTAGTGATTATTCCTGGGAACTTCAAGAGAAAACTACTAAGAATGTATTAAACCAGTTTTTCTCTTCTCTAACTTGTATATATTTTCCACAGTATTTTTCCCAACTTGATCATATCTTTGGATATGAGTTTAAATAAAATATCGCTTACTCAAAATTTGTATAAACACCATGTGTGTTTGCAATTGAAGATAGCATATGGTCTTATACTGTACCTTGTGAAGTTAGCCCTAGAAAGGTTTTACACAAAAATGCAGGGTTAACCGAGAGTCAACAAGAACAATTGCTTAAGGTCCTTAAAAACCAATATGGAGCATTTTCATGGGAATAAACTGACATGAAAGGGATACACCATAACACCTGTATTCGCCATATCTATAGGGATCCAACCATTCCACCTATGAGAGAGCCTCAGAGGAGGCTGAATCTTGCTCTAAAAGATATAGTAAAAGAGAAGTTACAAAAATTTCTTAATGTTGGTTTCATCTAACCTAACTTCAAAAGTAAATGGATGTCCCCTATAGTGGTAGTCCTGAAGAAATTCATAGGGAAGTGGTGTATTTGTGTTGATTTTAGAGAGTTAAATAAGGCCACTCTCAAAGACTATTTTCCGTTTCCCTTTATTGATCAAGTGCTAGATACCCTTTCAGGGAAACAATACTTTTCCTTTATTTATGGGTATAGTGGATATAATCTGATTTTAATAGCACCTAAGGATCAAGATAAGACCCCTTTTACATGCCCTTGGGGAACATACGCCTATAAATTTTTTCCATTTGGCTTATTTAATGCACCTCACACTTTTCAGCGTGTATTTTTAGGATATTTGTTGATCTTATACACGACTGTGTAGAGGTGTACATGGATGACTTTACAGCCTATGGTAATAAATTTCAAGAAGCCCTTGACAACCTCCAAGAACGTTCTGATTCAATGTCATGAGACAAACCTGGCCCTTAGTCATGAAAAGTGCAAAATGTTGTTAACATAAGGCATAGTCTTAGGACATCATGTTTCTTCCCAAGGAATCAAGGTAGACCCTGCTAAGAAAGAAGTGATTGTTGACCTCCCCACTCCAAAACATTTAAAAGAAATGAGAAGAATTCTGGGTCATGCAAGATATTATCATCATTTTATTGAGAAAATTTTACTAAAATAGTTGCAACGATGTTTAAATTGCTTACAAAGGATGTAGACTTCCAATGGACAGACTCTTGTCAAAGTGATTTTGAAGTCTTAAAAGCTAAATTATCAGTGTAAATACTGAGGGGTCTTGATTGGTCCCTTCCTTTCCATATATACACTAATGCCTCTAATACAGCCATAGGAGGAGTCCTAGGAAAAAAGGAAGGCCTGTCACCTTATGCCATTTATTTTATTAACAAGAATTTGACCCTTGCCGAGCTAAATTATACCGTTACTGAAAAATAATTTTTTGCAGTAGTATATTCTATTAATAAATTTTTTCATTACATTACAGGGTACAAAATTTTTGTGCATATGGATCATTCTGCTATCATATTTTTAATGAATAAACGAATTACTAATGGTAGGGTGACTCGGTGGATTTTTTTATTAAATAATTTAACATTACTATCATTGACCGACCTAGTAAAGAGAATTTAGTAGCAGATGGTACTAAACCCATTGATGACAATTTTCCTGATGAACATATATTTGTTGTATCCATTCAAACCCCTTGGTTCGCAGATATTTCAAATTATTTAGCAACTAGGAAATTACCAAATCACTTGTCCCCACCTGAGAAGAGTCATATTATAGTACAGAGTTCTAACTATTCCTAGGTTAATAATGATCTCTTTCATACTATCCCAGATCTTATTATTAGATGATGCATACAGGAAAATCAAATGACAAATATCCTACATCCATGCCATGATGGACCATGTGGAGGACATTTTTCTGATAAGCGGGCGACATACAAAGTGTTGCATTCTGGTTATTACTAGGCGAGCATTTTTAAGGATGCTGACAAATATGTTAAAGGATGTGATAGTTTCCAAAGAAAGGGTGGACCTTTGTCTTCTAATCATATTCCATCACAGCCTCAGGTCATGATAGAGCCATTTAAGAAATGAGATCTGGATTTTGTAGGACCTATTTCTCCCATGTCTCATAGAAAGAAGTATATCCTAGTTTGCATAGACTATGTTACTAAGTGGTTAGAAGATAAAGATTTGTTTAGGGCCAAAGAGAAATCGATACTAGAATTCATATATGAATAAATATTCAATTGATTTGGTGTAACTAAACAAATTGTTACTGATCATAGCTCTCAATCCACTTCTAAGTTAATGAAAGAACACAGCACGAAGTATGGCATTCGACACTATAAATCCTCACCCTATCATCCCCGGGATAATGGTCAGGTACAATAAACTAATAAATTATTGGAAGCCATCTTAACCAAAACCATTCACTTACATCATAAGGATTGGTCAGATAGACTTCTGGAGGATTTATGGGCCTATAAGATAACATGGAGAAACACTACCAGACATACCCCCTATGATTTGGTGTATGGAAAACAACTTCTCTTACTTATCAAATTTCAATTTAAAACATTTCGTATGGTAGCACAATTACGCATGAATTTGGATGAAGCATAGAAACAACGAGTGTTACAGATTAATGAATTAGATGAAATTAGATAGGATGCACTCCATAGAAAAATGTTAATATAGAACCAACGAAAGAAATGGCATGATAAGTTTATAAAGAAAAAATAATTTAATATTGGGGATTGGTCATTGCTATTTTGACTCAAGATACAAAAATTTTAAAGGAAAATTAACTACTCGTTGAATGGGTCCATATGAAGTAGTTACAGCTTTCGATAATTGGTTAGTAGAAATTAAGACAATTGATGATTCACAAGTTTCCTTTGTAGTAAATGGAAACATAATTATATTTTACCACCAACCAACATCTAAATAGGATTTCATATAGAATTTCTTATAGCGGAGAGAAATGAAATTGGTTGAAGAGCAAGTCATTCCTCCTCCCCTAATCCTTAAAAGTTATGCTAGTTTGTCATTACTTGTATATATGTAAACATGGCTATGTTTTCCTGAATAAGAGTCATTTCTAACAAATTAACTGCATTATAGAAGTTTCATTTCTACGACCATTTGTTGCAGTTTTGTCAAATTAAAGTAGAAAGACTCTTTTTCCTTTTTCTTATAAATTTTGTAGATGTTTTGTTATGAAAAAATACGAATCATATAACAAGTGGTGCTATAGTTTGATTACAATTATTTTATCTCTATAAGTAGCTTATAAAGTATTATTTGAAAAAAGGGTAGTGCTTTAAAAGATTCATGATATATATTAACTCTTTCTCTTTGGTTACTATCAAAATTGAAGTTTATAGTACAATTGAAGAATTCCTTGTATATCATATTTAACCGCTTATTCTATGATTTGTTATGCTTTTATATATGGTATTTTGATTTAGACATGTACATTTCTGATTTAATAAGAACAATTGCTTGCAAGACCTGCTCTAATTATCATATTCTTCATATTCTTATCCTATACCTATGGATTACTAGTTCATCGTATACTTATTATCAAAACTTGCCTCTTAAGCATTTTTGTGGTAACTCGAAAGTAAGTGAAATTTATTCTTGTGGGGAACATTACTGGCATTTCATGAAGAAGATAGACTGAAAGGTCAAAGAATAGATTTAAGTTATTCTCTTTTTATATGATCCATAATTAAGGCCATTATAAAAATTAGTTATAAGATTTCTTCTAAATTTGAATTATGTGTTTAGTGAGCTTAGCATGCTCTAGTACCAACTGACTTCCATATACTCAAAATCATTCTATGAAAAAAACCTGTCCGAGTACTGAATAGGCCTGTTGGTAGCGGGTCAATACTAAGTAATATATGAAAACAAGGAATGTTGGTAAATGCAAGTAAACTCGTCGGGGTACTGAACAGGCTCGCTGGCAGCGGGGCTATGCTTGCATGGTACCAAGATAAACCCGTCGAGGTACTGAACAGGCTTGCTAGAAACGGGGAAATATCAGGTAAAAGAGATCTGGTTAATGCACTACTATGCACATGGTTTGTTGGAAATGATAATATTAGAATATATAAATACATGTTAATCCATTTTTTTATGATGTCATTAGAGAATGGTTGTAAGTTGTACTTGCATCCGGCCATGTAATTCAATCAATACCTAGGATATGATTATCCTAGAAATGGAACCCATAGGTGTAAAATATCACAAAGTCTAGGGTAAACTCAAAATATTCTTAATATGACAAGACATCCTTATAATGACACATGGATGACTATTTTTTCCTATGGAATTTCCCAATTATACTATCATTGTTCACTTGATCTTTCTACACATTGTTATTTCTCATAAATGTACATATCTGAATCATTTCCATTTTACTAGTTCGTTTTATTTTTCAGGCAAAAAAGATCACAGCATGATAAGACTATGTATTAAATTAATTTGAAATGACTTAGTTTTTCTTGTATGGCTTGAGGACACGCCATATTTTCTGTTTGGGGGAGGAAGAGTATGTTGTGAAGATTATATTGTTTTTATTTTTATGACTATTATATAAAAGTTTATTTATCTTTGATAAATGACAAATGTTTTCAGGATAATTAGTAGCAATCCAATCTACCGTAAAGCATGTTTTTACAGAAAAATTTTCTATATGAAGGATCATATGTAGAACCATATGAAGGGTTGAATGTTGTTCTGAATGAAATTCCAAATGAAGATCTGAATAAAAAATATGATATTATAGAAATAGTAGTTATGTCGAGGTGTTAGCTTAATTTTTTTGGGAAAAAAGTTAAAATTGGCTGAGTCATACCATGATTATTAATTAAGTCACAAGAATAATCCCAACCTATGATGTTGTACTTTTGTGATCTCATTTTACCCCCATATGGATTCGATATGACCTTATGACCTTTCCAGTCATCATGACTCTGCCATCACCCCTATTCTCTTACCCACTCGCATGCGTAAAATATCAAATAGTTGATTCTCTTGTTAAATCAAGATTAATATGGTTATGAATGTGGTTTATGAATTTGTATTAAGTCATATGTTCAGCCTATCCAAAGTTTTACTTTGGACATGGTTGAACTGATTGCAACCTTATGAAATCATTAAAATAGGCGTCCTTGATGGCACACACCTCAATATCGGCCATAATGGCATGATCGCCTAAATGTATCGAGCCTTTTCTGTGATCATTTGGTTGATTGAGTGAGGCATGTTTTAAATTGATGATGTGCGAACTTCTACTCTATCCCTCTCACTTACCATTATCCATGTAGAGTTGTGTTAGCCTCCTTATTCCTATACTCCCTTCAAACTCTATATCCTAGTCTCTACTTGAACCATGCTAAATCACTTTTAGTGTGAGAGCTACCAAGAATTATTTCAAATGCGATAGTTTGGGGAGTGCCGAGAGGCATTTTTTGCAATGGTTGGAACCCATTGCTTCACATGTTGCAAGGGTATGATGAAGAAATTTCCCTGCTTTTCACTATGGGATTTGATGGAAATAAGGAGAGAGTTGGACATCTCATCTTCCTAGTAACTAAGGAGTCTATCATACTCACAAACAAGCTTCCTAGAGAGGGCATTCGATGGCATAATCACTGGTTCCTTTCACAGGAATCTCACAACTTCTCCCTTAAACAAGAATAACGACATGTCATAGGAATCAAAGGTTTCCATCGAAACTAGATTAAGACAGAGTACATTAATCCTTTGACTATCATCATCCATCTGATCACTTGCAAAGGTAAGTTCATTCTATTTAAATCCTTCCATATATGTTTGCTAACGCATTTTGTTGATCATGAGTTTCTTAATTTCCCTTTCTATTTTCTTATAATTCTAGAGAAGATGTCGAGCTAGGTCAAGAAAAAAACCATTAACCCTAAGGGGAGCCTATATCACTATAGTTTGATTAAATTCTTGATATTAGTTCATCTTAAAGATTGGAACCAATCTTGAGATACCTTTGTGTCTAAAGTTATTAACCCCCATCTAAACATTCGAAAATGCCCTTGACATCTCCATAATCATGAGTCCAGTAAATCCCCATCCTTAGAGAAGAAAATCCCCAACGTTTTTCATCTTGACGAAGAAACAATGGAAGTGAGTCCATCCAATCAGTCCACCCCTATTATCCCTGTATCTGTTAAGTTTTTACCCTTATCACGACCTCACACCAAAAACTAGAAGCAAAAAATTTTCCATCCCATGGTTCAGCCTAGCATCTAGACCATGGTACAACCCGATATTCATACTGGTCATCTAGACAGTATGGCCAAAGCATATGAATCTAACCCAAACTCACCTATGTTTGTGTTGGCCCGTGTCTCAGCTGAATTGCTAAAGGATGTTGATCGTCAAAATGTTCCTACACCTACATGGGACATGAGTCCTGATAGACACATTCCTTATGTTGATATCGATCCTCCATCGAGGAATATGAGTCCCCCATAAGATTCTAAGCAACCTACAGATCCATCTACTCTGCATCAGCCAACGATAGATCAACTAACTTAGGAGTTGCCTCAATTAGTAAAAATAAATGAAGAGTATGTTAAGATAATCGCAATCCTTCAGCAAGAGAATAAATAGTTTTGCTTGCAGGTCAAGACCATCGAAGAGATCAACAAGGCCATCAATTTGTCACATAGGTCTCAATAGGAGAGGCCTGTTATTTTGAAATCACAGGCTCAAAAATTGAACTTTAAAACCCCTGTTTCATCAACCAAGTTGAAGACAGCTGCTAATGCAACTTAGCCTTCTTCCTAATCTATCATTGTTCTTCTCAATGGGACCTAGCATTTCTCTAGTTTGGGGGAATGTTGATCCTAGTTTTGTCATCATTTTTGTTGGAATATGATCTGTCGGGATTATATTTTGTAAATAAATAAAGGAAAATGAATAGTTATGTAGGAAGCTGAAAAGGCTGGTCGAAAGATGAAACTCAACCAGCATATGTAGTGTATGAATAAATGATTTTGCAATGGAATAAATGAATTCGGGAGTTATTATCCAACAGTGGTATCAGAGCACCACATGCCATAACTCCTACTATTAAGTTTCAGTCCTGGCAGCCTATATGCTTGCCAGTGCATTGCCAGACTGCTGGCCCATTAATGTGTCTGCCCTCTGATCAGAATTGAACATTTCTCCTCTCGTTCTGCTGCACGCACTCAAAATCAATTCTTCCTCATCATCTGCCAGTCGCATGCATTCTCTTTGCCAGCTTGTGAGCATTCATTATGTGTGTTATGCTCCTCCAGACCTGCGATGAGGAATGAGAGAATTGAGGGATTGCTATGGTGAAATATTGGTAAATCTTGTGGAGTGTATGCTTCGGTCTCTCAAGTGCATGGGCGCATTCCAGCTTGTAATCTAAGTCTAACTTCTCTTGTGAAAACTATGAGAAGGCTGTTGCGATTCGAGACCATCAATAAATTGTTGCTGGAGATTGGAGTCATATTGCTGCTATTGCGATTGCTTTTAAGATTAAAGATCGTTGGTGGAGTCATCAGAAGAATATACACAAGTTAAGAGAAATCACTAGAGAATCGTGGTCTTAGTCAGTAACATGGAGGTAATGCATTTTGTTCATTACTAAAATTGCTCATTGGAATATAGAAACCCTAATTTTCTATGGTGCATCCTCTCTAGGGTGGAAACCCTAATTTTATGTTGTGTATTGATATGAGATTTTGTTAAAGATTGAAGTTGTATTTCTCATCTGCTGATGCGAGCTCTTTAAATACTGGTGACTAAATATTCTTGGTGGAGAATGTACAACTATAAAAAAAAAACTCACTCCATTACTCAGTACGTGGAGTTGATGTATGAACAATGATTTTGATGAGCCATGACTGCTATGTATTTGATGAGTTGAAAAATATATGTTGCAATTTTGAATCTCGTCCTGGAAAAGTGCTGTGACTTCCTTCGATTATCCTGAACACTGAGCCTGAGCCTGCACATGAAGACTGAGCTTGCACGTGAGTGAAGAAGCTCATGCTTGTATTCAGCTTTGTGGCATTGTGTTTGAGTCCATCCAAGCTTCTAGCTGTTTCTTTTGGGTGTGAAGGGCATTGCTAAGAATGTGTTGAGAAGACTGTGTGTGTTGAGACCATCAAGGAATACGTTTGTTGAGAAGACTCAATGCATCCTAGTTCATGAACCCTAGATTTTTGTGTGAAGTCTATCTAGAAACTTCTGCAAGCATTTGTTTATTTTCATCGATTGAAGAGCCTTGTGATTTCTATATTGGAACCATGACTGTCGCGTTGAATACTTTAATTTATTTCTAGCTGCATTAAAGATTGTAAAGTGAAGAAAGTTCTGGAAGATTTTCTCGGTGAAAATGGCGTTCCCTTCTCGCATTTTGTGAAATCCAAGTTTTCCATTCTCAGGTCTCGAAAACTACCTGATTGAAGTTACTTTGTTTTATTTTAGTAGAAGACTAGGCTGCCTACTCTTAGAGGAAGTCTATGCTATAAGATCTGGCTGAATTGATTGAATTGTATTTGCACTTTTTGTGAAGGAGAATCATATTTTATAATAAATTTCTTCTCATACAGTGCACATTGACAATTCTTATCTGTTAGCAGTCAGGTAAATATTGTAGGATTTAGTTTGTATTTCAAAGTTTGTATGACAATAGAAAAAAAATTGACATTGTTGTAAAGCTTGAGGAAGGTGGCAGAGACTTAGACCTGCACCTTTACTCTTTCTTCTTTTTTTCTCCTATTGTTTTAGTTACAAGATTCAATCACAGAAGATGCAATCTATAACATCTATAGTTGGTGCCACTCTCTCTAGCAAACAGAGAGGTAGAGGAATAAGAAACTTCAGAGGTAGAGGAGGCAGAAACAACTCCAGTAAAAGATCAAATTTGAAGTGCAAGCATTGTGGAAAGATTGGACACACAACAGATCAGTGTTGGGCTTCGTGGGACTCCATCAAAGACAGAAATAATCAGAAGAAAGATGACAATAAGAACCAATATGCTAGTAAATATTCAGATTCTGCTCATTGTAATCTTGGTATTAATGAAATGAATTCACTTTCATCTTACACAGATTGTTGGCTACTTGATACTGGTGCAAAATCACACATGACTTTTAGAAAAGACTGTTTTGAAGAACTTAATGAAACAATAAATGGTGTAGTTTACTTTGTAGATAAGTCAAGTATTAAACCAAAGGGAATGGGCACCATTCGGTTGAAGATGCCTGGATTCCCTGATTTCTTGTTGAAGAATGTTCTTTATCTTCCAGAGTTGCAGAGAAGCCTGCTATCGTTGGTGGAGATTCGATAGCAAGGCCATTCCATCCACATGTTTGATGGAATCATAGAAATAAGAAAGTCCTCTGAAAACCAAGTCATCATGACTAGATACAAATATGGGAAGCTGCTGAAGCTAAAGGGTTCATCTGCAGGGGTTCAGAACTATGCCTACCTCTCTCAGCATGGAGAAGGTAATTTGTCATCAAGTTTATTGTGTCATGCAAGATTTGGTCATCTAAATTATAACAGTCTTCGTTTGTTGATAAAGAATGGTGTATTTGGTTTGCCCACCATTCCCAAAGAGAAGAGCAAATGTGATGCATGTATATTAGGGAAACACAGTAAGCTGCCATTCCATGAATCTAATTTCAGAGCAAGTAGGAAATTAGAATTAGTGCATTCTGATTTATTTGGCCCAATGCCAACTCCTTCTGCTAATGGGAATAAGTATTTTATGACCTTTGTTGATGACTACTCAAGAATGTGCTAGATTTATGCATTAAAGAAAAAATCAGAAGCATTTCAAACATTCAAGGACTTTCATGCGTTGATAGAAAAACAAGCACAATCTAAAATTGGTACACTTCATACTGACAATGGGAAAGAATACACTTCAAATTCTTTTGAAGATTATCTTCGCCAACAGGGAATTTCACATCAGACTATAGTTCCCTACAATCCTCAACAAAACGGTGTAGCAGAAAGAATGAACAAAACCATAATGAATATGGTACGCTCAATGATGTTTTTTAAGAATGTAAAACTAATGTTTTGGGGTGATGCAGTAAAATGTGCAGCCTATTTGAGAAACAGAAGTCCCTCAAATGCTCTTGATAACAAGACTCCACATGAAATGTGGTTTGTCCATCTCCCTTCAGTTAGGCATATCAGAGTTTTTGGTTCCACCTGTTACGCCTTGATTCCAAAGGAGCAAAGAAACAATCTTGGTGCTCGAAGCAGAAAATGCATTTTCCTGCGGTATGAAGAAAACTCCAAGGCATACCGTCTGTATGATGAGGTAAACAAGAAGTTTGTTATTTCCAGAGATGTCATTTTTCTTGAGACTAATAAAAATGACCAGTCCATTGAGATACATCTTGATCATTTGGAAAAATATCCTCATCCAAAGAAATATTCTGAAAATGAATATGAAATTCCAAACCTTGAAGGGGGGATTCCTATTCTGGATCAACCTTTGGAATTTTCATATGAAGCACCAACTCCCCCACATGAAGAAGTTACTGCTACTTCACCTCAACAAGAGATTCAACTGGATGATGTGATTGAGAGAATTGGAAGACTCTCAATCAATGATGAAGCACCACCAGTTGATCAACAAGGACCATCACAAAAGATTCCTAAATGGGCCACAAAGACACTTGAAAGTGTCCATCGGGATGAAGTTGGAAAGATGAGAACGCGAAGTTCAAAAAGATGTGAAGATGGAGGAGGAGTAGATAATTCAAGTGATGACATGGATGTATCATTTGATTGTGAATTTAATTTATCTACTAACTTTGAACCAACTTCCTTTGAAGAAGCTTCTACTCGAGTTGAGTGGAAAGAAGCTATGCAGAATGAGTATGATGCACTCATGAAGAATGGAACTTGGAAGCTGGTTGACCCTCCAGTTGGAACTAAACCAATTGGCTGCAAGTGGGTGTACAAGAACAAATATAGATTAGATGGCTCATCGACAACTTATAGGAAGACTTATCTACCTTACAAAAAATAGACCAGATATTTCTTATGTTGTTAGCATACTTTCAAGGTTCATGCATAAACCTTGTGAGGACACTGGTCAGCTGCAAAAAGAGTTCTAAGATACTTGAAGGGGACTCAAGACATTGGACTCAAGTACTCTAAGGTGGATGACTTCAAACTTATTGGGTACTCAGACTCAAATTTTGATGGCGATAAGGAGACAAGAGTATCAACTTTTGGATACACTATGAGTCTTGGATCAGAAGCTGTCTCATGGAGATCACGCAAACAGTCAGTTCCGGTAGATTCAACAACAGAAGAAGAATATGTGGCTGCAGTTGAAGAAACAAAAGAAATAGTATGGCTCAGGAAGATACTTGAAGATTTGCAAGAAAAACAAGAGAACTCCACTCCATTATTGATCGACAATACTTTTGCCATCAAGCTGGCTAAGAATACCATATTCCATGGTCGAACCAAACACATCAACACAAAGTATCATTTGATTCGACATCATGTAGAGGCCAAGATAGTCGATCTTCGACATTGTTCCACAAATGATAAAGTTGCAGACATCTTCACCAAAGCGCTTGGACGAGAAAATTTTGAAAGATTTAGAAACATGCTCATACTTACTAACACCCCTTCAGATTAAGGGGGGGATTGTTGGAATATAATCCGTCGAGATTATATTTTGTAAATAAATAAAGGAAAATGAATAGTTATGTAGGAAGTTGAAAAGGCTGGTCGGAAGACGAAGCTCAACGAGCATATGTAATGTATAAATAAATGATTTTGCAATGGAATAAATGAATTTGGGAGTTATTATCCAACAAATTTCAATTGTTAATTTACCTGATTGACATATTTTTTGTTACCTTTTTGGCATGTTTTCTATCATGCAACTCACTATTCAAACCCAGGCACGACTATATTTCATATTTATGCAAATTATGTTTTGTTTCTATTATTTCATGATTTTATTAATTAAATTGATGATATTTGAATATATGTCAATGTATGAAATCGTTATTGCGGACCATAGTCTTCAATGACCCAATGAACACACAACACATCCACCCCAGATATGCGTAGAGAATATCCATCTCACTGTCCAGCTGACCCTTTGGACCGCCAAGCCAACCAAGTGTTGTTGATGATAGATTCCCAAACTTTAAAGCATGGAACAGTCTGCAAACTGCCTATTATCCATGCCTCTGGAAGGTAGCATGATCCTCATTCTAGAATATTTTTGAGTGTGCTCCTCTACTCGACACCACACCACTATTCCACACCAAAGAGAACCTTCATGCCACATCACGCATGATGGAAAATTCAGCACACGAAGGAGAAGGAGGAATGCTATGTGTTGGCATGTGAATAGTTGATTGCAGTAATGGTTGACTAAATTTAAAGATCGGTCGACCACTAAAGGGTCGAATTGCTCACCTCTATAAACAAAATATATATCAGCCTCCAGACAAGAGATTAGCAAGCAAATTTTCACATGTAATCAGTCAATTTGAGAAACTCTGTAATACCATTCTACATTTTAATAGAAGTCATGTTCATGCTATATATGATCGTGTTCGAGTAAGAACTTAGCAAGTGTCCATCATGATTGCTAAGAGGTCCCCTCATCAACCAACGATTTCTATCTTGTGTGTATTTTCTTTATCTCCTTCCTATAACTAGTATAGTTTCATTTCCAGCTTAATTATTGTAATCGTTCATGTCATTGTTTGTAGTAGCATAGATCACATTATAATGTTGTGTTGTTAATGTAGCTTTATCTCCATAATTGATTAACTGGTTGTGCGCATAGATTTGTTTCTAGTTTACTTTCCATCTTTCCTTTCATCCTTATGTTTGGTTTCATTGTTACAATTACATATAATTTACTTAGTTTAATTCTATAGGTTTAGTTTTGTTGTAGTTAGGTTTGATTCTCTTAGCTTTTATCTAAGTTTTAGATTTAGTTCAATCACATTTCAATTTGTCTTATTTTATGATAGGAAACAATTTCTTTTTATAGCTATAGATTAGTATAAGTTATCTTTTTAGAGTAGTTTCAGTTCTATTTACTTCTGTAAATTCATTTGGTTATATTTCAATTTGTTGAAAAATGAAATAGATTTTGATGTCTTTATAATTATGAATTAGTTTAAATTACTTTATTGTTCAATCTGATCATTAAGTAGGATTGCTTATCATTCCTTATGCATTTTGTTATCATGTGCATGAATCAGTTGATCTCAAAATCATTTAGATTAACCATTTCTTAAAAATTCTAGTGTTTTTTGTATGCAGACTGTCATTCAGACAGCCTATCCCGCCTATTGTTCAGACCTACTTTCCAGTCTATTATCAAACTTTTCATTCATCCTTTGGTGTTTTTAATATGTTTTAAGCTTGTTTCTTTAGTTTTCTGATTATATTTTGACTATGGTAGTTATATAATAGTTATATTTATTATTAAAGCCTTAGGTAAGAATGTTTAAAGTATTTATTAAAGTTTTATTCTTATTTTTCTCTTCTTTCACCCTATCTTTTGATTTCTTCTTTGTGATTCTATTTCTTTTGGTTTATGATTTCCTTCGGTCATAATTTGCGATAATCATATCTTTAGTTTGATTTTATTTGTCCTTTTGTATATAGATTTTAGGGTTATCTATGTCAATGTTAGGAAAGTACACTAGCACTTTGTAGAGTGGGTTATAGTAGTAGGACCTGTTTCTTTAACAGTGTGCTGACTGAATAGACATAGAGAGTAGGACTTAAAAGAGTTATAATTATTAAGTTTTCTACTTGCTTCTTTTATTAAGGTTTGTTACTTGTCTATAAGCTATATTTTCTTTACATTTGAATTGGCTATTTATGAAGGTAATTTTTGAAAAGGATCTTGTCTCTGATTAGATTAGTTGTTCATAATATATTTTTAATTAAGAATTATTTGCTTATGGAATAGATCACCATGTTTACCATCACCTATAATTAGACTTTCCTTAGTTTGCACATATTTGTAGAAGTTATTTTTGATTTGATTCCATTCAATTTCTTTACTCCATTTGAAAGCAATTTTGACACTACTCCTCCTCAAGTTCCAATCACAGTAAATGCATATCCACAAAATAGCCAAGGAGAGTGGAACTAGATAATTTATTTTTACGTTTATGTACATTTGTTAATTATATGAATAGTTTAAGCTGTTGAATTTGTAAAAGTGTCTCTAGTTGTTGTAATTTTGTTATAATGCATTGTATAGTAATTTGTGAAGTTGTTTATAAATATTTCTTAAATTAAAAGAAGCAACAGTTAAGTAAAAAGGAAGTTTATTTTCTTAATTTTCACTTGTTTATATTTTTATCTTTTAGTATTTTTCTAGAGAATAGGGTAGTATAGCTTGATACTGCTCTAGTCTAGCACTCTATTTGGTTTAATTACCTTTCTAGTTGAATCTATAGGAGTTTGACTCGGTTTTCTCATTTTGAAATATCTTTGGATCGTTTCTTTGTTAAAATATTTCTATGACACCCTAGGAACCCCTCTACCTTTGCATATACTTTCTGTCAACTCAAATTTTACCAACCTCGATCGATAATTCAATATTAGTTGAATTAATTAAAACATTATAACACCCAACATACATCCTGTAACTTATAAGTCAAGGGACCTAACTTTTCAACAATATGAAATGGGCCAACCCATAGGTGTTGAAACTTTGTATGCTTTCCCTTTTCATCATGCGGGAGATCACACTTAAGAAACATGTCTCCAATTTCAAAACTTCCCTTCCCATATTCATGCTTATCAAACAATATTTTAACAATCTCTTGTTGGTGTTTGAAATATTTGTTTGGACTTAAGCCTAGACTCTTCAAATTTCAGTAATGTATTAATTCAAGCTTGTAGAATTTCATTACTATATCCTCCTGAGGCTTGGGATAACTGAGAGGATGGGAGTAAAACTTTTGGGGGAAGGATAACCTCTTTCACATAAAGCAGAGTATAAGGGGACACTCCTAAATAATTCTTGGGGGTGACCTTGTCTTCCCACAGTTCCTTGGGAAGAGCTATTTGCCAACTTGTATGATTTTTAATAACATTCTTATTTAAGATTACGATAATATTTTTATTGGTTGATTCAGTTAACCCATTACCTTGTGGATAATAATTCACAAAATAATGGAACTTGTGTTGAAATATTGTAACTTCGAAGAATATTGTATATGTATCTTTTGTGGTCCTCGATAGTCCTACCAGGAGAACCACTTGTATTATCTTGTACCCCAATGATTCTAATCGGAAGAACTAATAAGATCCATGAGGTTGTCCCCTCTAATTGTAAAGGTGGGTCATTAGGACCCCAGTGTGGTTACTTGAGCCTACATGTGTAACTTGATCCTACATGATTAACTCGAGCCTACATGTCAGATGAGTTAATTGAAGTGAACGGATGAATATAAATAGAGGTGTAGCTCTCTCATTCGAGACACACACACTCACTTGAGTAGCACACTTGTGGAGGAGAGAAGTAGCTGGATAAGGAGGAGGATCAGGTTTTTGATCTCCTTGCTGGTTTTATCTTTTACCCTTTTTTGGGGGGTATCTATATTGAGGAAGCTTTTGCTAGGTTTTTCCCTTTAGGGTTTTCCGAGGATAAATCTGTGTTGTTCTTGTGATGCTGTTTCTTTCAGTGATCCTGTGTATATGATTTTTTTATGAAAATGAAATGAAATACTGATGTCTTATCTAATCATATGAAAAGTTAACATGGTATCAGAGCTAACCTGAATAGGACAGCTTTCACAAGGAAAAATAGCCCTCTCTCTCTCCTCGAAAGAAATTAGGGCTTCTTGCAGAAGAAGAATTTTTGAGTGAGCCTAGAATAGGATTTCTCTCCTCATTAAAATCGAATTTTAGAGACCCAGATCAATATTTTTGGTTGGGTGAAACTCCAAGAAATTCAAACCCTAGTTTGACCCCGAGCCAGAAAAACCCTAAATACTAAAACTGCTAAGTTTTTGTACATTCACTATATCCCCAGATTGGCAAAGGTTCAGGATCTGAAACTTGCAAAGGCCAAAGAAAGAATAATGATGTACATTGTATCCAAAATACAGCTTCAGATTCACTATATTTTGGGATATATGATCCCTCCAAGTTATGGTTCCATCCTCTTCCATAATTCATCCATAAACAGGACACCTGGAGAAAATCGCTATAGCTTGGGCTACCTAGGTCCAAATGGAATTCATAAAGATGTTCCAAAAAATTCATAGACTTTAATTTCTATGGTATGAATATTAGACTTAGAAGATGAACCAATGAGACGTGGCATGCCATACAACTTCTCTGTTCTGAACAGTCTTGTAACATGTCACCATGGGAAAATGATCATAAATCCCAATTGGTGAAAGCAATTCTGATGAAACTTATGGTTTTAGATCAGTAACATGCAACGTTAGCTCAGTGAGAAATGTAATGCATAAAGAAACATCAATTTCAGAGATATCATAGAAACAGTGACAAGCATTTCTGCAGAAGAAATTGGAAAACTAGGGCTTCCTGTTCTGGGAGCTTCCATCCACTATTTTCAAAAAAGGAGTACATTGGACAGCTCCATTTGAAGAGATATATCTTTCTATACAATCAGATCTAAAAGATTCCAAGTTTTAAAAATTAGGGTTTCTCTGACAAGCCCTAGATCAGCCAGCTCTAGAAGCAGGACGGACACCTCAAATCGGTAAGATCTAATCTTTTGCTATTTGCATTTAAGGTTCTCATTTCAAAGTGATATATCACATAAGTTGACAACTTCCAAGCATGGAAATATTTGATCTCTCTGAATAAAATTAATTGGACACCTACATGAGTAGAGAGGTTCCAGTTCCATATGAAGATGAGGCTCAAATCCTTACACAAGAAGAACTTGTTCAAGGCCAAGAAGATCATTGTTGATTCAATCACGGATCAACTTATACCACAATTGTCTTCTCTAAAGACACCGAATATGTTTGATTCCTTGATCAAGATATTTGAAGATAAGAACTTAAATCATAAGATGGATTTGAGAAAACAGTTGAAGAATGTGAAGATCTAGAATGCATAACAACTTGAAGCTGTAGAAGAAGAATGTATGCCAGAAGTAAGTGATTACTTTCAACTCGACTAATAACAAGAGAAGAAGAATATGGGAGAAATTGAAGATCAAGCTCTCACCATTCAAAGAAGATCCCTCAACCGATGAGGAATATGAAAAACTCAATTCTTGAAGAACCTCTTATTCATCTTATCATTTGGATAAGAAATGATGATTTCATGAATGAAGAAGATGATAAAGCAGAATGATCGAGATGGATTCTACCCATGAAACAAATAAAAGATAAGTATTCAGTTTCCATTTCATGATATTGTTTTGTTATACATTTGATTATATTCATTTGATGTGTTATGCATGATAGATTGTTTACATTAATACTACTAATATGCATGTGATGGGTAAGTAGCTCATGGCGCTATACAACTCTCCAGTGCTACTTATCAAATCTCTTTGCTAACATATTGGATTAGTGCACGATCTCAAGGATTTCATGGTAGAGATGGAAGGCATCTAGAAATTTTTTGTGAGATATGGATGAATTTTGTATTGGGTAAATAGTTGCATGATGCATAACAATTTTTCGTTATGCATATGTTTCATGAAATAGTTCTAACCATGCAACTGGTGCATTTGAATAGTAGGAAAGGTCCTGTACAACCTCCTACAAGAAAAGAAGGATGAGACTTGTTCCGAAGAATAAGTGATGACAATTCAATAAACATGAATCTGAAGCTCCCAGGGTCAGAGACACCATGACGAAAGAAAGAGCTTTAGGAAGCGGTAGAGCCACCTCAAAGGATGAAGACCACCATGGGTATGAGAGATAACTCAAGATGAAGAAAAGAATGCTATAAAAGAAACTATGATAAAAGAATAACAGTTGATCATGGGGAATGATGTATACGATATGATTTCGAGACATAAAGGGAAGTACATAGTATCCTCCATATGGATCTACAAGAAAAAGTGTACAAAGAAAGGTTCATGATTTGCCTCAGAAAGAATAGACTATGACATGAAATACTCTATTGACCACTATATATCAAGCATAGAACCACCTGTATAAAATGAATAAGGAAGGTAATACTCCACTTCAGGGGGAGTGACTACAGAATATATATGAGTTCAACACGGTACGGCATGATGGACAACTTCTTGATGGATCGAGACTTTACCAAGAGTAAAGTGGGTTCCAACCTTCAAAGTTGAATGCAAAAGACTAGGATATGTTGATGATCTGACAAGATGAACTCATGATGAAAGAATACTAGAATGATGTATGGGATATAGTTCCCAAACAAGAAGGAAGGAGTATTGTATCCTCCAAATGGATATACAAAATAGAGCATGCAGCTGACTGAAGTATCGAGAAGTATAAATTAAGATTTGTGGCTAGAGGTTTCTTTCAAAAAGAGGGAATTAATTCTGAAGAGACACTTACTCCAGGAAGTAAGGTACACTTCCTTCAGAACTATCATGGTAGTTTCTTCCATGGTGAAGTAAAGACAAGCCTTCCTTAATGGTATGATTCAGAAATAGTTTTTTCATCGAATAGTCATGAAGATTTGAAGTTGAAGCCAGATGGAATCACGTATGCAATTTAAAGAAGGCCCTCTATGGCCTGAAACAAGCTCCCAGAGCTTGATATGGAAGAATAGATAGTTTCTTGTCGAGCATGGGATTTACCAAGAGTAAAGCTGATCCTAACCTTTATCTCAAGGTTGTAGAAGATGAACTTGTCATCCTGTTATTATATGTGGATGAATTATCCTTGACAGGAAATGAGAAATAGGTCATGGAAAGCAAGAAGAAAATAGCAGAAGAATTTGAGATGAAATACCTTGGGTTAATGCATTATTTCCTAGCTTTGGAAGTATGGCAAAGTTCAGAAGAAATATTTCTCAACCAGGGAAAGTATGTGGTAGAGATATTGAAGAGATTCAATATTTTGGAATGCAAAGTCATGGGCACACCCATGGACTCCAACCTGAAGCTGTTAGATAATGAGTCATCAGATTTAGTGGATATGACTCATTATAGACAGATCATTGGGTCATTGATGTACTTAACAAATACCAGACCATACATTTGTTTTGATTTGAAAACCTTAAGTCAATATCTTGTTCAACCAAGATGGGTTCACCTAGTAACTGCAAAACATGTGATGAGATATATGAAAGGGACTATAGACTTTGGTTTATATTATTATGGTAGCCATGAGTATAGATTGTATGGCTACACAGATGCAGATTGGGATGGAAGTATCTTAGGTAGAAAAACCACATTAGGTAGATGCTTTTGCTTGGGGTCTACTATGAGTTCATGGCTTAGTAGGAAACAGTCCAATGTTTCTCATAGCATGGCTGAAGCAAGATACATAGCAGATTGCTCTACTAAGTTGTGAAGCCATATGGCTTCGGAAGTTGATATCGAGTCTCTTTGAACTAAATATGGATACTACAATGATTCTATGTGACAACTAGAGTTGTGATGACAAAGAACCCTATGTTCCGTCGTAACACATAGAAATTCGGTATTTCTACATATGAGATAAGATGTAGATGATGATGTTTAAGTATTCCCATACTAAAGATAATGATGATGTTTCAGTATTTACATATTGTATATGCAGATGATGGTGATTCTATATTTCTATACTGAATATATAGATGATGATGTTTCAGTATTCCCATACTAAAGATATAGATGATGTTTTAGTATTTACATACTGTAGATGCAGATCATGGTGATTCCGTATTTCTATACTGAATATAGATATGATGATGCTTTTAGTATTTATATACTGAAGATATAGATGATGATGCTTTCAGTATTCACATATTGGAGATATAGATGGCGATAGTTTAGTATTCACATACTGAATATGTAGATGATGATGGTCTGGTTGTTGATGTGCTAAAAAGGCCTTTGTCTCGAGTAAAGTTTGAACACTTTCGAGATAGGCTTGGTGAGGTTCGGAAGAAACTTCCTCGAAAGGGGGAGTAGTGATGTTGTAGTGGGATTGTATCATCCCTGGGCATCTACCCTAAAGTGATCCAGTGACCTCGATCCTCAAGAATGAAGTGGGATTGTATCATCCATGGGAATCTACCCTAAAGTGATCCAGTGACCTCGATCCTTGAGAATGAAGAAGGATTGTATCATCCCGGGGCATCTTTCCAAAAGTGATCCAGTGACCTTGGTCGTTGAGAATGAAGATGGATTGTATCATCCTGGGACATCTGTCCAAAATAGATCTGGTGAATTTGGTCTTTGTGAATGTGGTGGGATTGTATCATCCTTGAACTTCAGTTCAAAATGTATCCGGAGCTCTCGGCCCCCGTGAATGTGGTAGGATTGCATCATCCCTAAACTTCGGTTCAACATGTATCCGGAGGTCTTGGCCCCCGTGAAAGTGGTGGATTGCATCATCCCTAAACCTCGGTTAAAAATGTATCCAGAGGTCTCGGCCCCCATGAAAGTGGTGGATTGCATCATCCTTGAAACATGGTTCAAAATGTATCCAAAGGTCTTGGCCCCTGTGAAAGTGGTAGGATTGCATCATCCCTGAACCTCGGTTCAAAATGTATCCATAGATCTCAGTCCCCATGAATGTGGTAGGATTGTATCATCCTTGAACTTTGGTTTGGAATGGATACGATGACTTCGGTACTCAAGAACGTGTGTTGATCCCATAATTCCTAGAGGAAGGATTGTCTGAGTACCACATCTATGTTGCTCCTGTAATTCCGAAAGGAAGGATCATTAGTAACTCTGTAAAGACCTAAATCCCATAATTCTGAAAGGAAGGATCATTGAATTGATCCCATAATTCCAATAGGAAGGATTGTCTGAGTTCCACATATGTGTTGATCCCATAATTCCAATAGGAAGGATTGTCTGAGTTCCACAGATGTGTTGATCCCGTAATTCCAATAGGAAGGATTGTATGAGTTCCACATATGTGTTGATCCTGTAATTCTGAAAGGAAGGATCGTTAGTAACTCTGTAAAGACCTAAATCCCATAATTACGAAAGGAAGGATCATTGAATTGATCCTGTAATTCCAATAGGAAGGATTGTCTGAGTTCCACAGATGTGTTGATCCCGTAATTCCAATAGGAAGGATTGTCTGAGTTCCACAGATGTGTTGATCCCGTAATTCCAATAGGAAGGATTGTCTGAGTTCCACAAAGGTGTTGATCCCGTAATTCTGAAAGGAAGGATCATTAGTAACTCCGTAAAGACCTAAATCCCGTAATTTTGAAAGGAAGGATCATTAGTAATTTCGTAAAGACCTAAATCCTATAATTACAAAAGGAAGGATCATTGGTAACTCCGTAAAGGCCTAAATCTTGTAATTCTGAAAGAAAGGATCATGTTGATGTTGATGTTTTTATGGTGATGATGATGTACTGATCGAAAGATAAGAGTTTAATGATGATGATATTTTGATGTTTTCATGATGATGATGATGATGTACCGATTGAAAGATCAATGTATGATGATGATGATGTACTGAATGAAAGATTAGAGTATGATGATGATTATGATGTACTGATCGAAAGATCAGAGTGTGATGATGATGATGTACTGATCAAAATATCAGAGCATGATGATGATGTACTAATTGAAAGATCAGAGTATGATGATGATGATGTACTGATCAGAGTATAACAATGATGATGTACTGATTGAAAGATTAGAGTATGATGATGATAACGTACTGATCAAATGATCAGTATGTGATGATGACAATGTACTGATCAAAAGATCAGAATATCATGATGATGATGCTGTTCAAGAATCAAATTATGATTATGGTTCTGATCACAATGTTACTGATCAAGTTGTTGATCAAAAGAACAAAATGCTGAAGAAGTTGTTGCTGATCGAAAGATCAAAGTACTGAAGATGTTGCTGATCGAAATGTTGAAGATGTTGTTGCTGATTGAAAGATCAAAGTGTTGAAGATGTTGCTTATCGAAATGTTTAAGATGTTGTTGCTGATCGAAAGATCAAAGTGCTGAAGATGTTGCTGATCAAAGCGCTGAAGATGTTGCTGATCAAAAGGTCAAAGTGTTGAAGATGTTGCTGCTGATTGAAAGGTCTAAGTGCTGAAGATGTTTTTGAAGATGTTGCTGATCAAAAGGTCAAAAGATGCTAATGCTGATCAAAGAGTTGTTGTCATTGAAAATTGAAGACGAAGACTATATGATGTTGAAAAGCTTCCAATGATTTATAGATGTGTTACCCTGATGATGTTGATGATGTCATCTCCTACTATTTTTGTTGTTGTTGTAGAATACCCTTCTCGTTAAGAGGGAGTGTTGAAATATTGTAACTTTGAAGAAAATTCTATATGTATCATTTGTGGTCCTCAATAGTCCTACCGAGAGAACCACTTGTATTATCTTATACCCCGATGCTTGTAATCGGAAGAACTAATAAGAGTCGTGAGGTTGTCCCCTCTAATTGTAAAGGTGGGTCATTAGCACCCCAGTGTGGATACTTGAGCCTACATGATTAACTTGAGCCTACATGTTGGATGAGTTAATTGAAGTGAACGGATGAATATAAATAGAGGTGTAGCTCTCCTCATTGGAGACACACACACTCGAGTAGCGCACTTGTGGAGGAGAGAAGTAGTTGGAGAAGGAGGAAGATCAGGTTTTTGATCTCCTTGCTAGTTTTATATTTTACCCTTTTTTGGGGGGCATCTATATTGAGGAAGCTTTTGTTGGGTTTTTCCAGGATAAATTTGTGTTGTTCTTGTGATGCTGTTTCTTTCAGTGATCCTGTGTATATTATTTTGTTATGAAAATGAAATGAAATACTAATGTCTTAACTAAGCATATGAAAAGTTAACAACTTGATTCCTTTTTTTCACTAGCAAATTTAGTTAACTTAATCGATGAAAATTAAGACGCATTATCAAAGACTAGTGAAATTGGAACCCCAAACCTGGTCATAATATTTTATTTGCAAGAAGTCAATGAGTGCATACTCATTCACTTTGTGTAATGGAATCACTTCTACCCATATCGTGAAGTGAGTAGTAGCTATGAGAATATATTTATGCTGTAATGAAAAATTTGGATTAATTTTTCCAATGATGTCAATACCCCATTGTTCAAAAGTCTCCGAAATAATAACATGTTGCAAGGGTTTGGCCTCTTTTGCTAGTCTTCCCCGATTCTTTGGCATATGTCACATTTTCTTACATATTCATGAGAATTTTTAAACAATGTTGGCAAGTAATATCCAGCTCGTAGAATCTTGTGAGAAGTAGGATCTCCCAAAAAATGTCCTCCGATAGGCCCATCATGCAATTCTTTGACAACTTTAGAGGCATCTTCTTGTTCAAGGCACCTCAGAAATACCCCATCATAGTTCTTCCCAAGAAGAAATCCATCAATTATTTGGTAAGAGGATGCCTTTACAAAAAGTTCCCTTCATTTTTTAGAATTCCATTTCTCTGGTAAATATCCTTGTTGAAGGTAATGTACCAGATCTATGTAGCAATATTCAGGAGCTGTAAAGATAGGACATATATCAATCATATGTAATTTTGCTTCATTTTCCCAATCATCATCTTCATTATTCCGACCTTCAGCCATTAATTTACACATCCCATGTCCTTTGATAATGGTAGATGGTTTGAATTCCAAGTCGTATTCATGTAACGTTGTCACCCAATTCCCTCTTCATTCACCCAATTCCTTTTATACAAAAAGGGTTCTGACAACTAGATGAGGGACAATTACCTTGGTTTGGTTTTTCAAAATGTAAGGTATGAATTGTTTCATTTCTTTAATACTGCATATGCTTTCTTATCTATAGTAGGATAGGTCAACTCAACCCCTTGTAACCCAGTTCTCATAAATGATATTGGGTACCCATCTCCCAATTCTTGTTTTGTGTAAGCACTTCTACAAGTGAGTTATACGAGGCAAAAGTGTACATAATAAAATCTTTTTCAAAACCCAAAATTTTAAGAGAAGCCATGTGAGGTATTTCTTCTTTGATGTTGTTAACGGCACCATTCTCTATATTGGTCCAATTAAATTCTAGACTCTGCTTTACCATTTGTTGCAAAGGTTTTACTATCTGTGAAAAATCAGGAACAAACCTTCGAACAAAATTTATGGTACCCATGAATAATTGTGTACCTTTTTTGTTGTGGGGTAAGGAAATCTAAGATATGGATTCTCTTCTCTCTGAGTCTATGGAGATTCCATTCTTAGAAATAATATGGCTTAATAGTTTTCCCTCTTATACTGCGAATATGCTTTTCTTAGGATTTAAACTATGTTGTATTTTCTACAATGACCAAAAATTTGTTTCAAATGAAAAACATGATATTCTCTCTTCTTAGATAAAACTGTTACATCATCTGGATAAACTAACACATTGTGGTATATTAAACCTCAGAAAGTGATATCCATTTCCCTTTGAAAAGTGGCTCCAACACTGATGAGACCAAAGGGCATTCTTCTGTAAGAAAATGTTCCCCACTTTGTTCAAAATATGGTTTTCAGCATATCTTTCTCAGCTACCAACACTTGATTATAGCCTGGAAACCCATCTAATAGGGAGAGCAATTCAAAACCTAAGACCATTTTAAAATATATTCCATTGGTGGAACTGGATAATTATCTTTATCTAAAGCTTGGTTTAGATTTTGGAAATATATACATAATCTTATATCACTATACTTCTTCCTTACTGGCAGCAAATTTGCTACCCACTCTGAATTCTTGACTTTGAAAATGATCTTTGCATCAAGTAATTTCTTTACTTCATTTTGGATTAGAGGTTCCAACTTGGGATGCATTTTTCTTAGTTGTTGCTGGAATGGTTTAATTCCCACTTTAATAAGAATAATATGCTCGATAATAAGGGTTTCGTAGGTCTTCAAGTATTCATATGTCCAAGAAAAAATGTCCTCATATTATTGAAACAAACTGATAAATCTGATTATTTCTCCTGGTGAACAACATTTTCCCAAGTTTACATACTTGGGTTCATCCTCTGTCCCTGGATTAATCAGTTCATATTGCATAAATGAACTATTTGTTTTGACATTGGCAGGTGGTGCAGAGAGAAACTTCCTATGGCTTAGGGGTACCAAAACAGAAAGTATGACACCACAAATCAATCTTTCCCAATATACAAGAGTAGTAAGAAAATATAACACTAAGGGATATAGAATCGTACCTTGTTCTGAATGGTTAAAGTAGATCCTCGTTGAGATTTTCCAATGCAATTGCAATTATAAATTTCTCTCAATAATAGAAAAAAAGAAAGCATGATATATATAAATGTGTTAGGTGTACTCTAGAATATGTAATCAATCATGTATAAGCAATTAAATACGTCCAAGGATTCAATATTCATATTCAAAATGCACATGAATGGACAGGAAAAGATATTTCTATTAGTAAATTAGAGATACAATAGTGACGGACTCTGTCAGAACATCTATGAACTATAAAAACCGAGTCCTCCACCTGGGCCTCCACCACTTCAATCCTCCATATCTCAATAGAAAGCTCACAAATCAAATGCAAGCTTGGGAAGAATACTATGTGCTCCAATGGACAAACGGATGCAAACTCAAGTATAAGAAAAATGGAGGAAACAATGGACTATGGTTTCCTTACTTTTCAATTTCTTCTCGTTCAAAGTATCCAAGGGGTTCCTTATATAACACTCCAAAGAGGTAATAGATGGTTGAATCTGAGCATTCTCAAGGAATTTGGAAGGTCAAGAATCAAGTTATTTGGAATCAAATGAGGAAAATTCCAAAAATATTTGTCATTTTGCACACATCCCGATGTACACAGGTTTGAGGTAAAAAGATGCGTATACACATAGGTATTTCTTTAAACGTCATGTATAGGTATAAACAAGCAATTTTGGGGGATGATCTTGGAACATCAAAGAATAATATAAGTCCATGGGGTCCAAAGAGTCTACGAAGGGACAAGGAAGGCCATGAATGTGTGATCCACCTTGTGTTGTAAAATCAGCTATAACAGATGCCCCCTAATGTGTCAGGTCAGAGGGGTAGCATGATGGCCAAAATACATTATAAAATCCATCCAAAAGTGGAGTAATGAATACCTAGGTGGAAGAACTAGACACTCATCAGTATGATACAATAGTCAATATCTGCATGTGACTGCAAATACATGTAGCGGTCCCAGATACATAAGAGTACAATGGCCATGAATAAGAATGATATACAAAGTTTTATGTGTGGTCATCGCCATGTACAATATACAATGGATAAAGATCTCTATAGTGGATGAAGATATTTGATATATACTGGAAACACTGGAATCATGATCATGAGAGCTGAAATCTCATTAATGTTGGAACGACCAAGGATGTAGCATGTATGAAATGTCACCAAGCTGGAATTTCTTCTACACAAACCACTACAAGTACATTTCCTGCAATGTTAATATATGGGTCAAGGTCGAACATAGTAGTCCATAATCTGATTACTAGTCATTGACATATACCATTAAAAGACGGGAGATAACAGATCGATAATGAAAATGGGAATCAAGGTACAGAGTGAAATAAAACAAGTGTGAATAGATGTGTTGAGGTCAAACACTTGAAAGAATCCATCGATCAAGGGACATTGATGTATTCCCAAAACTATCGATGGTGAGGGAACCTACCACTAATGAGAGTAAGTCTCAAGGCACTCAAATGAATCTAGACTCATATTCTAGAATAAATGATATGATGTTGATGGAATGGAATGGAATCCACTGGAAGGAGGGAATTAAGGAATCTCCCATCAACCAACATGAGGTACTCAGTAAAAATGAATAATGTGGAAGAACTCAATGAATAAGATGTGCATGAACCAGTAACAATACTGGGAATGGTCGACATAAAAAGTCAAGATAACTAAGGAATGGACAAATTAGGCTTAAACTTCCTTCAAACAAGATCATAAGGTAAGTGGGGACTGAAGGCAGGAAGCATGGAATCGATATGTAAACTGGGAAATCTTTGTGACATAGGATGCATCAACAGAGGCTCCATGGGGACTGGAAGTGTAACCAATCAATGGAGATAAACTCAAATTAATGAGTATAACTCCTAAATTCATACTCCAATGGATGTGACATATAGTTCTCTGTTCGAAGGCGACATGACTCGACTACTTCCAAAGATAACATCTTTTCCCATATGTATTTTTTTGTGTTTCTCTTTTTTTGGACTTTTTTAAGATATTTTGAAAATTTTGAAAAATAATAAAAGTGTTTTATAGTACATATCTTGGAGGAGATGAGTGCTAGGGACATACAAGCTAGTTCCAAGTAGTGGAACATACCTATGCTCAATGCACGGAAACATGTGCAGGATAATGACACTCAGGGGAAGGTCTCTTGTCGGTAAAGGGGTGATCAAGCTGCAAAGGATATGTAAAAGGCTCTGCTTGGCTAGACATAAAACAAGCTTGGGATATATGGCTTATAATGATTAAGCAAGGAGCCAACATAAATCTCAATAAGGCAAGTAAAACTTATGAAATCCAATTCCAACTTGATATATACAAGGGAGTCCTGATGGAGAAAATCTAGCATAAATTTCAAGAGGAGTATGACGATCTTTCTCAAGGACATTGAAATACTTAAAAGGGAATCCCACAACCCATGAGGAAACTCAATATGGGCACCAAATGAAAAAAGGATCTAACTATGGAACCCATGTATAGGAAATCTCTACCATTCACACAATACCACTTCTAACAGCAACATGAAAGTCTTGTCATATCATGGAATGGGTTTGTACCTAAGGTTAAAATGAAACTATCATAAGGTCATGCAAAATGTAGGCATATGTGAAATCCTAACCTATATGCCATTTCATACATATACTTGTAGTAGGAATGAATGGATTAAAGAATCGGTCAAAAGGTGCTCAAAATGAGCCCCTACAACACCATGTTAGTCCAAACAGTCCAAAAATGGTCAAAAATGGGTCAAAACTATAGAAAGTAGGTAAAATTTTCAAAAGAAAATTTCTATAAAATAGTATAAAAATAAATTTTTCCATACCATTTGAAAATTTACCCACCATAGTGATTTATAGACCAAAATATTGAGAAGCTAATTTCGAGAGCATCCATCCATGAAATCGCCACCCTTTGGTTTAGGTAACTCATCATGCCCTACTCTTCCATTTTCATGCATTTATTTTTACATTTGATGGTCAATTTTTTAACTTATCCCATCCCAAAGAGGGTACTTTCATCCCATAAGGAAATTGGGTCTTTTTTCACATATAGGGCTAGGTATACGTGGAAAATACCATGATACTTGCGTACGTACACGGGTGTTTCTAAAACAGTTGCGTATAGGGCTGTAAACAAGAAATTCAAAGGTAAAAACTAATGGAACTTGGAAATTATTGTGGAGGATGGTTCTAGAGTAAAGAGAGTGTGAACATGGAGATGTTGAAAATGTCGTGAAAGCTGATCTAATTGATCAAAAGACACTAAGGGATTGTGGGATACACAAGTTTTGGCTCCTTTGAAGTTAAGGGAAAAAAAAAGGCTACTCCAGTTGCTTGTGTATTACTGAGATCCTGACTTAGAGACATTTCAGTTAGATGGGATGCCCTGTTACCTACTAAGTCGTACTTATTCGTTGTTATCAAGTGATCCTAGTGAACCGAACAAAGATGATTTGTTCGGATTTCAGAAGACCTTCAGACTTGATTCTGGGAAGTGTTTTTTTTATCTACCACATGTTCATACCCCCTTGGGGGAGTTGTAATAAAATGTTCTAGCATGGTAGTGTCTATAAAAGACTCAGTCTCCTAGAATCATTTGTCAATCCAGTCAGCCCAAAGTGTTTTTTCCCTTGGTTATTATTGGTTATTGAATAAATGACCAATAATTTCTGAGTTTTTCACTCAATACCTCCAAAATTGGGGTGGGCGGCTTGACATTTAGGCCTATTGAGGTTATTAGAGTCTGTGTGTCAATCTATAAACATGATAGGCATTATGGTCGAGTCATATGAATATGTGCTAAGTCCCCTATTTATTTATTTATTTTTTAATTTTAGTTTTTCCACAAAACTTAGGCTATTTTTTTAATAGTCTAAATGGAAAAATTGGTCTTGTAATAAAAATGGGGTCAAAAGTTAGTTTCAGTCATGTTGGTGCTCTTTTTCTGATTTGGAGCACCCAGTAAACCCATAAACCCACTTTTCCTAAGTTTTGAGTGATTTTTCCACCACTTACATAAGAAAATCCAAAACATAAAATATTAATTAATTTAATTAAAAAATAATTAAATAATGGAGCAACTCCAAGTTCCTAAATCATTGGATTCTCATCCAATTTGACTAAAATCAGTTTCTATTGGGATCCTTGATTTTTTTGGGGACTTTTCTTTGATCAAGGCATCAGTTTCAGTCCCTCTTAGCTCCTCTGTGAGTTCATTAAGGTTTGGAGGGAATCTCTCTCCCTCATGGGGTGAATTGTGTTGTGTTGTACATTCATGATGAGTTGGGTGAGCCAATAGGTGGTGTGGTGGTGCCTCAGGTGAGAGGTGGCACACCTAGACTATTTGATTCACTTCATATCTCACCCAGTTCATTGCAGATCATCTCCCAGCTCCTCTCTCAATCAGGATTTGCGTCCCTTTTGGTCGAGTGGGCCTATTTTTTCTATAAATTGTGGTTTCCATTTCCTTCTTGAAGTTAGTTCGAGTTGGAAAGAATAAGATTGCTATTGTAATATTGTTGTAATATTTTCATTATTGGAATAAAGAAGCTTTGGAGGCTAAATGGTGTGATGCTCTCATGTGTGTGGAATAAGCATTGTCTTGTGGCTATTGATGTTGCAGGTTTTCCTCTCAATTTTTGCATCTGAAACTTGTCTGGCTTGAATGATTCAGCTGAATCAATAGGAGTGTAGTTGGGAAAGTAATATTACTTATTTCTTCTGTATCTCATAGCATATTTGTTTGAATATCTATAATATACATGCTTAATAAGCTTGTTTGCATGTAATTCTCATCTCTTTTTTTCATATATATATCAAGATCTCATAAGGTTTTGTGCAAGGTTGTGTGTTTAGCTTTAAGGTGGAAAGGATTGAAAGAGATGTGGATCTAGTTTGACTGCACTGTAAATCTGAAATTTTTGTGGAGGCATTTCCCCTCTTCATTCCACTAACAAGTTTCCCGTGCAAATCTATCCAGTAACAGGCCTTCCCCCTTCTCTTCCTCCATTTTATTAAAATCAATCTTCAAATTACTTGTTTGTCCTCTTATGATCCGATCTACTTCTAAAAATTTCTTATACATTGTTAGATCTAGTTCCTAAGATTATTTTTGCTTAGATCTGACAGTTCATAAAGAATATCATATTTTAAAGATAGATCTAGGTGAAGAAATTCTATTTTGCAAGTAGCTAAATCATAGATCTAAAGCTTGCTCATAAGGTATTTTCTTTTTTTTTCACTCTTTAAAGATTTAAATTCTGCAATAAAGTTCACATCATATTGGTTTCCCAAAATACAAGCTGAGATCCCAAGGAAATATTTCTTTCCTTGGTTCATTTTTGCAAAACTAAATTCTTCCTTTTTAAAAAATTTTAACTTAGTATTTTTTTGGTAATTAGTGTGGTGACAAAAAAAACTTTTAAAGTTTTTTTGGGCACATTTTATTTTAATATCTTGATTTTTTTTATCATATTTAAAAAAAAAGAGAAGGATACTCTTCCCATTTTCTGACTCTTGGGTGAACTGGACCTTCCCGAAGGCTTCCTCAACTGCTGTGCTTCCTTATTTGGCTTGTTGTAAGCTTGTTGTAAGCATTTGGATCCTAGATAACAAGGAGAAAAGTGCAGGTGTTTTTCTGATATTGTAACATTTAATAATAAAGAATCACTTTGAGTAGGATCTTTCAAGCCCACTCCCCATCCCCCCTGGGGGGATCCGCGTTTGTTTCACTTTTTTGCACATTTTCTCGTTTTTTGATCTAGCTTAGTCTTGTCATGTAAGATTGTATAATTTGATCATATTTTTCATTATTCCATATTTTTAAATCAAATTAATACTAATACTTACCCCATGAATCCCCTATTGAACCGAAAGGTGAAAGAGGATCATGGTAAGATTAATTAGAAAACCTGTGGTGTGTGTTTTTGCTTCTATTTTATTTGTTACTTTTCACAAGAAAATAGTAAAATTAACCCCTCCTTGATTTCCCAATTAAGGTCCACTTGGACCGAAAGATATTCCTGGAGGGTCTTTTTTTTAACAAGAACATGCTCTTAAAATTTACTAAAATTTACAAGAATCCAATCTGTATGTTCTGCACTTGTCTGCGATTCAATTGATCAATCAAGGTGCATCAAAAGCAATGCGATTGAATAGAATAATTAATATTCAATTTCCCAATTAACCATTGCAGGAGAAAATGCAAAGCCTCGATTAAACCATAAACGGTGGAAAAATACCCAAAGGAAGTGGGAACTACTGGATAGTGACCTCGAGGAATCGATCATTGTTACATCCTATTAGGTGTATTACGAACATAGTCTCAGAGACTCCATCCATCACACACATTACTTGCGGGTAACCTTAATGGTTATTACTTTTGGACATACTCCAAGTACCCCTCAGGTATATCTGGAGTCACCCCCACCTAATTTAATTCACTCAATTTTCACATTAATTTAAAATGTATGAAGATACAGTCGCACAACATTCACTCCAGTACTTGCAAGAACTCTTAATTATTTTTAGCACCATTTAAGGCACTGGTCAACTG
This sequence comes from Pseudotsuga menziesii, assembly GCA_001517045.1. Lineage (NCBI taxonomy): Eukaryota > Viridiplantae > Streptophyta > Pinopsida > Pinales > Pinaceae > Pseudotsuga > Pseudotsuga menziesii. The sequence continues at coordinate 767,883 of LPNX010476513.1, read as the reverse complement.
TTTATTTCTTTTAATCTATACGTGATTGCTGTCATATGGTGCTTACTTGTGATTGTTTCATCATGTTATCCATTGTTTACAATTGTTAAATCAAAACTCCTAAAAAACTTACTCATTTAATGCCATCATCATCTAAGTAACTAGCCTAAGTAACTTGTAGGGTCTACCCCCCTTGGCTTTGTTAGGATTTTTCCCCTAAACGGAGGAGTCAAGAACAAGGTGAAAGCCTTGAATCTAGACTTTCCGCTAAGGACACACCGAGTGGCTTGAATATTTATTCCATGTTCCCCATAGGTATGTGAAAGGTGGAAACATATTTTCACTCTGTTGTTGTGGATAAATCTTTTAAATCTAGAGTACAACTTAGCTTAACTTTTTTCTAAAGAACTAAAAAGATAAAAGTTTGATTGATCTTGTCTTTAAAACAAAAAATTAAAATTCGATCCATCTAGTGACTCCACTGTCTAATATCCCTCCAAGGATTTATACCCAATGTAACCCCGAATGATTATTCAATCATCTCCTTAATCCTGAAAGGTTTATTAGCAAAAGGTTGAATAGGCAGACTTCTTGTAGAATCCTTGAAGATTTAGGAGACCAATCCCTCTCAGATATTTATCACATATTTGAAGAGAGTCACACTCAAACATCTACCTTAATGTATGATTTTTTCAAACCCCTTAAATTTTCTCAGATAGCAGGTGTCCTCATTCTATCTCGGGTGATTCTATCAAGAAGCTTCCTACCTTCCAAGGAAATAATTCCATCACAGCCAAGTGCCACTTGTAGAAGTTTGAAAAGAACCTAGTCTCTTATTGCATTGATGGGGCCAATGACCATGATGATGTCAACATGAAGTTGTTTTACTTATCCCTAGAAAAATATGCTGGAGAATGGTACCTTGACTTGGAAGACAATTCATATGCAACCCTTAAGGACTTCCTAGATGGTTTTAGGGAGAAGTAGGGAGAAAAGAAGGAACCTAGACATCAACTTTATGCCCTCCACACCATCAAGAAGATGGAGAATGAAACCATGGATGAATTCAACACTAAATTTAGGCATGTGGTTGTGGACCTTCATAGGCTGAATGATGCTTCTATCCTCATATACTACATTGAATCCTTCATCAGTGACTTAAGGTACATGGTTGAGAGATAAAGAACATGTCAGTATTAAAGCTTCCTAGATCCTTGCCGAAAAAATTGAAACAAACATTAAATCATTGAGTAAATCTAAAATACCTGTAAACACCAAAGAAAACCCTTCTCACAATAAAGAGACCAAGGGAAAAGCTGTTAAGTCAGAAGAGAAGGGAACTTCTAAAGATCCCATGAAAGAGATGGCAGAAATGATGAAAACCATGGTTACTAATCAAAACTGTCAAATGGCCAAACATGATGCACAGTTGAATCACATATAGAATAGATTGGTGATGCTGGAAAGGAATAATGGACTAAGGAACTTTCATCCCAAGAAAAATCAGATATATCAAAATAAATCCCCTCATCAAGAACCTAGTATAGCAAACCATTTAGACTCATCTAACATGGTAGACGGAATGATTCAATGGTGTAGAACCTATGAAAAATTCCGCCAGGAGAGTACTTGTTATGTTGCAAATCAATTCATGGAACATGGACTTCTTGAGATTAGTGGTCAGGAAACAACTTCAAGTGAGCCTGATCATGTATACATGGTAGGAAAAACCTACCTTTTGTCAAACCAGCATTGGAAGCAAGCCATAGATTACATTCATGAGAAGGACCTACTTTTCCACTTCTATGGTGAAATGCCTACTCCAGAAAATGTTAAGGAAATGAAGGAGGATATATTCAAAGGTGCAGTTTATCAAATGATGGAAAATTATTCACCAGCTAAACAGTACAAACCTAAGGTAACAACTCCTCCTTTTCTAAATACCCCTATTTTCCTAGAATAAAATATTGACATGGGAAAATGGTTGAATGTTGTTAAGGTATTTGCTTATCCAATTGACATCCTTCAAATTCCTGCTCAAAAAGAAAATTTGTTAAAATCCTTAAAGGATAGTCATAATAAAACTCATGATGTTTTCGAAGAGGATCCTCTCCCTAGTAATAATGCTATATTTGAAGATGAACCTATTAAACCTAAGGATATGCCTATATTCCTCAACAGTGTTGATCCGAGAAGAGGAGACCACCTGCCTTTTTATGTCTCTCTTTTAGTGGATAATATTCTCCTTCATAACTGCATGTTATATTCAGGTGCTTCATCAAATGCCATAACAATAAAAGTAATGGAACAACTAAATCTAAGGATCACACGACCCTACCACAATGTTTGTGCAATGGATGCAAGAGAAGTTGAAGTGGTAGGGATAATCTTAAATATCCATGTTAAGTTGGCAAAGTATCTTGACATCGACATGGCGATGGATGTGGTAGTGATTGATGTGCCAGATAATTGGGGTATATTGTTATCTAGAAAGTGGGTTGGAACTCTTGGTGGGTACATTCAAATGGATTGGACATATTCTACTATAGTTGCATCAAAAAACACAAGGGTGATACTCCATAGGGATAAATAAAGGAAACTGCATGTAGAAAACCCTAAAAATGATGGAAATGAATTTTTACATTGCACTGAAAACTTTGGAAACTATGTTATCTTGTCAAATTTCATGGCCCCTATTAAGGAAAACATTAAAGATGAAAATATAGATGGACTTTGGCAAATTTACTTTAATGGGGCTTCTTCCAAAGCCAAAAAGGGTGCAGGCATCATGATCATTTATCCTTCAAATAAAATCTACAACTTTTCTTTCAAGTTAGATTTTGAAGCATCGAACAATGTAGCTGAGTATGAGGCATTGCTTCTAGGGTTAGAAACCGCTAAAGTATTGGGAATAAAGATGTTAAACATAAAAGGTGATTCAGACTTAGTCATCCTCTAGCTTAAGAATCAGTATCAGTGTAAAAATGATAGACTAAGGAAGTATAGAAATGCCATATGGGACACCATTGAATGGTTTGATGCACTTAATATTAAAATATCCCTAGGGAAATGAACAGGTTAGCAGATAAGTTGGCGGTAGAAGCATCCACCCTCCAGCCTTCAAATGAGATAATTAATGGGAATGGAAAAATGGAAATTGATTTCATACCTTCAATTCTGGATAATTTATATCACTGGCAGGTGTTTAAATATAATGAACAAATATTGAGATTCATCCATAATTTCCAAGAGTTTGAGGGTGAAAATATCAGTTATCAGTAGAAGGGTAAAGAGTATCATAAGTTAAAGGATAATGTAAGGAATCACACATCCCGAGTAGCCTTATAGATTTTGAAAATATGTTTCATTGACAGGATCATCATAAAAACAAAAAAGAATCAATAAAAATTGGGGATTATATGGAAATAAACATAGGAATTGTTAAATACCCCAAGTTAATAAAAATTGGAAAAGGTACTTCGGAAAAGCAAAGTAACAGTTTGATCAACTTAATCAAAGAGTATAGATATGTGTTGGCCTCTAGTTATGATGAGCTTAAATACTATTTGGAAGATGTGTTTCAACACACTATTCCCCTCACAGAAGAGGCTAAGGAGGTCAAGCCTTTCCAACAAAAGCTTAGGTGAATAAATCCTAAGTTGGCCCCCATTGTGTAGAAGGAACTTCAGAAGATGTTAGCAACAGGGATCGTAGCACCTACATGTTGATGTATATGTAACTTCGGAATGTATTCTTATATGTATTTTATATATTGTAACCCGATGTTTATTCCGGGATGCTTCTATTATGTATTTGAGTTATATTGTCTTACCCCGATGTTCCAATCGAGAGGATTATTAATGTAAACAAGTCTTGTCAAGTCATTAGGTAAGTCCCCACAATTTAGGGGCACTTGGGTTATTATACACTAATTAAGGTGTAGGCTCGAGTAAGTAATTGTAAGTTAAGCCTACATGGTTGAGTGCACTTCAAGTCAACGAAAGAATATAAATAGAGAGTGAGAGTCTCTCTATTTATCACTTGTGAATTACATCACTTGCTCTCTTAAGTGTGGCACACCTTTGGAGAAGGAAATACTTTGGCTTGATAGAAGACAGAAGGCTGCTGTTGTGTTGGGAGGTCATCTTACTATTTTGGGGATCACATCTTGTGGTGATACTATCTTAGAGGAAGTTGAGGGGTTTTCTCCATTTATGTTTTCCCCTCCTAAAATATTTGTGTCTCTTGTCTCTTGTGATGTGCTTATGTGATTGCTATGCTTGTTATTCTCTCAGTGAAAAGATCTTAACATAATGCTAGCTTAAATGTTGAAAAACTAACATGGTATCAGAGCTAACCTGAGAAGAAGACATTGTGCAGCTACAGGAACTAGGGCTTCCTATTTTGTGGATCTTCCTCCACATATTTTCAGCAAAAGTATGCTAGGATGTCTCTCCATGGAAGTGTGCATCTTTCTGTCGATGCGGAATTCAATTTCAAGCATTTTCAGTTTCGATGTGGAACTTAGGGCTTTCTATAGAAGAGGAATTTTTTAGTGATACCAGAATAGGATTGTTATCCTCATCAAAACCGAATTTTAGAGACCTGGATCAAGAAATTTGGTTGGGTAAAACTCCGGGAAAGTCAAACCCTAGTTTGACCCCAAGCTAGAGAAACCCTAAATGCTAAAACTGCTAAGTTTTGGTACAGTAGATATATTCCGAGATTGGAGATGTCTCAGAATCTGAAAATTATAGGAGCCGAAGATAAAATAGTGATTCACACTGTGTCCAAAGAGATACCTCTGATTCTCTATATTCTGGGAGATATGATCTCTCCAAGTTAGGGTTCCAGCCTCTTCCAGAAATCATCCATAAAAAGGACACCTGGGGAGATCTGCAATATCTTGGGCTACAGAGGTCCAAATGGAATTCCTGAAGATGTTATAGAAATGGAACAGACTGTAAATTTTTTTGGTCTGAAGTTCAGACTTAGAAGATGAACCAGTGACACGTGGCATTCCATACAACTTCACTGTTCTGAACAGTCCAGTAACAGGTTACCTTGGGAAAAGGATCCTAAATCCAAAATGGTGAAACCAATTCTGATGAAACCTATGGTGTTGGATCAGGGACAGGAAATATTACCTCAGTGATAAATTTAAGACACAGAGGATTAGTAATTGAGGATATATCACAGAAACAGTAACAGGAATTTCTGTAGAAGAAATCAGAAAATTAGGGCTTCCTGTTCCGGGAGTTTCCCTTCACTGTTTTCAGAAAAGGAGTACATTGGACAGCTCCATTTTAAGAGATCTATATATTCATCCAATAATATCTGAAGGATTCCAATTTTTGAAAATTATGGTTTCTGCGACAAACCCTAGATCAGCAAACTCCGGGACAAGGGCGGACACCTCAAATCGGTAAGATCTAATCCTTTGCTATTTCCATTTGAGGTTCTCATTTCAAAGTGATCAGCTTGATGATAATATTGGTGAAGTTGACAACTTCCAAGCATAGAAGTATTTTATCTCTCTATATTGGACACCTACATGAGCATAGAGGTTCCAGTTTCAGAGGGAGACGAGGCCAAAGAAGACATCATGCTCATGCTGCAGAGGATGATGAACCATCCAGAAAGAGATCCAGATATGAAAGTGAAGATTCTTCAAGCGAGGATGAATATGTTCTAATATCAGCTCTCACAGGATTGAAGAAGAACCTTCTCTCCATTTCAGCATTGATGCAAAAGGAATGCAAGTTGCATTCATAAATGTTCAAGTCATCATGTGGCCAAAAGGAAAGACTATCGATGATGTGGTAGTGATTGGAGAACAAGAAGGAGGCTTGTACAAATTGAAGGGCCATCCAAGAAAAAGCCTTGATCCATGACATAGTAGAGCCAAATGAGATTTGGCATAGAAGGCTTGCACATGTGCATTACAGAGCACTACCTAGTGCAAGCAAAGCTGTTGAAGGTCTTTCTGAATTTCAAGCTATTTGAAGGAAAGAACAAAATCAGAATATGACCTAAAGAAACTAGTTGAAGAATGTGAAGATCCAGAATGTAGAGACCATGCAGTCATAAGAGTCTCTCAAATCAAGAACAACTTGAAGCGGTGAAGAATGCAGAAGTGGTGATGGCCACCTTGAATGGCCTCCCAGGATCGTGGAATTCATTTATTCAAGGAATGTGTTCCAAAAGGAAGTGATTACATTTCAACAGACTTCAAGAAGAAGAAGAAGCTCGATTCATAAGAAGAGAAGGGGAGATGGAAGAAACTGAAGATCAAGCTCTCATCATCCAAAGAAGATTCCTCAAGCAATGAGGAATATGAAGATCTGAACTCTTGAAGAACTTCTTATCCACCTCAGCATTTGGATAAGAAACGATGCTATCATGAATGAAGAAGACGATGAAGCTGAAGACTCAAGAAGGAGTATACCCACGAAACAAATGAAGATAAGTATTCAATTGTCATTTCATGATATTGTTTTGTTATGCATTTGTTTATATTCAGTTATTATATTATGCATGATAGGATGTTTGCATTAATGACAGTATACTACTAATATGCATATGGGTAAGTAGCTCATGGTGCTATATAAATTCTCCATTGCTACTTATCTAGAATGAAACCTCTTTGCTGACATATTGGATTAGTGCACAATCCCAATGTTGTCCTGGTAGATATGGAAGGCATCTAGAAAGTTTCAGTAAGATATGAATGAATGTTGTATTGGCTAAAGTAGTTGCATGATCATATATTAATGCATAAGTATTTTCCAGTATGAATATTCCTTATGAAATGTTTCTAACCATATAAATGCATTTGACTTGTAGGAAATATTGCATACATAATCGCCTACAAGCAAAGAAGAATGAAGACTTGTTCCGAAGAACAAGTGATGACATTTCAAAATGAAGAATAATATGACGAGTGCAGTGAAATCATTGATGCAGAACCTTCTAGCATCCAAGAAGAAAGGGAAGACCAGTTCAAGAAGAATGATGTCAGGGCACTGTATCGATACATGAAGAAAAGTTCATAGTTCCATCATGCAGTAGATGGAAACATCGTGGGATACAAAGCAAGATTCGTAGCATGAGACTTCTCACAAAAGGAAGGCCTAGACTACGAAGAGACATTTGCAGCCAGTAAGAGTTGAAACACATACATGATGAGATTGATGAAAATATTAACCTTTGCTACAAGGTTGAAGATGCAAGTCTATGGTCACATAGAATATTAGTAGCATAGTAAGCTACTTGTCACTCTGGTACAGAATGTTTTCAGTGCATAGAGCACAGAAGACAGAGGGAGTATGATGCTTTGCTTCAGAGGGAGTGACTACATAATATATTGATGTTCAACATGGTACGACAGGATGGGCATATTACTGATGACTATAGACTTTACTGAGAGTAAAGCGGATTCCAACCTTTACTTCAAGGTTGAATACAGAAGACCAGTGATGCTCCTGTTATGTGTCGATGCACTATTGTTCTAGGTATGGAGGTGTGGCAAAGTACAGATGGAATCTTCCTTAGATGAGGGAAGTATGCAGTAGAGATCCTGAAGAGACTTGGGATGATGGACTGCAAGGCTATGGCTACACCTATGGCATCGAACCTGAAGCTATTGAGTGATGCTTCTTCAGAGACAGTTGATGCTACGATGTATCGTCAGATGATTGGGTTATTGATGTACCTAACGAACACGGGACCAGATATTTGCTTTGCTGTGAACACCTTGAGCCAGTACTTGACAGATCCAAGAAATGTTCACTTGATTGCTGCAAAGCATATTCTGAGGTACCTGAAGGGTACAATTGATTATGGGATCAAGTATGATGCGAATCAAAAGATTAACCTTGAGGGTTATGTTGATTCATATTGGGCAGGTAGTGCCATCGACAGGAAGAGTACTTCGGGATGTTGCTTCAGTATGGGATCAGGTGTGATCTCTTGGTTTAGCAGGAAGCAATCCTGTGTGGCACTGAGTACAGCTGAAGCAGAGTATGTCGCAGCTTGTTCAGCTAGTTGTGAGGTAGTATGGCTGCGGAAGCTACTGTCTGAGATATTTGATCTCCAGTTAGATGCTACTTGTATACACTGTGACAACCAGAGTTGCGTGAAGTTGTCAGAGAATCCAGTGTTCCATGACAGGTCGAAGCATATCGAGATCAAATATCACTATATCAGGGATATGGTGCAGAGAGGAGCAGTGAAGCTCCTGTATGTTGCGACGGAGGAACATATAGCTGATGTATTGATGAAGCCATTGGCTAGGCTGAAGTTTGAGTACTTCAGAGAGAGACTTGGTGTTCTCTAGATTGAGGCTTCCTCCTAGAGACAGTGATGAGATCCAGAGCCATTCTGACATGGTGAGAAAATTGGTTCCTTCCATGGTCAGATGTAAGGGCTGAGATATTCCGTCATGGTGAGAGGATTGGTTCCTTCCATGACTGATATGAGTACTGAGATCCATAGCCATTCTGAAA
>LPNX010476513.1:746424-759087 GCA_001517045.1 Pseudotsuga menziesii | reverse complement strand
TTCCATGTCAGATGTAAGTGCAGAAATCTCTCTTCATTGTGGTTGAGAGTCTTCCATCATTGGATGGGATTGAGCCATTCTGACGAGTAGGTCAGATGTAGGGGCTAAGCCATTCTGGTCATGGCTAAAGGATTAAGTTCCTCCCATGACAGATATGAGTGCTGGCCATTCTGTCGAGTAGGACATATGTAAGGGAAATTGCCACTCTCCAGGAGAGTGGAGGCGCATGGTCAGTTACCATGTAGCTTAGTCAGGGACTGGGGGCCATTCTGACGAGGGTGTAGGATTCAGTTCCTACCAGGTCAGATGTGAGTGCAAAAATCTTTCTTCAGTGTGGTGGATGTGGTTCCAACCTTGGTGGAAAGAACATAGTTCTTTTATCATTATGTTGGTTGTGGTTCCAGCTCGGTTGAAAGTCTTCCATCAGTGTGGCGGATGTGGTTCCAGCCTGGGTGATAAGAACATGGTTCTTTCATCAGTGTGGCAGGATGTGGTTCCAGCCTGGATGGGATTGTGCCTTTCTGACAAGTAGGTTAGATATAAGTGTAGAGCCATTTCACAGATGTTAGTGATGTGATTTCCTATCATGCTGGTGAATGTGAGTGCTGGGCCTTTCTGATATGATTGTAGTTTACTACATGATCAGATGTGAGTGCTGGGCGTGCCTTTCTGACGAGCAGGTCAGATGTAAGTGCTGGGCGAATACCTACATGAGAGTAGGCCTACAACCAGCATGAAATGGGGCTGGCTCTGTAGAACTTCCTATGACGAGATAGTACACACTTGATGAGGACCAGTGGAGATCCAGATCGAGCTATGATCCAGATCCAGTTATGATGACTCCGAGAGATCCAGATCGATTGATGATCCAGATCCAGCAGTGATGATCCAGATCGAGAGATTATCCAGATCCTGTCCAGAGAGATGATCCAGATCAAGTGATGATCCAGATCCAGTACAGAGAGATGATCCAGATCGAGTGATGATCTAGATCCAGTCCAGTGATGTTGATCTAGATCGAGTGATGATCTAGATCCTGTGATGATGTTCTATGATGATCCAGATTGAGAGATGATCCAGATCCAGATGACTTGAATACGAAGATGACTTGAAGATGAAGATGACTCAGATGATCCAGCTGATGCAGAGAAGAAGACCAGTGCTGAAAAATTGTGTCGAAAGAATACCTTCCTAGTTAAGAGGGAGTGTTGATGTATATGTAACTTCAGAATGTATTCTTATATGTATTTTATATATTGTAACCCGATGTTTATTCTAGGATGCTTCTATTATGTATTTGAGTCATATTGTCTTACCCCAATGTTCCAATCGGGAGGATTATTAATGTAAACAAGTCTTGTCAAGTCATTAGGTAAGTCCCCACAGTTTAGGGGCACTTGGGTTATTATACACTAATTAAGGTGTAGGCTCGAGTAAGTAATTGTAATTTAAGCCTACATGGTTGAGTGCACTTCAAGTCAACGGAAGAATATAAATAGAGAGTGAGAGTCTCTCTATTTATCACTTGTGAATTACATCACTTGCTCTCTTAAGTGTGGTGCACCTTTGGAGAAGGAAATACTTTGGCTTGACAGAAGACAGAAGGCTGTTGTTGTGTTGGGAGGTCATCTTACTGTTTTGGGATCACATCTTGTGGTGATACTATCTTAGAGGAAGTTGAGGGGTTTTCTCCATTTATGGTTTCCCCTCCTAAAATCTTTGTGTCTCTTGTCTCTTGTGATGTGCTTATGTGATTGCTATGCTTGTTATTCTCTCAGTGAAAATATATTAACATAATGCTAGATTAAATGTTGAAAAAATAACACTACAAGACCTTTATCATGGTGCTCCAACTTAGTTGTTGTTATAAATAAGAACAGGTCAATTAGAATATGTATAGATTTCAAAAATATAAATAAATCATGCCTTAAGGATAATTACCCATTGCTCGACATGAAAACCTTACTTCAAAGAGTAACAGGATCAGGAATGGTGTCCATGTTGGATGGATTTTATGGGTATAACCAAGTGTTGGTAAATAAAGAAGATCAACATAAAACTACTTTCATCACACCTTGGGGCACCTACAAATTTTTAAGAATTCCTTTTGGCTTATTAAATGTTGGTGCCACCTTCCAAAGAGCCACGGATTTTTCCTTTAAATAACTTGTAGGAAAAATAATCAAAATATATCAAGATGAATTAACTATTTTTTCAAAGAAAAGATATGACCACATAAGTAATCTTATGCAAGTTTTCATAAGATGTCAGAAATATGGTATTTCCTTAAACCTTGCCAAGTCAATCTTTGGGGTTGACGAAGGCAAGTTGCTGGGACACATCATTTCTAAGGATGGTGTCAAGTTCAATCCTAAGCGAGTCGAATCCATTAATAAATTCCCCTTGCCTCAGAATTTTAAATCTCTCTAGTCTTTCAATGGTCAGATAAATTTCATAAGGAGATTCATCCCTAATTTAGTAGAACTAATGAAGCCCTTACAAAAGTTGTTAAAGAAAGATGCTAAATTTGAATGGAAAAATAAAGGGAAATATGCTTTCAAGTCTATAAAATATGTTATATCCAAGTCCCCAGTCTTGATCAGTCCAGATTATTTCAAGGAATTTCAGATATTTTCCTTTTCCTCAGAGGACACCGTTGCTGGTGTTTTGCTTCAAAAGAATAAGGAGGGATAGGAGCAAGTTGCTGGGACACATCATTTCTAAGAATGGTGTCAAGGTCAATCCTAAGTGATTCAAATCCATTAAGAAAGTACACTTTCCTCAGAATATTAAATCTCTCCATTCTTTCAACGGTCAAATAAATTTCATAAGGAGATTCATCCAAATTTAGAAGAACTAATGAAGCCCGTATAAAAGATGTTAAACAAAGATGCTAAATTTTAATGGATGTATGAAGGGATATATGCTTTCAAGTCTATCAAATATGTTATATACAAGTCGGCAGTCTTGATCAGTCTAGATTATTGTAGGGAATTTGAGATATTTTCCTTTTCCTCATAGGACACCATTGTTTGTTAGATTTTTATAATTCAAGCTAGCATTATGTTCTTAGGATCCTTAACTGAGAGAATAAAATGCACAACAATAAAACACAAGAGACAAGAGACACAAATAATTTTCCTTGGGGAAACCATATAGGAGAAAACCCCACAACTTCCTTAAAGATAGAATCGGCACCAAAAGTAAAACCTAAAAACATAAAGATGATCTCCCAACAGCAGTAGTCTCTCTCTTGTCCCAACAACTTCTTGTCTCACTCATGCTCCCTAATGAGTGAGTGTGTGTGATAAATAGAGAGGTTCAATCTCTATTTATATTCTTTCATTCACTTGAAACCCACTCCAACTTGTCGTCCTCACTTAACAATTACTTACTAGAGCCGACATCCCCAGGAGTGTCTAATAAATTTAGTGCCCGACAACTTGTGGGGACTTTGCCTCCTCAGACCAAAATGGAGGGTTATCCTTAACACAATGGTGGGGAATATTTCCCCAACTTACAATGAATCACCTAGGGTCGACGTCTCTAGGATAGTCTAATAACCTATGGCCCCACAACTGCGAGGACTTTAACCCTTGACCAATAGGAGGGTTACCCATAATGACTTGACATGAATTTTTTACATTATAGAACCTATTGATAGGAAAATCAGGGCATGACATGACTCAAATACATTACAAACACATCTCTGAATAAACATCAAGGTACAATACATAAGATGTACACATGAATACATTCTGAAGTTACAATTACATCAACACTCCCTCTTAACTCAAAAGGTAGTCTCTCGACACAATTTATTAGCACAAGTCTTCTTCTCTGTATCATCTAGATCATCATTAAGTCCTCATCATCTTCACCTTCAATTCATCTCTATCTTCAATTCATCTTCATCTAGATCTGGATCATCACTCGATCTAGATCATCATCACTGGAACACCATCACTGGATCTGGATCATCACTCGATCTAGATCATCATTGCTGGATGATCATCATGATTGCTATCTCATAATTCTTCTCGTCATGGGAATGTCTATAGATCCAACCCTTTTTCATGCTAGTTGTAGGCCTAGCCTCCATGTAGGTCATCTTCCAACACTTATATATGACCCTAAGTCAAAACGGCCCATCCAACACTTATATCTAATCATGTAGGAACCAATCCTATAATCATATCAAAAAGGCACACCTAACACTCACATCTGACCATGTGGGAACACATCCCACAACTCTGTCAGAAAGGCCCAGCACTCACATTTGAGCATGCAAGGAACCAATCCAGCATACATGTCGAAAAGGATCTACACTTACATTCAACCATGCGAGGAACTAATCCAACCTACATGTCAAAAAGGCTCTACACTTACATTTGACCATGTGAGGAACCAATCGAACATACATGTCGAAAAGGCTCTGCACTTAAATTCGACCATGCAAGGAACCAATCCAACCTACATGTCGAAAAGGCTCTCAGCCCCAGGCTTAGGATTGTTGGTAACTAACTAGGGGCCTCCATTCAGAGAATGGCATTTAGCACTTATATCTGATCATGTAGGAAACAATCCTATAGTCACATTAGAATGGATCAGCACTCATATCTGACATGGAAGGAACCAATCCTCTCGCCATGTAAAAATGGATCATGGACTCATCACTTCCATTTTGAGGGAACCTCGATCTGGAGAACACCAAGCTTCTCCCTGAAGTACTCAAACATCACCCTAGCCAATGGATTTGTCAACACATCAGCTATCGATTCATCCATCGCAACATACTAAAGCTTCACTACTCCCCTCTCTACCATATCCCTGATATAGTGATACTTTATCTTGATATGCTTCGACTTGTCATGGAACAATGAGTTCTCTAACAACTTCACACAACTCTGGTTGTCACAATGTATACAAGTAACATCCATCTAGAGATCAAATAAATCAAGCAGTAGCTTCCTCAGCCATACTGCCTCACAACTAGCTGAACAAGCTGCGACATACTCTACTTCAGCTGTACTCAGTGCTACATAGGATTCCTTCCTACTAAACCAAGATATCACACCTGATCCCATACTAAAGCAACATTCTAAAGTGCTCTTCCTATCAATGGCACTTCCTACCCAATCTGAATCAATATAACCCTCTTGGTTAATCTTATGATTCGTCTCATACTTGAGCCCATAATCAATTGTACCCCTCAGGTACCTCAGAATATGCTTTGTAGCAATCAAGTGAACATGTCTCAGATCTGTCAGAAACTGGTTTAAGGTGTTCATAGCAAAGAAAATGTCTGGTCTCATGTTTGTCAGGTACATAAAGGACCCAATCATCTGATGATACATTGTAGCATCAAATGCTTCTAATGAAGCATCACTCAATAGCTTTAGGTTCGATGCCATAGGTGTGTTCATGGCCTTGCAGTCCATCATCCTAAACCTATTCAATATCTCTACTGCATACTTCCCTTTTCTGAGGAAGATTCCATCTGCATTTTGTCACACCTCCATGACTACAAAATAGTGCATCGACACATAACAGGAGCGTCACTGGTCTTTCACCTTCAACCTTGAAGCAAAAGTTGGAATCTACTTTACTCTTAGTAAATCCTAGAGTCATCAGTAATCTATCCATCCTATTGTACCATGTCAAACCTCAAGATCTTCTCCAGTCACTCCCTCTAAAGCATCATACTTCCTCTATCTTCCGTACTTTATGCACTGAAACATTCTGTACCGAAGTGACAAGTAGCTTCCTATGCTACTAATATTCTATGTATCCATCTAGGATCAATGGATACCAAGATCCTCTATCTTGAACTTTTTCAAAAGTTCTTCTTGCACCCATCTATGATCTTTTCATCCTCTATAGGATTTCATCTTTAACCTTGTAGAAAAGGTTAAGATCTCCATCAAGATCATCATGTATGTGTTATCCCATGGGTGTCTTTTGAACTTGTACAAGGCCTTCTTTCATTTGCACACATGATTCTTCCTGTCATGTGTCTCAACTCCCACTAACTGCAAATGTCTCTTCGTAGTCTATGCCTTATTTTTGTGAGAATCCTCGTGCTATGAATATTTCCTTGTATCCCATGATATTTCCATCTAGTGCATGATGGAACTACGAACTTCCCTTCATGTATCGATACTGCATCCTAGACATCATTCTTCTTGAACTAGTCTTCCCTTTCTTCTTGGTTACTTATTCATAGCTTGAAGGTTCTGCATCAATGATGTCGCTGCATTTGTCATATTATTTTTCATCTTGAACTGTCATTACTTGTTCTTCGGAACAAGTCTCATTCTTCTTTTCTTATAGGTGATTATGTACGCGATCTTTCCTACAAATCAAATGCATTAGTTGTACGGTTAGAAATATTTCATAAGGAATATTCATAATGGAAAATTATTATGCATAAATATATGATCATGCAACTATTTTAGCCAACACAACATTCATCCATATCTCATGGAAACTTTTCTAGATTCCTTCCATCTCCACCAGGACAACATTGAGATTGCACACTAATCCAAAATGTCAGCAAAGAGGTTTCATTCTAGATTAAGTAGCAATGGAGAGTTGTATCGCACCATGAGATACTTACCCATCACATGCATATTAGTAGTATATTATCATTAATGAAAACATTCTATCATGCATATCAACTGAATATAAACAAATTGATAACAAAAACAATATCATGACAATTGAATACTTATCTTTATTTGTTTCATGGGTAGACTCCTTCTTAAGCCTTCAAATTCATCATCTTCTTCATTCATGATAGCATATTTTCTTATCCAAATGCTAAGATGAATAAGAGGTTCTTCAAGAGTTGAGTTTGTCATATTCCTCATCACTTGAGGGATCTTCTTTGGATGGTGAGAGCTTGATCTTCCCATCTTCTTTTCTCTTAGTATGAGTTGAGCATCTTTTTGTGTGTGCTCTTCGGGAAATCTTTCTGAAATTAATCATTTCCTTCTCGCACACATTCCTTGAATGAATGAATACCATGATCCTGGGAGGCCATTCAAGGTGGCTATCACCACTTCTTCTTCTACCACTTCAATTTGTTCTTTGATTTGAGAGACCCTTGTAAAGTATGATTGTATGGTCTCTGCATTCTGGATCTTCACATTTTTCAACTGGTTTCTTAAGGTCATATTCTAATTTATGTTCTTCCTTTCAAATAGGTTGGTCAAGGAATCAAACATATTCAGTGTCTTTAGGGAATACACTTGTGGTACAAGTTGATCCATTATTGAATCAACAATGTTCTTCTTAGAATTGACTAAGTTCTTCTTGTGTAAGGCTTTGAGCCTCATCTCCCTCTAGAACTGGAACCTCTCTACTCATGTAGGTGCCCAATTCATTTTCTTCATAGAGATCAAATACTTCCATGCTTGGAACTTGTCAAATTTTCCAATATTATCATCAATCTGATGTGATAGATCACTTTGAAATGAGAACCTCAAATTAAAATAGCATAAGATTACATCTTACCGATTTGAGGTGTTTTCCGTCATTTCGAAACTGGCTGATCTAGGGTTTTTCAGAGAAACCCTAATTTTAAAAAATTTGAATATTTTAGATCTGATTTGATAGAAATATAGATCTATTCAAGGTGAGCTCTCCATTGTACTCCTTTTCCAAAAACAGTGGAGGGAAGCTCCTAGAACAGGAAGCCCTAGTTTACCAGTTTCTTTTGCAGAAATGTTTGATACTATTTCTGTGGTATCTCCAAAATTACTACTCCTCTGTGTCTAAAAATTGATACTAAGGTATATTTGTATGTCCCTGTTCCAAAACCATAGGTCTCATCAGAATTGGTTTCACCACTTGGGACTTATGATCATTTTCCCAAGGTGACATGTTACAGGACTATTTAGAACAATGAAGTTGTATGGACTGTCACGTATCACTATTTCATCTTTTGGGTCTGAACCTTGGACCACAGAACGTACAATTTGTTCCCTTTTTGGAACATCTTCATAAATTTCATTTGGACCTTTTTAGCCGAATATATAGCAATTATTCCCAACTAGCTTGTTTAGGGACAAATCCTCGAAGAGGATGGAAGCCTAACTTGGAGGGATCATATCTCTCAGAATATAGTGAATATGAGGATGAATTTTGGACACATGTAAATAAGTATTTTATCTTTAGCCTATCAAATTTTCAGCTCCTAATCCTTCTCCAAGCCCACGATATAGTGAATGTACCAAAACGTATCATTTTTAGTATTTTAGAGTTTTTCCAGCTCAGGGTCAAACTAGGGTTTGACTTTCCTAGAGTTATACCAAACCAAAAATCTCAACCTGGGTCTCTAAAATTCAATTTTGATGAGGAAGTAAATCCTATTCCAGTCTCACTCAAAATTCCTCTTCTGTAAGAATCCCTAATTTCCTGCACCAAAACTGAAAATGCTCAGAATCAAATTTTGCTTCGACAGAAAGATGCGACCTTCAATGGAGAGTCATCCTAGCATTCTTTTGCTGATGGATTGTGGAGAGAGACCCAAAAATTAAGAAGCGCTAGCTTCTGCATCTGCACAATGTATTCTTCTCAAGTTAGCTCTGATACCATGTTATATTTTTATCATTCAAGCTAGCATTATGATCTTAGGAGCTTTAACTGAGAGAATAACATGCATAACAGTAAAACACAAGAGACAAGAGACAAAGAATTTTCCTTGGAGAAACCCTAAAAGAGAAAACCCCACAACTTCCTTAGAGATAGAATCAGCACCAAAATTAAAACCCAAAAACATAAAGATGATATCCCGACAGTAGTAGTCTCTCTCTTGTCCCAACAACTTCTCCTCTCACTCATGCACCCCAATGAGTGAGTGTGTGTGTGTGATAAATAGAGAGGCTCACTCTCTATTTATATTCTGTCGTTCACTTGAAACCCACTCCAACATGTCAGCCTCAATAATTACTTACTAGAGCTGACATCTCTAGAAGTGTCTAATAACCCTAGTGCCCCACAACTTGTGGGGACTTTGCCTCGTCTGACCAACAAGGAGGGTTATCCTTAACACAATGGTGGGGACTATTGCCACGACTTACAATGACTCACCTAGGGTTGAATTCTCTAGGATAGTATAATAACCTTAGGCCCCACAACTGTGGGGAATTTAACCCTTGACCAATAGGAGGGATACCCACAATGACTTGACATGATTTTTTTACATTATAGAACCTCCCAAAAGGAACATCGGGGCATGACATGACTCAAATACATTACAGACACATCCCAGAATAAACATTGGGGTACAATACATAAGACATATGCATGAATACATTCCAAAGTTACAATTACATCAACATTGTTGGTGTTTTGTTTCAAAAGAATAAGGAGGGACAAGAGAAACCTATAGCCTTTGTGATTAGAGCCTTGCAACATTCATAGTTGAAGTATACCACCATGGAGAAACATGCTTATTATTTTGTCAAGTCCCTTAAACATTTTATAACTTATGTGGGATACTCTAAAATCATTGGGTATGTACTCCATGTAGTTGTCAAGGATATCATGTCTCAACAAGATTACCTAGGCATCAGGGGTAAATGGGTTTCAAAGATTCAAGATTATGATTTAGAGATAAAACCTACTAAGTTAATTAAGGGACAGGTTCTTGCAAATACGTTGACCCAAGGAAATGAAAAATCCTTAGGAATAATTTTCCAGAACAGTGATCCAGAAAAAAATGTATTAAACAAGATTCAGATATTAGAGAAGCACCCTTGGTATACTGACATCATCTTTTTCCTCCATAACCTCACATGCCTTGATCACCTACTTGGCTATAAAAGAAGAGCATTAATATTAAAAGCAACTAAGTATTGTTTAAAAAAATATGGTTTGGGTTGGAGAAACCCCGATGGTTTAATACTTAGATGTGTCGATGAACTTGAGTCCAAAAAACTCATGGTTGAGTTCCATGTAGGATTTTGTGGTGGACATTTTGTATGAAGAACAACTGCCCATAAAATCCTTAGAGCAGGATACTATTGGATGAAACTTTTTTCAGATGTGCACAAGTCTGTCATGTTTTCCTCCAATGTTAGTTGTTTACTGAACAACAACAAATGAAAGCATTTCCTTTAAAACCAATAGTAGTCGAAGCCCCTTTCAAGAAGTGGGGGCTTGATTTCATCGGTAAGTTCAAGGATAACTCGAGCAATGGTTATTATTTGATACTCACCTCAACTAATTATTTCACCAAGTGGGTAGAGTCAATACCCACCAAGAAGGCAACCAATGTTGTAGTCATCGATTTCCTAGAAGATAGGATTATCACAAGATTCGGTGTGCCAGCTAGAATCATCACAGATAATGGCCCATGCTTCAGTTCCTCCAAGATGTCATCCTTTTGTTTCAAGTACGACAATGTCCTATCCCATTCATCCAACTATTATCCCCAAGGAAATCTTCTAGCTAATTCAAGCAATAAAAACTTAATGACCATACTCAAGAAAACTGTGGGTGATAATAAAAAGGCTTGGGATAGCAAGATGAAGTTTGCATTATGGGCCGATAGAATCACAAATAAAATTTCAACCAAAAGGATCTACTTTGCAATTTTCTATGGCATAGATGTCACCTTACCGGTCCACTTAAAGCTTCTAGTGTATTGAATTCCCTAGACCTTTAGCTCATATCAGGATGCCATTCAAAATAGAATCAACCAGTTGATTGAGTTAGATGAAAGCAAAAGAAATTCCCTTGACAAGAGTATCAAAAATTCATACAAAGTCAAGAGAACATTTGATAGATCTATCTAGCTTGGATCATTTCAAGTAGGTGACACAGTCTTGTGTTGGGACAAACGGGGGGAGAAACTCGGGAAACATGAAAAGTTTGACAGCTTATGGTTGTGGCCATATATCATTAATGAAGTAGCATGAACAAATTCTTTCTATCTGAATGACCTGGAAAGAGAAAGGTTAACCCTAGTAGTGAAAGAATTTCTCCTCAAGATGTTCTTTGCCGAGATGGTTTGATGCCTTTATTGGCATCAGTAGTTTCAAGGTCAATTTCTAAACTTTTCCATGCATGTATTTTTAAAATTTCATGTATCATATTGTTGTATTATAGATTTTTGTACCATAACACTAACCTGCAATTTTTTCTATTGTATATTAGTCTTGTAAAATATTTCGTTTTGTACATTATATACTAATTTTGTACATTAATCTGCTTTTCCAATTGGTTTCTTTTATATACATGTTACTGATAAACTTTAATTGTTGTGCAGGACCGAGAGATTCCTGATTTCTCACATCCTATTCTTTGATCAGAATATTAGTCAGAGCATGTGTCCCTATATGAAGCCATATGTTACCTGCTAAGCCATACTCAGTCAATGTTATCAAGTGAGCCTGGTGAACTCGACAAAGATGATTTGTTTGGACTTCAGAAGACCTTGAGACTTTCTTTTGGGAAGTGTTTTTTTTATCTACCACATGTTCATACCCCCTTGGGGGACTTGTAGTAAAATGTTCTAGCATGGCAGTGTCTGTAAAAGACTCGGTCTCTTGGACTGATTTTTCAATCCGATCAGCCCTAAGTGTTTGTTCCCTTTTTTATTATTAGTTGGTGAATAAATGACTGATAATTTCTGAGGTTTTCACTCAATACGTCGAAAGTTGGGGTGGTTGGCTTGACATTTAGGACTATTGAGGTTATTAGAGTCTATGTGTCCATGTATAAACATGATAGGAATTATGGTCGAGTCATATGAACATGTGCTAAGTCCCCTAGTTTTTTTTTTTTAATTTTAATTTTTCTACAAAACTTAGGCTATTTTTTAATAGTCTAAATGGAAAAAATGGTCTTGTAATAAAAGTGGGGTTAAAATTTAGCTTCAGTCTTGGGGGTGCTCATTTTCTAACTCAGAGCACTTGGTAAACCCATAAACCCACTTTTCCTATGTTTTGAGTGATTTCTCAATCACTCGGGTAAGAAAATCCAAAAAAATCAAATATTAATTAATTTAATTAAAAATTAATTAAATAATGGAGCAAATCGAAGTTCCTAAATCAGTGCATTCTCAGTCGATTTGAATGAAATCAGTTTCTATCGACCACCTTGATTTTTGTTGGAACTTTCCTTTGATTGAGGCATCAACTTTAGTCCCTCTCAGCTCCTCTATGAGTTCTCTAGGGTTTGGAGGGCGTCTCTCTCCCTCATGGGGCAAATTGTGTTGTATTGTCCATTCAGGATGAGTTGGGTGAGTCGATAGGTGGTGTGGTGGTGCCTTGGGTGAAAGGTGGAACACCCAAACTACCTGATTCACTTCATATCTTGCCCAATTCAATGCATATCATCTCCCAACTCCTCTTCGAGTCAGCATTTGCACCCCCCTAGCTGCTATAAATTAAGGATGACATTCCCTTCTTGAATTTAGTTCAAATTGGATAGAATAGGCTTGCTATTGTAATACTGTTGTCATATTTTCATTGTTAGAATAAATAATATTTGGAGGCTAAATGGTGTAATGCTCTCGTGTGTGTGGAATAAGCATTGTCTTGCGGCTATTGATGTTGCCGATTTTCCTCTCAATTTCTGCATCTGAACCTTGTTTGGGTTCAATGATTCAGCTGAATCAATAGGAGTGTAGTTGGGAAAGTAAGATTACTT
>LPNX010476513.1:636988-741332 GCA_001517045.1 Pseudotsuga menziesii | reverse complement strand
TACAGCTCCATATTCAGTCTCCATTGTTGATAATTTGCATGATCAATTGTTAATTGCTGTGAGTGAAATTAATCTACTGCAGGCCTGAATTTCTACATTTGGATCCCAAATAAAAAGGAAAAAATGCAATTAGTTTTCTAATATTGTAACCTTTAATAATAAATAATCACTTTGAGTAGGCTCTTTCGACTCCACTCCCCATCACCTCTGGGGGGATCTGCGTTTGTTTCACCTTTTTGCACTTTTTCCCTTTTTTTCTCTAGCTTAGTCTTGTCATGCAGGACTGTATACTTTGATCATATTTGTCATTATTTCATATTTTGAAATCAAATTAATACAAATACTTGCCCCACGAATCCCCGATTGAACCGAAAGGTGAAAGAGGATCGTGGTAGGATTAATTAGAGAACATGTGGTGTGTGTTTTGCTTCTATTTTCATTGTTAATTTTCACAAGCAAGTGGTAAAATTACCCCTCCTTGATTTCCCAATTGAGTTCCACTTGGATTGAAATAGATCCCTGGAGGGTCTTCTTTTTTACAAGAACAAGCTCTAAAATTTACTAAAATTTACAAGACTCTGGTGTGTATGCTCTGCACTTGGCTACAGTTCATCTAATCAGTCAAGCTGCATTAAAAGCGATGTGAGTGACTAGAATAATTAGGATTCACTTTCCCAATTATCCACTGCAAGAGAAAATCCAACACCTCTATTAAACCGTAAATGGTGGAAAAATACCCAAAGGAAGTGGGAACTACTAGACAGTGACCTCAAGGTGTCAATCTCTATTACATCCTAGCGGATGTATTACAAACATAGTCTCAGAGACTCCATCTATCCCACACATTCCTTGTGAGCAGCCTTAGTGATTCTTACTTTTGGACATACTCGAAGTATCCCTAGGTTATATATGAAGTCCCTCCCACCTAATTAATTCACTCATTTTTTCACATTAATTTTAAATGTACCAAGAGACAATTGCACAAAATTCACTATAGCACTTGTAAGCACTCTTAATTATTTTCGGCTCCATTTAAGGAACTTGTCAACTTTTTATTTTGTTTAATCTATACGTTATTAGGTGTTGTATCATGCTTATTTGTGATTGTCTAATCAAACTATCTGTTGTTTACAATTGTTAAATTAAAACTGCTAAAAAAATTACTCACTTAATACCATCATCATCTAAGTAACCATCCTTAGTAACTTGTAGGGTCTACCCCACCTTAGCTTCGTTAGGAGTTTTCCTAAATGGAGGAGTCAAGAACAGGTGATAGCCTTGACTTGATACTCCCCCCCAAGGACACACCTAGTGGCTTTAATATTTCTGCCACGTTCCCCCCTTGGTGTGTGAAAAGAGAAAAATCTCCTATAGGGCTTGGTATACACAGAAAATACCACGATACCTGCATATGTACACGACTGTTTTGAAAACAGTTGCGTCTATGGTTGTAAATAAGAAATTTAAAGGAAAAATATAATGGAACTTGGAAATTCTTGTGGAGGATGGTTCTAGAGTGGAGAGAACATGAACGTGGAGATGTTGAAGAGGTCATGCAAGCTGATCTAATGGCTCAACAAACACTGATGGATTGTGGGCTATACAAGTTTTAGCGACTTGGAAGTTAAGGGAAAAGCAAATGATACTCCAGATGCTAGTGGATTACTGGGATCCTGACTCAAAGACATTTCAGTTAGATGGGATGCCCCTTCGCCTCGAGGTTGAAAAAATTTACTTCATTACAATATTGTCCCGAAGAGGGGAAGTGGTAAACCTATGAGTCCATGTGCTAGGAGGTGGGCTCACTATAGATTAGTACATTGATGTTTATTGTGTCCCAGATAGAAAAAATGTTAGGAGTTGAATCCCCAAGAGTTGATATTTCCCCACATGGATTTCAAGATCTAGATCATCTACACTGGGAAAACGTCATGTGAAGACTAGGAGGGGGGCGGGTGGACAACCCCTACCCAACAGACTTCTTTCTCTGGTGGCATAGGAATATCATCACCATAGATGAATACCCCTATGTAGGGATAGCCTTCTATGGAGACCCATACATGCTCACTCCACCAAGCTCTACATATGGAGAGATAGGTAATGAATCCCAACACAAATGTTTTTTTTGAATTATTAATTTTTTTTGTGTTTTTTGATATATGGAATTAAATTTTTTTTTGGTGTGATGACATATAGTGATACTCTATCATGTACAGGAAGATGTGGGACCACAAAGTCCAGATAGTTTCCCTTTTCATCAATGGAGCGGAAGAGAAGATGAGATCATGGGTGTGGATGCAGAGTGTACACTCCAAATAATTCACATGAACTTTGTTTGATTGAAACATAGAGTTCCCATGGTGCAAGTTGAGGACTTTCCTGAGGCCATGCATCTCCAAGTGGTTGGAGTACCATATGCATGAGTTCATTTATTTCACCAGCTAGCTAGAGTTGTAGTGTGCTACCATGATCAGCACCCTCCTCCCCCATTGGATTAGAGGCTTGGGGTGTATTTTTTGTATGACCATGTAGCATATATTGGTGGCTTGGAAGCCCCATTTTTGTATATGACACTTATGTATTATGACACCACATTTTTGGACATATATTTTAATGAAAAATACCTATGATGATAGGTTATTATTTTATTTACATGTGTAAATGTGTTTGTGAATGCTTTATCGTCCATGAAACAAATGCCAAACTAGTACATAGTTAGCATATGACTCGAAAAATTGATTAAATTTTATTGTAATGTGGATGCATGTTATGTTCTCAAATTGTCATTCTAGCAACCTAACACACAAGAACCTTCGTAACAAAGTTGGATCCCTAAAATAATACAAGCCATTCAGCTGTGAAACCACTAACTGCAAATCAAAATGTACCTCAAGAGAGTGAATACCATGTGAAATGGCATCATGCAATAACTCAATAATGACACTATACTCTACAATATTGTTTGATGAAGTTCGTAGACAAATGCCTCCTGAAGACAACACTTGACCCATGATAGGAGAATAAATCACCAAAGCAATCCAAGTTGAGCTTTGAGCATGGCGGCTATCACCATTAGTGAATCCTACATAAACTGAAGACTTTGTCTAAATCTTCAACAAATGGAATATAGTCAACAAAATTGATCACCACAAGTAGACCAAAACTAAGCTATGCAAATGTACAATAATGTACAAAAAATCAGCCTCAAATGAGAATCATGCATAGTAATTCTTAAGATAGAGCTGATTTTGAGACTCTGCCAAGGCTATCCCTTCAAAATCTACTAACTCATTGGAACCTTTCTCTAACACCCACTTAACCACGTAAGGACCATGCCACATGGGATTAAAATTTCCTTCCCCCAAGGGTTCCTTAGCTTAGTGCCAAAAAATAACCAATTCACCATCACAAAACCTCCAAGGATGGATAGAATTATCCTACTAGACCTTAATGCAATGCTTGTTAATCTCAAGAGCCACTAATGCATCTCATTGTTGCTCATGAATCTGATCCAAGTGGACCAAACACTCTTCCAATGTGGAAGTGTCTAGTAAAATATCCATGGTTAGCTTCAACGAAGGGATTTTGTACTCAACCAGTAAGATTGACTCCACCCCATGCACAAGATGATAGGGAGAAAAACCGATGATAGTCTTAACCATAGTTCAATAATCCCACTAAGAAGGATCTAACATAATATGCCAATTGGACTTGCTTTGTGGGATGGTTCGTTGGAGAATGGACTTAAGTGACTTATTCTTGCTTCAACATGTCCATTTGCTTGAGGATAGTAATAATATGAATGCTCCTGCTTATACCCTACTCAAAGACAACGCTTCCATCATCTTTTTCTAAAATTTCCTCCTATGGTCAGTGAAAAGCTCCCTTAGAATACCGAACCGAGTGATAATCTGTTTGAATACAAAATGTGTGGTTGTCTCACCGTCAGATTTAATTGTGGTAATAACCTCTTCCAATTTTGTGAAATAGTCAACAAACACAATAATGTGATGGTGCCCCCCATCTGAAGTTGGGTTGCAATCCATAAAAATGACCCCCACTTAGTGAAGGGACTGGCAGTGATAATCAGATACAAAAGGGTAGGACATGAGTGCATATTCCATGCAAACACCTGGAAATGACGGCATCACTTGACCACATTAACACAATCTTTAAAGATGGACAACCAAAAATATCTCACTCTCAAAATATTTTGAGTTGTAGAAATTCCAAATAAATGACCACCACATGCCCCTTTGTGGAAATCATTCATAACAACCTTAGCCTCTTTGTGAGTTAAGCAATGACATAAAATGGAATCAACCCCATGATGATACAAAGTGTTATCCACAATGAGGTAATTATTTTCTAGATGACGTAGTCATCGACACTCATCTCGTGAGAGGTGAGAAGGAACCTTCAAAGTCTTCAAGTAGAATATAATTTCCCCATACCATGGGTCTACAATTGAAATGATAAAAATGTGCTCATCAACGAAAGAGTCCTCATGAACTTCTCCCTCATCCAAACTCAGAAAATCAGATATAAGCTAAGGTAAAATCAATGACTTCTTCGACTTTGCCAAAACAAACTCGAGGTCAAATTTTTGCAATATCACAATCCATTTATTATACTTCCCCCCTATAATCCTTCTAGTAAGGACGAATTGAAATAGATTAATTTGAGCTATAACAAGATTTTGGCGAAGAAGGATATAATGCCTCAAATGCTGAACCGCATGAATGGTGGCTAAGGCCAACTTCTCAGCATGGGTATAAAAAACATCTGCATCAATAAGGTTTCGGCTAATATATTAGATGACATGCTCATGAAGCTCTTCATCCTCTTCAACTAATAGCATACCAATCGTCTATTGAGACGCGGCCACATATATAAAAAATTCACGGCTATAGTCGGGTCGACTAAGCATAGGGGTTGATGCCAACACTATCTTCAAAGCATCGAAAGACTCCTAGGCTCACTCATCACAGATAAATAGGTTGTCTTTCTTCAACAAACGCATGAAGCCTTTAGTCAATTTGGAAAAATTGACCATGAATCTTTGCAAGAAGTTCTCAATACCTTGGAAACATTGAAGATGTCTAATGTTATGCAGGGGAGACAATTGAAGTGTTGCCTCAACCTTCAAAGGATCGACTCTTATACCCTCCTTGGAAACAATGAACCCTAGTAAGTGACAAACCTTCACGCAAAATATGAACTTATGAGGATTTAATCGAATTTGATAATGACTACATCTTTCAAAAACCAAATGCAAGTGATAAGGATGACTCACCCTGATCTGAGAGTGAGAAGCTAAGTCATCCAAATAAACTTCAATAATATTTTTAAGATCGTGAAAGGAAAAGTCCATAGCCTATTGAAACATTTATCTGATGTTTTTAAGGCCGAAGGGCATATTTTGGTATGCAAAAGTACCCCAAGGACAAATGAAAGCAGCCTTATGTTGGTCCTAGGGTTTAATCTAAATCTAATTATATCCATAAAATCCTTCCATAGAGGAGAAAACTTCTCTCCCCACATAGTCATCCAAAATTTGATCAATAAATGGTGTGGGGAAGTTATCCTTAGGATAGGAGTGACTCAAATATCTAAAATCAGTGCATACATGGATCATTCCCTACTTCTTATCCACTAAAATGGGGTTTGACACCCACTCCGTCAAGTGAATGGGATAGATGAATCCATCTTTGAGTCACTTCTCTATCTCAGCCTTAATAGCAGGTGCTTTCCTAGGATTCATTGCACACAAATGTTGTCAAACAGGTTTAGCATCTGGATAGGTTTTGATTTCATGTTCAACAATGCCAAGGTCAATTCCCGATATTTCTTCATATAACCAAGTGAGCACATCTCAAAACTATGTAAAAATATTGGTGTATTCTCTAATCTCATAGGGGGGACAATCTGCCCAATGTGCACATTCTCAATCCTGCCAGGAATGCAAGAAATATTGATAGGTATAGTTGGTGACAGGTTAGCCATGTTCCCTTCCACATACTTGGTAGGAGATCCTAATGGGACCATGGGCCTACCAATTTTCTCGCTAAATATCGCCTTAAATTCATCACACTCAATATCATCAAGCTTAGGGACAAAATAAGATCTATGATGCAACTCTCCCCAAGGTTGTTCTAACCCATACATAGCCTCAATAATATCCTCGTTTGATGGAAATATGTCATCGAGGTAGTCAGGTGAGTGATATGATGACACTGCCTAAGAAGTAAATGCATAAGGGTCCTCCTCCTCCATTCGCGAAGAGGAAGGACTAGAATCTAATATCGAATCAAGATTATCTTGATGAGCCATGATAGTTGTAGACAATGCCATGCCCATATTGGCAGGTATAGAATCACCCAAAGTAGTAGGAGAAGGAAGAGTCCAAGGGTCATCCATATTGGAAGTGTGAAAAGGAACTGAACTCAATGAGGTTGAATAATTACCATGAATAGAAATGATCATAGGAATAGGCGCAACACAATTAAAAGTTCCCATTAGTAAAGGATACATCCCCACCCCAACATTCTCAGTTACTGGCTAAAAATGATCGATAAATGGGATATAGGTTCTCAACGATACTTTCAAACTAGAATTATCAAAGGATCTTTGATGGATCATCACAATATTCCCATCCAAAGGAAAACAAACAACCCAAAAGAGTGACGATGCAATACTTGCATAGTGTAAATCCAGTTCCTACCCAATAAAATATTATAGTCAAGGGGTGCATATACCACCTTGACTTTGATCACGATAGTATTCCCTCCCAATTAGACCTCAAAGCAAGTAATAATGTCATGTATCCAAAACGATCTTTTTTTAAATGCATTTAACATGGTGCCCGACTTAGACAATGCAGGAGAACCCAACCCCTTTGAACATGACAAAGACATCACGGAAACCGTAGCGCCTTCATCAATCACTGTGCACTTGATGGTGTTGTTTAGACACTCAACATGAACTAAAAGGGACACATAGTAAGGAAAGAGAGGCTAGAATCCATGATTTTCAAATTTTATCACCGAAGGAGAGCTTCTATCAACCACCCCAAGAGCAAGCAATAAGGATTTCCTTTGTGGAGGACAAGTCTAAAGAACTTCTAAAGCGGATATTGCACAAGGATTCTATCCCAAATCCTCGACAATAGAATAGTTCTAGGTGGCTTCCCTATTATGTTTGTTCCTATAACGCTTCAAGACTCCCTTAGGAATGCGAGGTGGAGCTTCAGGCTTATCACTAGGTTTTTCGATACACAAAAAGCTCTCTGGTGGAGTAGGTTCGCTTCCTAGGTTTGGTTGCGACGTACCATAATCCATAAAATGTGTCAGAACATTTTTTGTAGACATCATATTAATGCAAACATGGCCACTAACAGTGTCCAATGGGTTTGGAGTCCCACCAGAAGCACCATCAGGATCCACGGTCCTCCAGTTCATATTTTGGTTTTGTGGTAAAGGATTTATCAACACAGCTGGGTTCTGTGTGGTGAACTTTGAAGCATATTCAATATGAGGGCACAAGTGAGTGAGGTGATCATCCCCATAAATATTATAAAGAAATATAACATTACTCTTAGGTTTCTCCCCCCCCAAAAAAAATTATTGTTGTTCTTCTCATTATTATCATTTTCATTCCTATCACCACCCTTTCGATTGTTTTTACCTTTATTTTTATTCCATCCAGGTTGTTGGTTACCTTTCTGGTTCAAGGATTGCACTAAGAGTACATCCGTTGTTTGGTTAGGATGAGACGAAGTTGTATCTTTTCCTGATGCAAGTTGGTTAATAGACAAATTATTCATTTGGTTTGTAATCGAGCTTGTAGGCTTAGCACTTTCATAGCCAACAATGCTGTCAGCATGTGCCCCAATTTTAAATTAGGGTCAAAATTGGATCTAGGTGCATTAGGTATGATCTCATACAAGATCCCACATTGAGCATAAATCAAATCCATCTACTGAGATCTAAAGGTAGCTTGTTCCACATTTTTCACTCCCAATGTGGAAACATCCTTCGCTATGTAAGACAATAAAGACTTGAGGAAACATTCCAAAATGAACTCTGGTGGAATAAATTTCTTAATCAATCTCTTCTATCTATGCCACTCTTGAATGTGATCATATATATGTGTGGCTTTTTCCTACCAAAATGTCGATAAGAGTTCCCGAAGGAAGGTTGGCGGGAATGACTGGCCATGTCGGTTCATTCGACACGGTATCATTTGTCAATCTCGACAAGTCAGATAAGTTCAATGTTGCAAGGAAAGGGAGATTAGGCTGATCCATTTGGTTCCATGCTCCATGATAGGGTTGTTTCATGTAGGTTTGATTCCTATAGACACCATGTCCTTTGTTAGTGGGATAGTAACCTCCTCCCATTTGAACCATATAGGGTTGCATATTATAGTTTGGAGCACTTTGAGGCTGGGGTGCTACAAGGCCATAGTTAGGAGACTGATAAGTGGGTTGATACTGTGACCCATAAGGTGTATAGGTTTTTCCATAAGACGCTCCATAGGATGGTCCATAAAACTGTCTATAAGATGGTACATACTCGGTTAACACATAAGGTGGAACATGGCCTTGTGACACTATGGTATGACTAGACGTGGGACAAACATGACTAATGGTAGAACTTTGGCCCGAAGGACCATGTGAGTTAGGAGGAAGGTGTGTCATCAAAATTGAATTCGAAGGAACCAATGTTGAATACTATGAAACATGGGAAGGAATATAACTTGTGACCCCAATATTCACATGTCTAGGATCAGTCCCCTGAATAGGAACGAAAGTATTAGGCCTATGATGCATGTGTGAAAGAACCTCCACCACAGGGATGGAAGGTGTAATATGACTAGTGCTACCAAACCTCTCCACTTGGAAAGGAATGGAAGTGCCCCTAGGCTCAACACTAGGGTCAACACTTGATTAGACATTATGTGTCAGACCAGTCTCGGGAAGGTCTCACATGCCATACCTTATTGTGTTAGTGCTAGTGGGTGCATGGTGAGTCTCATGGTTCATACTACATGACAAATACTGGCAGTTTGCATTCATGTAGTCTAAGAATTGTGATGGATCATCAAGAAATGTCCCAACCATAGAATGGTTGGACCTTACCGGATTCCCATATGTTCATGAAGGTTCACCTCCCATACGAGAGGTGGAAGATAAGAGATCTTCGGGATCTCATGCTCATGGTCACTCATGGTGAGATCTATGTGTGAATCAAAGTGAGAGTTAGTCCTCCTGGACTTTCTGGTTCTCTCTCCCAAAGGAGGATAAGATGTAGAAGGTGGAAGTCCAGCTAAATAGTGAAAACAATGAGGTGTCGCACCCATTTCCACTATGACTCAACAAAAATAAAAGACTCAAACTAACTATGCAACCCTAAGCAATATAGCATACACAGAGCACACTCCTAAGAAAATGTATAGCCAAAAACCAAGAAAACCAAGGGGAGGATATGTAAGCTCCCGAATACAGAAGCTATGCCTCGCCTAGGAGAGTCTTGAGACTCCCATACACTATAAGAAAATTTTCATAACCAATTATAGTGGCCCTTAGCTTCAACGAGTAAAGAGACCATGGTGTCCGACCACTACCTGGCTGGGACACCTACAGAATAAACTCTACAAGTAACGTTTGCGATACCCAGGTAAGGAAAATAAGGTCACCCCAATATAATGAATGCTTAGGTGGATATTCACAGGAGGGATCGACCATATGGGCATGGTATAAAATACTGAAACTCTCGAAAGAGCCCCCAGATACAAATACGATCCTAGAAATATATTTGATGCTCACAAAAGTGACCAAGGGATATACCAATCACAATCATGCACGCTGCCTCGTGCTTGACTCCTATGTAAGAGGAGCTTCCTGAGAAACACTAATTATACCAATGATTTCTCACTCTCACTTGGACAGACACCTAATTATTTTTGTTTAGTAATTTTGGAGAATTGATTCACAATGAACTATTCCAAGACTCTAAATTCTAATCTTTTTGGTAAACCCTATAAAAGAAAAATGTGTATTTATTTTTAACTAAGCGTTGATTTTAATGGCTTTAATTACTTAAAGGGAAATGGTAGTGCAAGTAATGATATTGAGACTGAGCAGTGAAATAAATGTGCACACCTAACAAAAAATGCCAACTGCAATCTTTGTAGAAGGAAAAATATGGTATGCCACTACATGCCAATGCAAGTTTTTCCCTTCAAATGAGAATGCAATCATTCCTAAATGAAAACCTAACTATAATTCAGTCAGCAAACCTAATGCAAGTACCATGCGAGTGAAAAAATGCAAGAATGCATAATTATGCAAAAGAAAAATATTTTTGTATTTTTTGAAATAAATGAGATATAAAAAGCAATAATAGACTCTACAAATCTCAGACCCTAATACCACTCACAAATAGCAGCCAATAAAGGAAATAAGATAAAAGAGACCTAATGCACTAATCCCAAAAAAAAGGAAAAAATGAATGACAAGATCAAAACATAATTGAAAATAAACCAAAAGGGGTCTCTGACCAAAAATGTAGGCTGTATATAGACACCAAGAGTACCCAAGAAGACTCAGCAATCATCATACAATATGACACCAAAAATCAATTGTTACCAATATACAAGAGAAATAAGCAAATCTAACACTAGGGGATATAAAATCGTACCTTGTTTCGAACGGTTGAAGTAGATCTCCATTGAGTTTTTCCTATGCAATTGCAATTATAATTTTCTCTCAACAACAAACAAAGGAAGTATGATATATATAAAAGTGTTAGCACTACTCTAGCATATATAATCAATCATGTATAAGCAATTAAATACATCCATGGAATCAATATTCATATTCAAAATACACATGAATTGGACAGGAAAATATTTTTCTATTAATAAACCAGAGATACAATAGTGACAAACTATGTTGGTACTTCTACAAACTAGAGAAACTGAGTCCTCCACTTGGGCCTCCACCACTTCAATCCTCCATCTCTTTATAGCAATCTTAAAAAGTAAAGGAAATATTAGGAAGAACACTATGTTCTCTAAGGGAGAAAGGGATGCAAACTCAAGTATAAGCAAAACTGAGGCAACAATGGACTCTAGTTTCCTTACTCTTCAATTTCTCATCTTTCAATGTATCCAAGGGGTTCCCTGTATAGCACTCCAAATAGGTAATGGAGGGTTGAGTATGAGCATTCTCAAGGAATTTGGAATGCCAAGAGTCAATTTATTAGGACTCGAATGAGGAAAACTCCAAAAATATTTGTCATTTTGCACACATCCCAATGTAGTGGGTTTGAGATCCTAAGTTGTGTATACACATGAGTAATTATTTAAAAGTCGCATAAAGGTATAAATAGGAACTTTTGGGGGATGATCTTGAAATATCAAAGCATAATATAAGTCCATGGGGTCCAAAGAGTCTGCAGAGGGACATGGAAGGCCATAAATGTGTGATCTACCTGGTGTGGTAAAATCAGCTATAACAGTAGGTCTTCTAAATTTGTCGTCTAAATCAAACATCCTTTCCAATGTTCTCACTCCTTTAGGCATGAAATTTCCACTTTGAATATTATCTTGATCTTCATCATTGTCAATCACTGAGTCCTTGAAATTTTCATCATTTGTTAGAAAATCTATGATTTGTTGATCATCAACAAACACTCTCAATTTTGTACCATTTGTCTAGTATCGATGGCCTGAAAATGAGTTCAATAGAGCATTTGTTATTAGTGAGTACTAACCTCACAACAATAACAACTAAAAAATCAGCTACACCATTTTGCAATATAGGAATTGAATTGATATTGAAAGCATTGAAATTTGTTATCAAGTCCCAAACTTCAGTTTGGTATCCTTTTAAGTGTGGTGACAAAAAATGAATTGTGTTTCCAATTTGTCTGACAATCATCTCAGAATCACCAAATAATTTTAAATTTCTAACTTTAAGATCAATGACTTTTCTTAGACTCTATACTAGAGCTTCATACTCATTTGTGTTATTCATACATTCAAAATCTAGTCAATAAGAGAGAAATTGTTTGTTCTTTTTAGGATCAATCACGACACAATCTGCTCCCTATCCCTCTTACGTTTTGAAACCGTCAAAGTACAATAACCAAAATCTATCTTCTAAATCTACTAGATTAGTGTTGCTTTCTAAGTTACAAACTAAGTTAACTATATTACAATAAATATTATCAGTCCATGAGAAATGAAGGAGTTCATACTATGTGTCTGACTCATGACTGGCTTCTTCAGCTTGATAATTTCAAGTTCCAATTTCTTCAAAGTAGTTACCTAATATTGAAGATGAGAATTTTATAGGTGCATTGTTTCCTTCTAATTGATTTGCATTGTGTTTCATGTGTGGTTCCTATTATAACTAGATCTTGTTCTTAGTTTATCTATTCTTTTTGTTCTAATTTTCAGCCCTTGGTTTAAAATGACTTTACATTTTACGTTGATTTTAAGAATTTTTTACAACCAGTAATTTTTGTTGGATTTAATGCTTTTAATGGTTGAATTATTTCATTATTTTAGTTTTAAGGTTTTTATTTACGGATTATTAGTTAATATGTATATCTTTAATCTTTCAAAAAATTATAATAAAATTTTATTCCGAGTTTTGCTTTATCTAACCCTCATTTTTTAGTCCTTTGTCAAATATTTTCATGAGGAGATTCCTATAGTAGCTCTGTTTTTCTTATTTTTGTCATTGTCATTGGGAGCAAATTATGAGGTGATGGAAATGAAATATAGAAAACTAAAAGATTTTTTTGTCCAAAAGAGACTCATTCACAAAAACCTCTCTCAATTTTGAAACATCTGTTATCATTTGAGAGATTCGAATTCATCTTTGTGTCCTATTTTTAGGGTTTGAATTATTTAATAATTTCTTGTTTTAGTCACACATTTATTGCACGTATTTCGATCAATTGAAGGGAAATTTTTGAAAACCAATATATTTTTTTGTTCATAACAGACTCATTTAAAAAAACCTCTCTCACATTTTTCACAGGTGTCCCGGATCGAGAGATATGAAGGTGTCTTTGAGACCCAAATGTTCAGAAATTTGCCAAATTTCCCCAAATCCAATTTACTATTTTTGGGTTAATTGTCTTTAAATATTTTGAGTTATCATGTAACTATTTGATGTAACTATTTCAAATTTCAACCTAGAAGGTAGTTATTGAACTATTTTACCTTTGTAATGATAAAAGGAAGATACCCATATAGTGCAATGGTTGGATTTTTCACTCAAGGAGAGGCTTCCGGAGCTTTGATTTCTCAAGCTAGCACATATAACTCTTATGTAAGTGGATGACTGTCTTTGATTATATATAAATTGATAATCCCTTTTTACCTGTCATGCTTTTTCATTTCTGATTAGGTTGATTGTTCAGTCTACAATTTCATTTTTCTATTTAAAGGTTTATTCATGTAAATTCTTGTATCCCGTGGGTGGAATTAGTATTTCATATGTAATGTTTATGGATTATTGGGATGTGTTTGATCCCTAGTTTATCCAACTTGCATTATTCAATTCTGTATTATTTTGTTATTGTTTTTCCTCCTTGCTGATGAAGTTTTAAACCAAAACCCTAAAAACCAATTTTATTTTATTTTTATTTGAGATTGTGTTAGCTTGTTCTTGTGGTAGTCTAGAAACAATTTCTAGAACTAACATCTTTAGCGACGTTGCCGGGGATGGAAATCAAGATTATTTTCCCCAGGAATAACCACAATGACATAGATATCTCTCTTGATGGCAGACAAGATAAAGACATAGAGATAGATTGCAATCATCTGCCTGGCGACTCCACAATTAAAGATTCCACTGCAAGGAGAATTTTGTTGACAGAAAAATGAAGAAGCTAAATGGAAAGACTAGGTATCAGCTTGTTACTTTCTTCGATGAGTTTTGTTCTTATTCATGATTTATTTCTTGTCTTTCCCATTGTATGTCAAAAGAATTATTTTTTGTTTTGTCTATTACAATGATCATAAACCTTCAAGTACATATCCCTCTTTGGAAGAAGAAAGTTTGCATTCTTCTTTTTGTATTGATGTTGATCTTATTCCTTCATTTGAAATACATGTGCAACATGATATACATATACCCATATCTCTTGAATATGATTATTTTGGTTATCTTGTAGAAAATAAAGCTGATCCATTACCTTCTACCATCACTGCTGAAACTTGCGAACAGTTTGTTGAGCCTCATTTTCAAGTCACATATTTTCAGTCTAGACTCAGATAGAATATGTTTAAACCTCTTAGGCTGCCATCTCTCTTACATCCTTACCCTTCCTACTTTGTTGAATATCTTCCCGATTTTACTGGAAAATACCATATTACAGCAGAGAAGCATTTATGATATTTTCATAATTTCATTGATAATTTTGAAATCATGCATGAGGATGTTGTCATGAGGTTATTTTTGAAATCCTTTGTTGGAGATGTTGAGTTTTGGTTTTGAAATTTAAAAGCTGATTCAATTGGATCGTGGGAAGAGTTACATGATGTCTTTTTGAAGTATTGGGGCAAGAATAAATCTTATGATCAATTTCTTTCTTAATTTTATAGTTTGAAAAGAGAGAATGATGAGCCAATTACTAAATTTAATTGGAGGTTTCAAAGTTTTTATATCAGTATTCCTATGAAGATCAGATCTTCGGAAAAACTTGCTATGGTATATTATGTTATGGTTCAACATTTAGATCTTGTATTTTTCCTATTAGAAAGGAAATCATCATCTTTAAGACAATTGTTTGAGGATGAAAAAGGAGTGGAGCAGAACATCCGAGCTTGCAAAATGCTTTGAGATTAGGGTCATGTTTAAGATATACAAGCTTAGGAACATGAAGAAGAATATAAGAATCATTCAGATTTAAGACAGTTTTCTTCATCATTTTTAGATTTTCATACGAACAAGGATATAAATGATGCTTGTGTTGATTCTTGATATCAGTTTGCTGATGTTTTAGATGAATCATTCAGATTTAAGACAGTTTTCTTCATCATTTTTATATTTTCATACGAACAAGGATATAAATGACGCTTGTGTTGATTCTTGATATCAGTTTGCTGATGTTTTAGATGATAATATACTTTTAGTTGATTATAGTAGAAATTTCCTAGCTCTTGCTATGAGATTATCATGTTATGAAGAAGAAGTTGTTGCTCTTAAACCTCTTACTATTGATATAAGAAATAAGCTTCCATTCTTGACTTATGGTCACTTTCAGAATTTTATTTGTTCAAGTTTTGGTCAAGGGTTTTATTTAAAGGTCGAGAAGCAGTTTGAAGAGCCCTTGGTTTCCATTCTTGATCCAAAATTTAAAAATAACAGCAATGGAGAGGAAGAGAATGCTTCACTTTATGATGAATATAATGAATACATTGATGTTTTAAATCAAAAAATTTCATTATCAGCAGAAACTGATTATAGGTGAATTATATTCCAAACTTTTTACTCAACAAGAAAAAATTCTGAAATGCTTTAACTCTCAAATTGATAGCAGCCAAACTATAGATAATTTTAATGTAATATTATATGTGTCTAATATACATGGCCATGATAACTTTTCTGCTCAAACCCATTATGAAAAAATGCCAATTTTTTATGGATATAAAGAAATACTACAACCATTCTTTCAGTCCTCATTAGTTAAGCATCACTCTTCAGAAATCAGCCAGCTTGGGTTAGTGGAAGATATAAAATAGGATGAGCTCAATAGAGTCGAAGATTTTATATATTTTTCTCTTATTGCATTATCTCCTAGAGTATT
Organism: Pseudotsuga menziesii; assembly: GCA_001517045.1. NCBI lineage: Eukaryota > Viridiplantae > Streptophyta > Pinopsida > Pinales > Pinaceae > Pseudotsuga > Pseudotsuga menziesii. The sequence goes on along the minus strand of LPNX010476513.1, from coordinate 725,499 downwards.
GAGAATTGAGGAAACCCATTTGCATTCCATTCTTTTTGAACAACATGAAGGAATAAGTTTTCATGAGTTTCATGATCTCGTGGCTTCTTGGATGGATTTGTATTTTTCAAAGGTTTCTAATGCTTCATCGTTTGGCATACTTCCTATTTCCATTCATAAGTATCAGCTGCCTATAGACTCTGTATTGCATTTATCAAATATTTTGTGAGTCTTCCCAAACAGTAGCATGCATGGAATTATGATTCTCCGTCAAATGGTTTCTTGGCTTCACTAGAAGTATGATTACACTCAATTGGGTTGTTTCCTCAGATTAGAAGTAGGAGTAAATAGAAAAATAATATCGCTATATGAGCATGTAGATTCTTTTCAATATGTGTTCATAGTTTGAGAAAGTTCCAGACATTTGGTAAATGATTCCATCACCCAATGAATAAGGCACAAGGTCTACAGGTTCTTAAATCCTCACAAGGAGGACTTCATCCCGAGGCAAGAGCCAAATGTTATAACTAGATATTGTTCTTAGTTTATTTGTTCTTTTTGTTCTAATTTTCAACCGTTGGTTTAAAATGATTTTACATTCTATGTTGATTTTAAGATTTTTTGAAAATGAATAATTTTTGTTGGATTTGATGCTTTTAATGGTTGAATTATTTCATTATTTTAGTTTTACGATTTGTCTTTTGGGCTTATTAGTTGATATATATATATTTAAGATTTCAAAAACATATAATAAAATTTTATTCCAAGTTTTTCTTTATAATCTAACCCTCATTTTTGAGTCCTTTGTCAAATTTTTTATGAGGAGATTCCTGTAGCAGCTATGTTTTTCTTGTTTTTGTCATTATCATTGGGAGCATATTATGACATCATGGAAACAAATTTTGGAAAACCAAAAGAGGCTTGTGTCCAAAACAGAATAGTTCACAAAAACCTCTCTCAGTTTTGCAACATATATTATAGTTTGAGATATTAAAATTCATCTTTGTGGCATATTTTCAGGGTTTGAATTATTTAATAATTTCCTATTTTAGTCACACATTTTCAGCACACATTCCGATCAATTGGAGGGGATGTTTTAAAAAACAAGAGAGTTTTTTGTTCATAACAGATGCATCTAAAAAAACCTCTCTCATGTTTTGTGTAGGTGTCTGAGATCAAGAGATATGAAGGCGTATTTGAGACCCAAATTTTCAGAAATTCGCCAAATTTCCCCGAATCCGATTTGCTATTTTTGGGTTAATTATCTTTAAATATTTTGATTTATCATGTAACTATTTGATGTAACTATTTCAAATTTCAACCTAGAAGGTAGTTATGGAACTACTTTACCTTTGTAATGATAAAAGGAAGACAAGCATACAGTGCAATGGTTGGATTTTTCACTCAACGAGAGGCTTTTGGAGCTTTGATTTTTCAAGCTAGCACATATAACTCTTATGTAAGTGGATGAATATTTTTGATTATATATAAATTGATAATCCCTTTTTACCTTTCATGCTTTTTCATTTCTTATCAGGCTAATTGCTCAATCTACAATTTCATTTTCTGTTTAAAGGTTTATTCATGTAAATGCTTGTAGCATGTGGGTGGAATTAGTATTTCATTTGTAATGTGTATGGATTATTGGGATGTGTTTGATCCCTAGTTTATCCACCTTGCATGATTCAGTTTTGTATTGGTTTTTTTATTTTTTTTCCTCCCTGATGATGAAGTTTTAAACCAAAACCCTAAAAACAAATTTTATTCTATTTCTATTTGAGATTGTGTTAGCTTATTCTTGTGGTAGTCTAGGAACAATTTCTAGCACTAACAATTCCCTCATCACCTTAATATGATTTTAAATGCTCTTATATGGAATCCATAGGTGCGACCAATCAATTGCAAAGTACCCATTAAGTTTTGCAGACTAGTCCCTGCTCATTATAAAACCATAGGCCTCTAGTATATCTACGACCATAATGTCTATAAACTAGCAAACTCTTTCATATGTATATAACCGAATCAATACATTTTTTATTTATCCTATTAAATTGACTGTAGATCTATCCAGGTGAATGATATTATGTGAGGATGGTGTACGTTGACCATTACACTTTTTACATACTGAGAGTGGAAAGACATTAAATGAAGCCCTAGAATCCACTAAACAATTATTCACATTATGATTGAAAATATCAAAAGACAACAAGAATGGAAAAGTTTGATATTTGGACTTCCCTCCAAGGCTAGTTTCATTAATTTATTTATCAAATTGAATGTCATCCTGGGATCTACTGGTTTGAGGTTTGAAATCCTCTAGAAGTTTCTTTCTTTGCTGGGGTAAATTACACAATTCAAATAAATAAATATCCACTTTGGTTTTCTTGATGTCTTCTACTATTTCATACCCCATATCATATTCTACTGGACCATTCTTGCTGCTTTCCAATTTACTCTCCACAATCTTTACAGGCTTACTGAATGCTAGAACTTTATCTTTTGTGCTGACCAAATCAGACTTAGATGTTGTTTGGGTAGTACTGCTAATCTTCTTCATACTTTCTTGTATATTCCTAATCTTAGGCAGTATTAATCTTTCATCCATTACTGGTCCTCTGCTTCTGGTTGTAACATTAACTGATGAAAGTTGGATTTTTGCAATAGGCTCCTCTTCATCTAATCCCAATGTAAGTGCCTAGTCCCATAAGACCATTGTAGTTCCATGTGTTTCTTCTGGTTCATTTGTTTTTTCTTCTTCCACCTCAGGCTTTGTTATTTGAGCTTTTAATAGTTGATTCATAACTAGAGTCATTGAGTTAGAACATTGTGGGAAACCCTTTTCAGAATGATTTTCTTAATGAAAAGTGCAGAAATGATCCATTCCTACTTCATTAAAATTCAAAATAGAATAATTATACATAGGTGGTTGAGATGTTCCACTTTCTTCTCTTTTATTGAAATAGGGTTTGAACTATTTCTTGGTTGAACTAGATTATTTATTCTTTTCCGGATCTACAATCTTATTTGATAACTTTTGTACCATCTTGACCACATTTTTATTATTTAGTTGAGTGTTCTTGCTTAGGTCTAGTTAACAACAGAGGTTTTTTATGGGTAAAAGTCTTTACCTATGGTTCTGCGATGTGTTTTTTTATTGTGTCAAGTTTAGATTCTACTTTACTGGCTTCCTCATAAGGTTTTGCCAAAGAAGGATTTACTACCCTTTTGACAAACATTGTTATGCTAGGATAGAGTGTTGAACTATAGTATTCTATTAAATTTTCTTCAGCAGGATTTGTTGTAGCACTGAAATTATTTGGATGAGCAGCAAACCTTTGGTTAAAATATTGTACCTTTTCTTTATTATCCATCCTCAGATATATAAATTCTTTCATGAGAGTGGCAATGGTTCATTGACTACCAAAATTTCTCTTAAACACTGTTACAAAAGTATTCCAATCTGTTATTGAATTTGCTTATAAACCAAACTACCAAGTAGAAGTCTTAGCTTGAAAGGTATGTGGAAAAGGTTTGCATACCACATCTTCGTGCTCCATGGATAAAAGTTCCAAAGCCAAATAGAAACTTTGCAGGTGTTCCTCTTCTGAAATTCCTTTCATGGGATCGAACTAAGGTAATTCCTTTTCAGTATTCTGAGGCAAGTCATGCCAAGGAGGACCTAGGTTGATTGTTGTTTTGGCTCTCCAGGATGGTGGATTAGGATTCATAGGTTTACTAACATTTGGGGTACATTTCCAGCCATAATTTGATGAGGAGTCTATGGTGGAGACTGAACATGTGACTTTGTTGGAGACTGGAAAACAAGGGAATCTGTTCCCAACTGATCAAGTGGTTCAACAATCTCTTATATGGACAAATATACCAAATCTTCCAAATTTACAACCAAGATCGAATCTTCGGTGTAAGTAGCTACTTTCCTGAAATCCTTCCTCCTTGGTAATGTAGGAATTGCTTTCAATCCTACAAGTTTATTTATGTAAGATTGGGTATGTCTCCTTAAGTGATTAGCTTCTTCAAATGGAAAAATGTATAAATGTTTTGAACATTCTTCCTTAGAACCTACTCTATATTCATAAATGAAATATTCAACAAACATAGTATCAAATCTATAACCAATTGAATAGTTTCTTGTAAATGGATTTCCTCTACCAGCCATGCATTGGAGGCCCTCCTTCTATCACAAAAACTATTGATGTATGGAAAAATATCAGGTACCGATAGTATGGATTCTTCCCAATAATTGTTCCCAATTAAATCGTTTACTGTTTGGTATGGGGAATCCATCTGGTTAGCAACCCGACTACCATGGAATTAAAAGAATGTTTTAAGTCCATTTTAACATTTGCGTCCTGATCCACCATTTATGTAATTTAATATTTTAGGATGAAATAAAAATGCCTAAACTAAATGCATGTGACGGGTGAGAAAAAGCCTCAACTCGTGATGCGTAGGTTCTTACCTTCCATCTTATCACTCTTGTGCCCCAATCGCTTCTAAGTTAAGAAAATATACCACATTCTAATATACTCTAATATAATCTACTCCATCCCCAAGGGGAGCAAATATTAAATTTAATTGAGTAATGTACTGTAATGTTGCTTGTGGAATCCTACAGGTAGTTGTTCAAATTATACATACATAATTGCAGCAAAAAATATAAACAAAGATAGCTCTATTTTGTTAACACATTCATTACTCATTCATATGCACAAGATTTCCAATATAAAATAAAATAATTCATAAACTGTAGAATTAATTCATCAACTTAGAACAGTCTCACAGTTGTATAGAAAACTAAAACATAAATAGTTCAGCATTTAGCATTCCACACAATCCATTTCAAACTTGTACAGTATTTCCTCCAGCAAAATTGGTTTTCCTTTACTCATAAAAAGAAATATTTCTTCATAAAAATAACAACATGTATGTGCTAGTGAAAATTTCTTTATAATCTCTATCTGATTTCAACCCAAATGGCACTTCTCCATCTGAGTGCCGGCACTTCATATCTTGGTACACAAAAGGACACTTTCGGATGGAAGGTTGCCTAAACACTATAGATGGGCATGACATGAGATGCATTCACTATCCAACCAGCTTGCCATTTTACCTTTCTATATGTTTATTTTCATACGTTACTATCTCCACAGCAACTCACGTACGTACGAGACTATCTTCTTTGACAACCCACATAATGTATGCGACTATTTTCATTGCAACCCGCATACAGATATGTACGCATGTTTTCTTTATAGAAACTCACATGTCATATGTGGGTTGGCAGTATCAATAGTCGCGTACACATCCATTCGACATTAAAAATAATAAAACATGATTAATGGAGATTTGTTGAGCCCTAATCATTAACTATCATAACTGTCTCAACCTCCTCAACCTTCGAAACTAATCTATTTCCCAAAGTATAAATAGATGCCTTGGGGAGGGCATTAATCAATCAATCTTGGAGAGCAAATTTATGCTGGTGGTATATCTTCAGAAGTCTTTGGATCAGCAGAAATCAAAATCCTTTGGTTGCAGAGGAGTCCTTGTCTCAGGCGTTGGGTTGTACACTTATCTCATTCATTATTGTTAATAAAGAGAATTATTCTTCCAACTTTGTGTCTCTTTCATGTATCATGTTTGATGAATATTTTTTATCAAGCACTCTATATATTGTTCATCCAACATGTCATATATACATGTATAATATTTTACTTGGATAATTTTCTCTTTGCAGGTGAAGAAGGTGCATCCCTAAAAGCTTTGCAAAGAAGCAGAGCGGGAGAAGAAAAATCTTGGATCAACAGTCTATAATCGGTTGAATCCAACATATCTTCCTATTTCCTTTCTGTACTTTAAAGCTGATTATCTGCAAGTTTTAAAAGTAAGTTGGTAACCCCAGACCCTAGGTTACAAGGGTGTTTATTCCTGTACAATAGATCTGGAAACTCCGTTGGGGAACCCAGACTGTTGTGGGTTATTTATGTTGACTGTTTCCTAGTCTTTTCCTTGATTCTATGTGTGGTGTCCTGTCTTGGTTCATTCTTAGAGTGGTGTTTGAAGACCTGGAAAATTTTTCCTTTCATTAGATATTTTTATACTTGTACGTAGGTTTCTCTTCCACACAGTCGTGTACAGAGGCCTGCATATGTGGGTTTCTCTATAGGACAGTTGCATACAGTACATGGGTTTCCATTGTACACAGTCGCGTACAAGCCTGAGCATTCAAATTTTTGGGCTAGGGTTTGCTTGTCCCTATCCCTCTTTAAATTTTGTTTGTTGGTTGGCCTTCCTTATAAACATTGCACTGTGAGTTTGATGACCTTATTAGCCACACCTTGTGCTTTCTTGTAAATCCCTTGAGCTATTATTGTTTGAATTTTCTTTTGTTAGCAACTTGAAATGGATTTTCTTGTTTGGGTTATAGGTTCAAGTGTTAGTTGTCTGGATCAATGATCAGGGTTCTAGACACTATATATCCCATTCTATTTTTGAATAGTATTTGGTTTGCCACTTTCCTTTCTTTGATCTCAGTGATTTCCTTTCACGGTGTCCGCCCAAGCTAGGGATCCAAGTCTTCCTTAGGTGGTTGATCTTTGGTCTTATTAATCCATTTACTTCAATTTGATTACTTTATACAGTTAGTTTAATTCAAGCATACTTAAGTTTTGTGCATTTAGGTGCATAGTGGTCTTTGAGCATTTTTAAAAAGTGAAAAGAAAACATTTAGAAGCTTTTGCATTTGATTTGTATATAGTAGTTTTATTTTCAGTTTTTAAAATAGAATCTCAAAAAACGAAAAAAATATAGTCTTAGTGTTCTCTTTATCCTTGCATTTTCATCAATTTACATTTACAAAAAGAAAAAGAAGCTTGTTTTTTTAGTGATAATTTTCTTTGGAAGTATAAACCTTTTCTTTTTATATTTCTTATCGAGTCAAAAACATCATAGTATTTCACTCCACTTGCCTTCTAAGTAAAAATAGCGCTTAAAATGAATGCAATAATTAATATTTATTAGTAATTTTTATTCTTTAGGGCCATACACCTACTAGGTTAGGCTAGACTTGTAGGATAGGAAGTGTAAACTTCCCATAAGTATTTAAATTTAGACATAGTGGGCCAATCAATAGGTAAATCCTTCCCTTTATCAATAGTATCTGAGAAGCTCCTCTCAAACAAGAGTCAAGCACCTGGACTGAGGAGATAGCCCTCTAATTCCTTGTCAAAACGTAAATTGGGATTTTTACGCATCTGGGGATTCTATGCTAGATAGAGTTTCATGCTCAGCTACCCTTCCCATGCGTATAAATCAGGATTGTGATTGTTCCCCCATACTATTGGTATAGTTAAGGTAGCCTCTAGTCTCTTGACATCTAGGGTTCATACCTAGGTAAACCAGAAGGCTATTTCTGGTTCACCTTGGATGGGCTTGGAAGGTAACCCTTGTTGAAAGTGTAGGAGGGTGGTGGGTGATTTCTCCACTTGTGCCTAAGAACCTCTTCAAGGATGCCAAGTAACTGTTCTTCATCTTTCTTTGAAAAAGCATATATTTTACCCTTGCTGACTCTTGAGACTTTAGGAATTTTTGTAGTGATTACTCTATGGTTTGTATTTGTTTAGATGACCTTAGGGTTTTCATTGTCAAATTTACAATCGTGGAGGACCAAACTATCAAAATATCATGAAGGTTGCAAAACCTTCCTCCTCTCATCACATTGGAACCTCCACCTCCACCTCAAAGGCATAGATTGGCTACAGATGGTTCATTTGAACTGATAGGTGTAAGTGAAGTTCTAGGTGAACTAAAACTTAGGGAAAACTATTTTGATTTTAACACAGTCGAGTTAGAAGACTTGCAAGTTGACGAGTTTGCAAGGAATTTTAGTACACCCTTAACTAACTTAAATGATCCTATGATCATCCAGGTTCATCCTTTTGATCCACATGTTTTTGGTGTCCTTGTGGGCATGATAATTTCTATTGTAGGAGAAAGCTCTTTTGTTTTCACCTCAGCCACTCTGATTGAAGGGGTACTACCTCCCCTAGCAAGTTCCCCTATATCTAATATACGTACTATTCCCTTAACTCCAGTGAGCCAGGTTGTTCAACCACCATCTCCCACAAGCCTAGAAGGTGCTTCTGGTGGCATGGTTACTGGGATTCCTAGTATACCTACTGTTCCTTCCTCCTTCACACACACTGGCCAGAGTGGTCTGGTAGGATCCTCAACTTTTGTCCAAGGATTTCCTTGGAACAGGGGGCATATTCCCCCATCTGCTCCATACGTAGGCCCATCAACCTCTTATGTAGGAGTGCATTTTGGAAACACTAACCCTTATGGGAAAGGTTTTCAAACTCTGGTCTCGGATCCATTCACGAGCTCTCCCTTTTTTTTCTTTAGCAGAGGGATACCTGCTCCTTATTTTCAAACCCCATCCTTCACTGGGATGGACAAAACCTCTTATACTACACCTCCCACCCATAATATTATGGGTTACGGATGGAATCCATTCCAAAGTAACCCATCCACTTCGCAACTAGCGGTAGGGGAAACCCCACCTTCACTTATGGGAATTTGGGGGCAAGTCCCTCTAATCCCCATTCTGGAACTTTTAGTGCTCTGGTTCAACCTAATATTATGTTGCTGGCAACATTAAAATTTCCATATTTGTCTAAATTGATGAATGACCTGGTGAGGCATGATCCCTCCTAGCCACCTGTCCCCACCAAATTGCCCTCGGACATCCCAAAATTCGAAGGAAAAGTTGGTAAATATCCTGGGGCTCATGCCACCACTTTTCATTTATGGTGTTATTCTAATTCACTGAATGAATATTTGGTTAGGTTGAGGCCGTTCCAAAGAACCTTGATGAGTACTGTGGTAAAATGGTACATTGAGTTGCCTTCTGCTGCATTCAGTGGTTTTTGGGACTTGGCTAATGCATTCCTTAGGCACTTTCATCTTCCAGTTCGATATGATTTCGCAATAGACTTGTTATCTACCTTCAGGTAGAACAAGGCTACACACATCTCGAATCACATCCAAGAATGGAGGAGGTAAAAGAACCTTATTAAAGCCATTATTCTTCCTGAGTTATTATTAGAGTGGTTCCTTAAATCCCTATTACCTTACATATCTAAGGACGTTTCCACTTCAGGAGTGATGAATGAGGATGAAGCTATCTTCAGGGCCCAGCAATTGGATTTGATTTATTCTCAATATGGGATCTCGTATGAGATTACCCCTGAGGCACCGAGGCCTACCCACGATGTAGAGAAACCTAAGACTAGACCCCATGCAGATGGTGTGGTTGGGTCTGTAAACTCTCCCACTGTAGAATCTTTGGCCAAACAGCTCCATCGGTTATCCGTCAAACATTCTATGGTGGAGGAATCAAAGGCTGCCCTCTCACCCAAAAATGCAAATGTTTTTGCATATACCTCTCAGAAGAGCAATCAGAAGCCCGGTGGGAAAAAGAAGAGAGGAAAGAAAGGAGAGGGAAATCAAAACAAGCAGAAACCTGCTAACAATGCTACTGGAGGCAAGAACGAAAAGAAAAAGGTGAAATTCCCATGTAAATTGTGCCATGAGAATCACCTCACCCATATTTTTCCCCTTATGGAACAAGCCAAGAAGATGCTAAAAGCTCAACAACCAGCTATCCTGAAGGATCCTTTTCCCCAAGGGAAAAATTCAGCTTCAGCTTCTAATGCAGCAGGGGGCACTCCAAATGCCCCTGACCCCAATTATATCAACGTGGTTCTATCTTTGACTTTGCTACAGACTAGGAATAAAAACTATGAAAAGGAGACTTCTGAGAAGGGTAAGTCTATAGGTGAAACTTCTAACCCTCTCACGCTCGAGAAGCCTGCTGAAACTATGCCTAAGATACCGAAAGGTGTCTTTAAGAAGACCTTGCATAACCATAATGCTAGGGCTGCTTCAAACTACTCTGTGGTTGACGACTTAGCCCAAACCCCTTGTGCAATGTCAGCATTAGAGGTGTTATAGAGTTGTCCCACCCAGCGGCATGCACTCTTAGCAGCCTTAGCCAGTATGGACACGTTGAGTCTCATGGAGAAATTTCACTTGTCTGATGTTAAAATTCACCTACCTTACCATGTAGCCTTATCGATAGATGTCATCCATGGTGGAAATACCATTGAAGGGGCAGTTGTCGATGAGGGTGCTTCTACATGTGTTATGTCCTTGTCTTGTTGGAAACCTCTAGGATCCCCATATCTAGTTCCATCAAACACCCTACTTACTACTTTCGACAGGAGGTCATTCTGGCTGCATGGTATCCTACCGGCTTTTGAAATTAAGCTGGCAAGGAAAGTGGTGTCTGTTGAGGTAGAGGTGATTGATGCACCTTTAGATTATAACCTACTTTTGGGAATAACTTGGACTTATGCCATGTTTGCTATTACATTGGCCGTCTTTTAGGTGGTAGTGTTTCCACACGAAGGGAAGTTGGTTACTGTTGACCAACTCGATTTTACTCAGAAAGGCCGTATGGAGTCTAATGAGTCCACTGTGCCATTGGTTGATCAAGTGAAACCTACTACTAAGAGCTTGGGGGATGGAATGTATGCATCATTGATGGGCACATTTGATCTTCCAGCCTAGATTAACTATATAGTTTATACTAGTGTGGATATGTCTATAGCCATGGTTGTTGATAGGATGGATCCTTGGGTTCTCCCTTCCCCCCATGAATCAGAAGTGGCCTTATTAGTAGTGGAAGTGGCTTACCAAGCTATCACTCAAACCACTGTTGATCCCGTTCCAGACCCTCTAACAGTCTCAGAGAGCTTGGAAGAAATCTATTTTCTTGCTTAGGCAGAAAACTCTTTGCATTCTATGGATTGTTTATATATGGTTTTACCTTTTGATGAAGCCATTCTAGAAGCCATGTGTAGAGGTGATAAGATCTATGAATATCTTTGTCATTGATCCTATTTTCTTCTAGAGCTAAGTAGGATAGAGAATCAAGAGTTTCATATGAGACTGGAAGACGATCTTGATATACCCATCAATCCCTTACCAAGGGAAGGAATGTTTCTTGAGGGGAATATGGAAAATATTTATGCTACTATCCCTATCAACATATCTGTAAATCCTAACATTGTGTAAAATATACATATCGATGCAAATTGATCTCCTGAGGAGATTGCAATCTATACGTCCTTGTTTAAGGAGTTCCGCAACATTTTTTCCTGGTCATATGAGGAGATGCCAAGAATTGATCCATTGATAGTTGAGCACAAGATCCTAGCGTACCCTGATGATAAACCTGTTCGACAAAAGTTAAGACCTGTTAACCCGCGTAAAGTGGCGGCTGTGAAAGATGAAGTTGAAAAACTATTGAAAGCTGGTTTTATTTATCCCATAGCTCTGATGGAATGGGTATCCAACCCTGTTCCTATTGATAAGAATAAAGGGACCATATGCGTCTGTAGCAACTTTAGAGATTTGAATAAAGCCTCTCCTAAGGACAACTATCCCACATCATTTATAGATCAAATTATTGATGCTTGCACAGAAAGTGAAGTTTTCTCGTTTATGAATGGTTTCTCTGGATATAATCAAATTCAAATAAAAATGGAAGACCAACATAAAAGTTCTTTCATTTGTCCTTGGGGTACCTTCGTGTACAAAAAAATTCCCTTTGGATTGAAAAATGCTAGCGCAACCTTTTAGTGGGCAATGAACTTTTCCTTCCATGATATTAAAGCCATTGTCGAACCTTACCTTAATGATCTGCCTACACATTCTCATAAAAGAATTGATCATCCAGATCACTTGCATCTAATCTTTGAATGATGAAGATACTATAAGATCCGCTTGAATCCCCCGAAGTGCATGTTCTGTGTCGAGTCAAGGAGACTGCTTGGATTCATTGTCTCTAACAAAGGCATTTAGGTGGATCCATTTAAAGTAGAGGCCATTGTAAATCTGCCTCCTCCTCGTTCTATCAGGAAATTTCAGAGCCTGCAGGGGAAGTCCAATTTTCTTCGACGTTTCATTGTAAACTATGACAATATTACCAAGGGTTTCATGCACTTGTTAAAATAGGACACCCCATTTGTATGGGATGAAGCTGTACAACTCGCTTTTGAGGCATTGAAAAAATCTTTGTTGTCGGCACCTTTACTGCATCTGCCAGATTACTCTAGGGATTTTATATTGTATATGGCCGCATCTGTGTCGACCATTGGGGTAGTCCTGGTCTAGGAGTATGATAAGATCTAGGAGCATGTCATTTATTATCTTAGTCATGCTTTAGCCAGACCTAAACTCAGGTACTCCCACATCGAGAAATTGGCCTTAGTAGCTGTCTATGCTCCTCAGAGGTTACGTTACTACATTTTACTAAGGACTACAATAGTAGTGCCAAATGTTAATCCTTTTCAATATGTTTTGTCCTGATGGATTTCTGGGGGCAAATTCAACAAATGGTAGTCATTCTCCAAGAGTTTGACTTGTATTTTCAGTCCGTTAAATCTAAAAAATCCTTAGTTTTTGCTAAGCTTATAGAAGAATTTCCAACTGAAGAAGATGTAGTCATTGAAGAAGACTCATTCCCAGATGAGCATATATTCTTGATATACACCTCTAACCATTGGTATGGAGATATAATTATCTATCTCTAGACTTTCAAGTATACTGCAACTTCCTCATGGGAGGAACGACGTAAACTACACCTTCATGCTAATAAATACCTCATCATAGGAGATACTTTATATCATAGGGGGATAGATTTTGTTTTGCATCGATGTATTACCCATGAGGAAGTGGAGATTGTCCTGAATTATGCCCATGGTGGAGCGTGTGGGGGGATTTATCTAGGTTAGAAATGGCCCAAAAGATACTACGTGTCAGTTATTTTTGGCCCATGATCTTCAAGGATTGTGTGGAAACCATGAAGCACTATCATCCTTGTCAGCTTTACACTAGAAAAATGCAGTCACATCCCGCTCTGTTATTTCCCATTGTCTTGAAGGTCCCCTTCATTAAGTGGGGGATTGATTACATGACGTGTAACCCAGCCTCAGCTGGGGGGCACAAATATATCATTGTCATTGTGGACTATTTTAGGAAATGGGCAGAGGCAATGCCCACTGTTAAAGCTGACAAGGAAACAGTAGCTTTTTTCGTGTTTAATTAAATTATAGCATGGTTTGGTATACCCAAGGTTATTATCACTACCCTTGGCATTCATTTTCAAAATAGCATCATGATGGAACTGACCAATATGCTTAGATTCAGACAAGAACATTCGTCTTCATACTATCCTCAAACAAATCGTTAGGTAGAGGCTATCAATAAGACTTTGAAGACTATCCTCAAATGTACTATTGATGCAGCCCATTCTAACTGGCATATCATGCTATACCCCGTACGTTAGGCATATCCAACTAATGTAAATACTACTACGGGTTTCTCCCCCTTCCATCTTAATCATGGAGTGGAAGCTGTTACCTTGGTTGAATGTGAAATATCGTCCTTGAAAATAGTTATTCATGTGTTACCTGATACAACGGAGCTTAAAGAACATCTAGTACATTTAGAACATATTGATGAGCAACATAGAGATGCACTGAGAGAAAATCAAGCTCACAAAAATAGGGTCAAAAGCCAATATGATAAGTTGGTCAAGCCTCAAATTTTCTCTAAGGAGGAACTTGTTTTTCTCTGTGACCAAGACAAAGAACCCCTCGAAGCAGGAAAGTTCAAGTCCATGTGGTTGGGGCCTTATGTCATGTCAAAGGTCTTAAAGAAGGGCACATATGAATTTATTGATTTTGATAGGAATAAGCTGCCTGAGCCTAGAAATGGGATCTACCTGAAAAAGTACTATTGTGACACTTAGCGCTTTTTATTGTATTTTAATGTATGCATTTTTATGTACACTAGTCTGTCGGTTTGTGTTTTTTATACCATCTTCTAGCTGTTTCAGATGTCTTTTGAGAGGTTTGTAGGTTTCACTGATGGCTCCATTTGTCATAATTGTAATCTATCTTCAGCGACATGGGTCATTTATTCTTCCTCAGGACAGTTAGTTGCCTCAGGAGACGCTTTCTTAGGTCCTGCTTCTAATAATGTCGCTGAGTATAGGGCTGTAATTAAGCTTCTATGGGATGCTTTGTAACATGGTATCACTAAGCTGGAAGTTCAAATGGACTCTCAACTAGTGGTTTCCTAGCTCAATCCAACTTATCAGGTGTGGAACCCTATTCTATTACGTCAGCTTATGCAAGTTAGGTTATTGGAAAGAAATTTTGAATTTATTACATTCAATCATATTCCAAGGAATCAAAGTTCATTAACTGATGCATACGCTAATTACATCTTGGATTGGAATTTAACACATTTTTCATAAAAATATACAGCATACACATAAAAATAATTTGTAAACAAACCTACAAAATATCTATATATGTGAATATCTGTCCATAGATAGGTCGAGTCTCTAATCCTCAAATCTAGTCATAACTGTATAATATACAAAAAATATACAAAATATGGATCAAATTCCATAAAATACCCTAGCTCTAAGCCATACCACCCTGGTCACTTGGACCACCTTGGTCCCCCCGGTCCCCCTATACTCTAACTTCTTCAGCCTCTTTGGCTTCAGTAGCCTCAACAACATTTATGTATACTAAAACTGCTCTGGCTACCCGCCTCAAAAGGCATATCCAGACAGGTGGAACACCGACCACAAACTCCTGCATGAGGGCTAGGATGTGCTCAATTTGTAAGGTGGGTAATCTTTGGGTAATCTTGACCAACTTCCCCTCAAGAACCCTAATCATCCCTTGGTCTTCTCATAAGACAAGACGCACATACATTCGTGGATGCCCTTCAGGGCGGACTGGTCCAATATCTGCATTTTGACATGTTTATAGGATTACAACTCTTATACATATGTATATATATCTATATTTAAAATTCATAAAAAATTTAAAAACTTGAAAATAAAAGTTACCTAACTCTCCCCATGCTCCCCCTGGAGGGAGGACGAGGTCTGCATCACCATGGAAATCCATCCTAGCATATGGAAACTACTCCAGTGCTGGAAACTCTCGCTCCCACCAAAAGTAGAAGTCATCATCATAAACACTCTTCACTGAGCCACCACCTCCCTTGCAGAGGAATATATCTCCCCATCTACTCAGCCTAGGCTGACGTGGAGAACGAACCGGTAGGGGTACTACAGGGCTCAATCCCAACACTCTTTCTCAAAGAAGGCTACTAGTATGCTAGAATATCCAAAATTATTCCTCCTTCCTCTCTTGCAGTCAGAGAGCTATTTTCTCAAAATCAAGATCACTCCCGGACACTAATCATATAGGCCCCCCTGCATACGATCCACCACTAGTCTCATCTAGTTCCGTGTAGAAAGGTGAAGAGAAGATTATCCCACAACCCTCACTATGGTACTTGTCAATACTTGTAGAGTAATATCACGTATGTGTACAATGGGGATGCAACTCCCTCTCTTTTGTGTACCTGGTGCACAGTATATGTCAATGTAGTTTTGGACGCTTAGAGGGTCACTGCCTCTACCGGTGCCTTCCAAGTTGACTGGAGCTCCCTGTCATGATAGAATGGAAATGAGATAGATATCCTCTGAATTAATCTCCAAGGACTCACCTTGCAAGTCAAACATTCCCAAATCATGATCCCAGTAATTTATCATGAACTCTGGCAGGCGAACATTGGCCCGCATAGGTGATGTACAAGAAAATGTTAACAACCCACTTGAACGTAAAACATTCATAGTGGGGGAATCTTGGAGTGATTCTTGATCCATATCTTCATGTTCATGCTCCCTCCACTCAAGCACCATCTTCAAACCTAGTAAAACATGCATTGCAAACCTTTAGCTTGATTTGCTATGATTTGCTATGAGAATGTAAAAGAATTTAAAACAGATTGCAGGTTACCTAGTAAAACACGCATTGCAAACATAATTTGGAGGTTTCCAAATGATTTGCTATGAGTTTTAAGGAAAATGTAGCTCAGATTGGGGATTTCAATTTTATTATTGATGAAGATAAGATTGCAGAAGCGACGAAGCTTCCTCAAATTTGAAATTTCAGGACCTGAGCTAGTTGAATCTGATGAGAAAGCTGCTCTATTATTCAAAAAGATTGAATGGGGTCAGTTTTAAATTCTTTTACGTTCTGTTGCATTATGACTTGCAATTTTTTATAAATAATGCTGCTGCACTAGTGATACTGTTACAAATGTTGTTGCTCTAGCAATACTGTGACAAATGCATAAGGTACTCTCTAGTTGTGGAAGTGAGTTAATGTCCACTGCACAGTTCTTGATCTAATAGTTATGGTGTCTTCCCGTCGGATCCACATATCCTCCATCATTACTACTAAAAACTTGGTTCTGATAGCTCTCCCTTGAACATCTTGGGTGAGACTTCATCTACTTCATGGATGTTGCTGGGCAGGGTAAAACCTGTCTGGGCCAGTGTTCAAGGAGATCATGTTGGTTGGGCATCAACGGAGTGAGAACCCTTGTCGACAGAGATTTGTTGGTGGTTTTTACAATAAATTTTTCTATTTTTGGAACACATTTTCTATTAAGAGGAGGATATGTTTTGGCATCTGACTTGCATGAAGATTGAAGGATGGTTTGATCTAAAGTTGTGGGATTTTGCTGAAGCTGAAAATTAGGATCTTAAGTTGTCGATGAGAAAATGGTTGGATAGTCATATCCATGACGGTCCTCATGAATGGTTATTTTGTGAATTTCATGTCGTTTCGCATGAATGGCTTTTAAATTTCACTAAGAACAAGACAAACTTCCAAGGAGGAGAGTTGACATCTTGGACCCCAGAGATGATCCAAGAGTTACAAGAAACCAACAATGAGGCATCATGGGCAGTTGAAGTGTGGTTGAATACTATCTTAGAAGGATACCTCACCAAGTTTGTAGTCACCACCAATAAGCCCTTTAGTGAAGAGGAAAGGGATTTCTTCAGTGGACCACGAGGAAGATTTTTGTTGTCGGTGCAGCTGTTGATTAAGCATCTAATCTGTGAAATAGGTATTCTGAAGATGGACCAATAGTAGTGGAACTTTGGTGTGTGGAGGATGTGGGCACCATGAAGAAAGGGGGGAGATGCATGAAAAGGAAAGGGGTAGATGGGCATGAGTTCTGGTGAGAATGTGAAGGTTTTCGAGGAAAAAAGTGTTTGTGTGAGGGGAGGAGAAAGGTTTTGATAGAAGAGGAAGAGAATGGGAGAAGCTCCTATTGTGATCAAAGTGCAATGCCATGAAGAATAACCACACAGGACGAAGTGAAATTTCTATGATGATGAGGAAAACCAGGCCCAGGATATGCCCGAAAGGACAACGGGATCAAACCCCAGTAGTAACGTGTCCACACCTTTGTGCACTACTCTTCCACAAGGAAGAAATGCACATTCTATGTCGACTTGCCTGACGTGTCAACAATAGTGTAGTAATAGAGCACCAGCAAGAGGAAGAGGGCCCAAAGTGGCAGGCGATGAAATGAAGTTACCAATATTCCATGGAAATGGTACTGATGATCCAGAGCATTACTAGTTCTTATGCGAGGCGATTTGGACTGCTCGAAAAACTGTCTATGATGATATTAAGAAAATTCAGCTAGCCACTACTCTTAGGGGCCGTGCACTGGAATGGTTCATGAGATTCGCATGGGTTCCTCAAGGAGGTACCATAAAAACATTGGATGAGATCTGAATGGGGCTATTCAAAGAATTCAAGAAGCCAAAGTCTAAAGCTCAGTACATTACTGAATTGAAAGAGATCAAACAGTTCCCCAATGAGAAAATTTGGGATTTTGATCTGCAGTTTAAGGCATTGATGGTTCGGGTCAGTTTTCATATGAGTGATGTTCAGCACAAGGAATGCTTCATTGTACTTGTCCCGCATATTAGACAACTATTAATGCAGGAAAATATTATGACACAAAGCGAGGCTCTAGAGATCATGATGAAATTAAAGGCATCACTAGTAGGAGAAAGAGCAGTCAGATTGAGGCATATTCAAGCATAGTTTTCCAATATGATAATCCAATTGCAAGATATCAAAAAGGATAAGGAAGATCACGATGATCTGTGGTGCACGCGTTGCCATGTAGATGGACATACCAAGGACACATGTTCGATGTTCAAGAATTATTTACTGTTGGGAGACCCAAACCAGTTGAGCTATGATGGTATACCATGGTGTCACATCTATCGGTTCTATGGGCATCGACATGAGAACTGTGATTGCATGCAAAAGATGGTTACCAAGGAAGAAAATCTATACTTTACATTCTGTAGGTCAGTAGGACATGATGACAAAAACTACTGAGATTTTTATTTGCTCGAGGAAATGACATATGATTCATATTTTGTGAAAAGTGAAGAATGAGAAATGCAAGCATAGCCATAAGTGGCACAACGAGTAGTGCAAGTGAATTATACATCGCCACCCCCAATGCAGTTTATCTTCATGCAACCACAACAACAGGTTACAATGTAGCTGTAGTTTGCATCGCCGCAACATATTGTAGCACAACCGCAGTATGTGCTGCGACCACAATATAATCAGGCATCGCTCATTCAATCTCAGCCACAATACATTCAAGCTATGCACTATGTCTAGCAGTAGCCAAACCCATCGCAACAACAAATGGTTAAACTACAATTTCAACAAGAAGGATTTCGAGGAGGATTTCGTGGAGGATTCTAAGCCCAAGGAGGAGGAGGAGGAGGTTGTGAATCAATCCAATGTTATACATGTGGAGTATTCAAGAACTATTATAAGGAGTGCCCTCATGTGCAGTGTACATACTGTGCGACCGACGATCATAATGTTTAAAATTTCCCTCAGTTGATTGCAAAATGGTAGCCTAGAAATATTCCTCAGTTGCAGAACAAACAGAATCAGAATCAGCCTACGTTCCAAGTGCAAAACCAATCAATAATGTAGAACTTGATCTCGCCTCAGACTTAGACTCAGAACCACCTCAAACTCAAAACTAGCCGATGAATCATCTATTGAATCAGAACCCATTGTTGAACTTGAATCAAGGACCAATAGTTGCAAAAATTCAGGCCGAGCCATAAATGAAGGATGTCGACATTAGGGTCGTCAGTCACGCTAGTGCAAAAACTAGAGACGATGGACCGCAATAGCAAGTTCAGCTCGATGGAAAGAAAAAGGTGGCATTTAATTTTGCAACAGAGAAAGACACCTTATTTGGGGCAAAGATTGCAATCAGGAGAAATATGTGTCAGTTACCAATTATTGATATGCCATTTGTGTTTGATCCATCTATAGAGGTAGGACCACCAAGGTAGCATTGTACCTTGTGGCAGTTCTTTGAGAGTTGTCTATCGCTGCAAAGGGACCCTGACACCCTTGTCAATCTTGAGATGATATTGCACCACCTGAATAAGGTGGTGAAGGATTGTGCAGAGAAATATTTGCAAAAGAGGAAGATGGGAAAGGAGATGAGGATGAATATCCAAATCAAAGATTATGAGGTTGATTTGGTCATTCTCAATCTTGGATCAGATGTAAAAATTCTGACCAAGCAAACCTGGCAATTGATGGGAAATCCAACATTAGGGTGGTCTCTGGTACAGTTATGACTCACAAATAAGGTAAAGGTTCAGCCTATTGGTTGTGTTTCAAACTTGGTTGTCGACATTGAAGGTATGAAAATGCATGCTAAATTCAATGTGATAGAATTAGTAGAAGATGGTGGTTCCTATCCCACGCTGCTAGGGATCAGATGGGATAATGATAGCATGGTAGTTATCAACATAAAAAAATGAGTTATGACATTTGAAAACTAGGATGTGAGGGGAATTTTTCCTATAGACCCTCAGGAGGGACACCAATATAGTGAAACTGTAAAGGATGAAGTCGACAGAAGTTGGCATCATGCTTATATCATCTCTGAAGACTATATCCATCCTACCATCGATGGCGAACTTGGATGGCATAGCGCAAGTTATGCGTCCTATGACTCTGATGATGCTCTGGAAAACTCGCAAAATAGGTTGCATGAAGTATAATTCAGGAAATGTGGGTTGATTACACAGTCTCTTTGACATGTTTCAACTAACACTATTGACTTTCCCATTTATGAAGGACTTCCATGAATATCAGATTTTTTCAGGAATTCGAAGAGAAAGTTCTTGAACCGCAAAGGATACTGGCTCTTGATGTAGAACTGAAAGCTACTCCAGCTCGATGGTGGGAAACACACAAACAGATGATCTTGGACTGGGAACAGTGCTGGAGATTGATGATGGTGTGCTTTAGCGATTCAGAGTTCTATTAGGTTGGACGATACGATGAATGGAATGATCCCATCATTCATTTGATCGAGTGTTAGAATTTATGGGCATCACAACCCAGAGATGAATGGGTCCATGCTTTCGTTCACACTATGGAAGAGATGTCGAGATGGTTGTATGTAGCGGTAGAGTTGCGCAGAACTATCACCACTAAGGATGAGTTGTCTATTTGTTTTGTGCAAACATTTAGTTTCCAGGACGCCAACCCCAAGGTATGCAATGCTTTACAAATCATCCACAATGTATTGCAGAAGGCCATCCCTATCACATACCTAGTTGATCAACATGCGCACTGCTCCATCCAATCCATGATGACATGCTACAACTTATCTGGGGAACCTAAAGATGACAATGAGTTGCATAATGCTAATATTCTAGATTCAGAAGGAAGACGTGATGTCGCAGCCCCAGACATACCGATGGACTTGATAAGTCAGCCACTAAGGATCTGAAAATTCAACATTGGGTCAACAGAGAACCCAAAAGTTTCCAACATCGGAGACTACTGGGATGAGGAGACCATGGCCAAGATCATAAACCTGCTACACAAATTCTAGGACCATTTTCCCACATTATTTTTAGAGATGAAGGGGATTTTAGGAGACCTAGGGGAAATGAAAATCATGTTTAAACCAGATGCCGAACCGGTGCAACAGAGGCTGTATTGGCTGAATCTATGATACAAGGACTAGTTGAAGCCTGAGATTGACCATATGGTTAATGTTGGGATCATCAATCCCGTAGAATAATCTGAGTGGATAATTCCTATGGTGGTCCAGGATAAAAAGACAGGAGAAATATGCATTTGCATCAACCTAAGGAAGTTGAATGATGCATGCCTGCATGATCCATTCCCAACCCATTTTACAAATGAAGTTCTTGAAGGTGTAGGCAGTGAGGAGATGTATTCTTTCACAGATGGATTTTTGGGATACCACCAGTTCCAGATTGCAAAGGAGGATCGCCATAAGACTATGTTTGTCACTCAGTGGGGTTGTTTCCAATATATAGTCATGCTTTTTGGGTTGAAAAATGCACCAGCCATATTTTCTCAGGTAGTTGTTGATGTATTTAAATACTTTATTCAAAAGTTTCTATAGGTGTATATGGATGATTGGATTATCTATGGACTAATTAGGGACCATATTGACAACTTACGACTGATGCTAGAGAGGTGTTGACAGCATCAGATTGCATTAAACTCTAAGAAGTGTACTTTATGTGCACCACTTGGAATAATACTTGGGCACATAGTGTTGAAGGAAGATCTATTGGTTGATCCAGTGAATATCGCACTAATCCTTAGTTTACCACCACCAACAAATGTCAAGATGCTTTGGGTGACATTGGGGCATACAAGGTACTAGCGTAAGTATATCAAATGATACACTAGGATTATTTCCCCCATGGAGAAACTACTGAAAAAGGATGCAGCATATGAGTGGACTAAAAAATGTCAAGGAATTTTTGACACTTTAAAGGCCAAAATGGCCTCTGCACCCATACTAGTTTTTCCCGATTGGAATAAGGAGTTCCATGTGCACGTCGTTTCTTATTCTATTGTGCTGGGGTTTTTTCTTGTTCAAGCAAGTGAGGGTGACCTGGGTCACCCCATCACAAATGCCAATAGGAATTTTTCATTTACTTAATGGAATTTTAGAACAACGGAAAGGGAAGGCTTGGCGATGTTTTATTCCTTACAAACATTTCACTTCTACGTGTTGGGTGGACATTTCTAGATGTTCATCGATCATTCTACTTTGCAATACCTAGTAAATAAGCCTATGTTGGGGGGGAAGATCTGTCGATGGATGTTTCTCTTCCAAGAGTTTGATTTTGAAATAGTTGTGAAGCCAGGGTGATTGAACGCTAGTCTGGATCATCTATCTCACGTTGAGAATGGTGAAGAACTGATCAATATTGATGACGGATTTCTAGATGCGCAATTGTTTTGTGTTGACATCGTAAATGATCACTATGCACCCATTATTCAATTTTTGACCACTAGTGTTGCTTCGGAGGATATGTCAACTACACAAAAGAAGAAGCCGACCATGAAGGCTTCTGATTTTTAGCTAATTGCTAGGAAGTTACATAATCTTGGGCTAGATGAAGTCTTATGACAGGGTCCCATTCTCGAAGAAGCACATGCATGAATTATGGGATGCCACTATGGAGGATGGGCTACTTCACAAAAGGTGTTGTGTGTGATACTATGGTAGCCTATGTTGCATAACCATGGCATAGAATATGTGATGAGTTGTGATGTCTACTAGCGTTTCGATAGACCATCACGACATGATGAGATGCCATTGCTACCGTAGGTAACTCTACAACCATTTGATAAGTGGGATGTGGATTTTTTGGGTCCTATTAATCCACCAAGGAAGTGGACTAGTGCACGATACATCATTACTGCAGCTGACTATCTATATCGATGGGTGAAAGCTGCACCAGTTATAGATTGTACGAATGCGATAGCGGTGAGGTTCATCTTTGAAAATATTGTAACATGATTTGGGTGTCCTAGGATCTTGATGAGTGACTAGGGCAGTCACTTCATCAACCGGACTATGAAATCACTAACTAAGGAGTTGCAGGTACAACATAAGAGGAGTACACCATACAATCCACAGGCGAATGGTACTGTCGAAGCATTCAACCAAAATTTGGAAACAACACTGACAAAGGTATATAATGCTAACTGTCATGACTTGGACATAAAATTCCTATAGTGCTATGGCCCTATTGCACTACTTAAAAATGGCTAACTGGCCAAACACCATTCAAGTTGGTCGATGGGCAATTGGAAGTCATGCCCATGGAGTATATTGTTCCTAGGTTACGCATTGCCATGGCGACAAGAATGGATGATGTAGAAGCATTAGATGAGTGCATTGTGCAGTTGCTCCATCTTGAAGAAGACCTCTTTGTTTTTGGCTTCCACCAACATGTTGTGAAGGATCAACAGAAGGCATGGTATGATCACCACATTAAGAAAAAATAGTTTGTAGTGGGTGATCTGGTGTTTTTATATGACGTTAAGTTCATCAAGTATCCTAGTAAGTTACTCATGCACTAGTTAGGTCTGTATCTCATCCATTCCATTAATTTTGGAGGCGCAATTCAGTTACAACAATTAGATGGCGTGATCTTGCCGATGCTTGTCAATGGGAGTCGCTTGAAGCCATATAGGATGGGGCCAGATCTGCGCACTTCTTGAGGTGCTGAAAAAAATATATTTTGTTTCAAAGTAACAAGGTGAGCCTAGGGGCATAGGTTTCGCAGGGTTAGATTTTGTAGCGATGACTGGTCGATCACTTTCGATATTTGCAGGGATGTGGGTTGGTCAAATCAAGTAATAAATGTAGGTGGTTAAAACAGTTAGCTGGTGGTGCTTGTTTAAATGAACCGTAGTAATGATTGATCCGATTGTTAGAGGAGTAGGACTGCTCACGGATTTGGCATCATTAATTTCAGATTTAGTAATAATAGTGATAATAGATTTGGAAATGATGAGTTTGAATCGAAAGTGGCTATAAAAAGCACATGTGATTAGGGATAACAACATTTTTTAATCAAGCGAGCAGCGTGTTAAAGCATAGGGTGAATTGTGCAATAGGTTATGAGTTGTTGAGTGAGTTGCAGCATTGAAGGTTAGCATCATCGAGTGCATTTTTAGGTTGAGGGGGTAAGGCATGCTGAGCGACCTCGACGCCATTGATATTTTGAGTAAGTTCGAGTCCCCTAGTCGACCCATGGATATTGAAGAATAATTTATGAGCATGCTAGTTGGCTCATTGTACATTCCCAAGTTGAATCAATAGGCTTAGAAGCTCAGTTCCACACCACACATAAGAGGCAAACTCGAATGTCGATGAGAGTGCAAGGAGAAGGAACTGCACAAACCGAGCCATCAAGCTTGGGATCTATTGAGTCCATAGCACCTCGGGGCATCTCTTTTCATGAAATTTCAGGATATGTCACTCCCACACATCCGGGAGCCAAGCTGAGAAAGCTGTCGAAAATTCAAAAGTATTCACCAAAATTTCTGCTGCTATCGAAAGGGATGACATGCTCGGTCGACATCATCCCTACATTGATCAGGTTGAAATTTGAAGACCATGACTTGTTTCTACTCAAATATGTTAGGGATGAGCTCTATGAGTCAGTCCTAATGGGGCTTGGTGCCCCATTTAGTGAATTCCTAAATCTTGGGCGAGTGGGTTACACCAATCTGGATTATTAGGGCTCATCAATATGCCTCATTTTGGGAAATTTAATGAATTCCATGCATGTGTAAAGAAAATGTTGGCTTATTTTCATGGGGGGACACTTTGGTTGAATACACCCATCACTGTTATTGTAGGTTTAATCACGAGCATTATAGGCTTTTCGAACGCCGAGGAAGATCCGACGCGGTATATCCACAAGAAGGATATTGACAAAAAAATTGCAAAGCACCTGAAGGAGTGTTTTGTTTTACAACGTGATGGACGTGCTTATCGCATTGATAAAATTAACTCACAAGTGGTGTGCGTCACTGCAAGGATTTTGGCAAGCAAGGTCATTTGGGGAAATCAACCAGTCCAATGCATTTGGGTGTTGTCACCTATACCCAGAGGTGTGTTGAGGGATTGCAAATGAATTGGTATTTATTTTTTCTAAACCGGTTGTTAGAATACGTTATTGCTGCTCAGACGGGGCGATCATTTTCATATAGTTGTTTGTTGATCCGTATTGCCCTTGTCGCCTAGATGGAACCTGAAGACTACCAACCAATGGTGGTTGATGCAGTGAAGGTTCATCAAGGTGCACAATATCATAACTTATGGGGTGTTGAAGATCCCAGTTGATAGGTAGACTATTCCATTCAGTTTTGGGTTTATTGGGAAGCATTGCAAGCCATGGTTGTCACTGTTCCCTGAGTCTCTCCTTATGCCACGACCAAGTATCATCGGATAATTCAGTTTTCCATCAGGCCCCACTCTATCTACATTCAGGCGTGGTGGTACCCTGAATGGAAGTGGCTACCTTTGCCTTACAAAGTCATGATGAAATAATTGGATGCCATTTTCCAAGAGTGGTCGAGAGAATGGAGAAACCTAGTGATTCATGAGGAATTGTCTAAGGAGCCACTACTGGATGCCCCAGAAGAGCCTACCCAGAAGGAGATGAGCACTCACAAATTTGACAATGAGTTTTTGATGGACCCTAAGGATGTGGCACATCATATGTGGGAGAATACTCACACCAAATGGCACCAAGAATATGAGGTGGGAAGTGGCACTAGTTCGGGGATGAAGGACCAACTACAGCGGGTTATCAAAGTAGTCACTGACTCCTTCATTACTATGAGAAAGGAAATCCAAGAGTCAAACCATGAAGAATTTGACATGGTAAGAGATAGATTAGATTCCATTTTTTATAATGTTTCAAAGCAAACATATGCAAGACCTATGATGCAAGACATCGCCTCGATAAGCACTAAGCCCCAGGATAGGAACATGCAATTTTCCCAAATATGATCGACATGGGAAATGGGGAAATTCACCAGTTGCTATGACCGATCTTGAGTGTGGCTTTGGATCTTAACATTTTTTCTACTATGACGTTAGTGGAGTTGCAGCATGTTGCCACTTTGGAATTGGTAGAGCAATAGAAAGAGATGACTAAGGGATATGTCCAGTCACAAAGAGCAGCAGAGAAGCTACAGAAAGAGTCCGATGAGTTGCATCATGTGTGGGTGCAGATGGCAGAAAAAAAGGTGTGGGAGATAGATACCTTGAAGGCGACGCATGATGAGTTGCAACAAAAAGCTTATGAAGAGATTACTAAATTGATAAAGGTGCAAGAATGCCTGATTGTTGAACAAGCATAGATGTGTGTCATGTGTGGCGCAGTTGAGAAAGTAATTTCTTAGGCCTGCCAACACATTTTTTACAACACAACCGAGCTCACCCCAATTGAAAAGGCCAAGCAACTGGGGCAGACTATTGTCCAGCTTTAAGATACCAACATATTGCTTAATGATATGGTCCAACTAACGATGCCACCTGAGAAAGTAGCAGAAAGGAATGATTCTATTGAAGAAATCATGACTCACTTTGAAAGCATGGAGCAAGAGGCCAAGACCATTATGGAGGTGACAACATAGTTTTGACATTGGATCGTACAAGATGAGCATCTTGATCATCTAAGTGCACAAGCGCAAGAAATTGAAGGTCAACTGACAACCTTAAAGACATCACTGAGGGCCATGCCACTAATGGTGTAGATCACACATGTAGAGGAATTGAAGGCACTATAGCAAAGAGTCTCTCATGCACATGAACTCCAACAAAAGCATCGCACTCAGCTTAATGAATTTCAAGAGATTGGTGGACATTTGGCTGTTAAGGAATTCAGTACACTGTAGGAAGTGCATGAGAGTCGGAATATTTTTTATGACAAGGTCATAGAAGAGCACCTGGTGTAGCATGATTTTACTAATTGTCAAAGTATTACTGACAAAGTCCAGCTTCAGATTCTTGAGATTGAGTAGTAATTCAAATATTTCAAGGCACAGACGTCAGCACATACCTTGTCAACCTGACATGCCTCAGGGATGAGCCATAGGACTTGTGTTGGGGGCCTGTTGGAAGGTGTTTTGGTAAGTAAGTGGCACAACATCTAGGAAGCTGTGCAAGCTCATGTGCTACCGTGCAACGCCAAATTAGCACGATGGATGGAAGAATATCTGCTTTGAATATTTTATATATTATTTGACTAATTTTTTTTGCAATAGGTTATTAGCAGTTATAATTTAGTAAGAAGTGGACCCTCAATGTAAAGGAGAAAGCCTATTTATAGGTCTAGTTTTGCAATCATAAAAAGAACATCATAGGAGAATCACATCAGAGGATAATTATTGCATGGGATTTAGTGTGATCTAAGTTTTGAATAATTTCCTATTGTATATACGATCTAGTTGGGTTTTCCTGAATCTGTATGGGTTATCCTGATGCATTCAGCCTTCGGTTTTGGAGAAGAATTATGTAATTTGGATGCTTTGAATAAGATTAATATGATATGACAATTGTTGCACAAATATTATCTATTATTACTATTGCGATCTAATCTGTTATGATGTTACGACCTATTTTGTTATGATGTTGTTGTGATCTATTCACTTTCTGCTATACTGATGCGATATATTTTAAAGTTTGTTACATTTTGTTGCGTTCTGATTTGAAATGTTTTATAAATAATGTTGATGTGCTAGTGATACTATGACAAATGTTGTTGCGGTAGCGATACTATGAAAAATGCATGAGGTACTCTCTAGTTGTGGAAGTGAGTTAATGTTGACTGCATAGTTATGGATCAAATAGTTATGGTGTCTCCCCGTCAGATCCCCGTATCCTCCATCCTCACTACCGAAAACTTGGTTCCGACAGCTATCCCTTGAACATCTTGGGTCAGACTTGGTCTGCTCCGCAGATGTTACTGGGCAGGGTAAAACCTGTCTAGGCCAGTGTTCAGGGAGATCACGCTGGTTGGGAATCGATAGAGTTAGAACCCCTATCGACGAGGCTTTGTTGGTGGGTTTCTCCAATAGATATTGAAGCAAACAAACTATAATTGATTAAATATATTACTTTCTCTTGTGCATACTTGGAATCTACTTCCATGTGGGACCAATTATAAATTTCTTCAAGTTCTAATTACTTCTTAAGCACAAGCTCTTTAATTTTGCTAGCCTTTAGCTGATCAAATATTTGAACTTCTCTCCCATCCAAAAGAATTCAAAAGATAAATATCATACCAATTACCATTCACCAACGAAGATTAAAGAATATTGAAACAAGGTATGTACCAAGGAACA
Organism: Pseudotsuga menziesii; assembly: GCA_001517045.1. Classification (NCBI taxonomy): domain Eukaryota; kingdom Viridiplantae; phylum Streptophyta; class Pinopsida; order Pinales; family Pinaceae; genus Pseudotsuga; species Pseudotsuga menziesii. The sequence goes on along the minus strand of LPNX010476513.1, from coordinate 697,255 downwards.
AAAACAAAGTTGCAAATACTACCAAACTCTCAAAAAACATGTGCAATTTGATGGCTCCCCTATTTAGTAATATCAATAGCAAGTGCACCTAGAACCGTGAACTCATCCAAAGATGTTGAAATGTTGCAATTCAGTGTTAAATTGAGGCACACCAATCTTATAACAAAGACACAAGTTACTACAAATTCATACAGATCAATTTACTCAATGAATGCAAAAAAATGTGCAAAAGGTTTGCAGTAGTAATATTATAATATTTAATTTAGAAGATACATTAGAATATGATAAAATGTTATTAATAGCCAAGGAATTTGATTCCTAGAGAGGTCATTCGAGTTGAATGCATGGGAGTGGCTTACTTGTCAGTTAACACAACTCTACACATTAGTTAACCACCTAACTACAACATAATTGACTCTAACAGACTAGGAGGTAGTTTAAAATAAGTCTAACTGACTCATTACTCAACTTATTTTGAACAGGTAGGTGGAGGATAGTGGATGCACCTTTATCACTTTAGCTAACTGATTTGGGAGCCAAAATTTAGGTGGAGGCTCATTTACACTTTAAGTTAACCCAAAATTAGCTGTGGTAGCTCATATTTGACTTATTGGTGTGCATTAATAATTCAAATCAACCCATACTAGCTCCCCAAGTGAAGGAGGAGGCCCAACTAACTAAAACTAATGAGATAATGATGATGCAATCACATGTTTGATTCAAAACATAGGATAAGTGGTAAATTAGGATTATTTAGGCAAATTGAGGATTATTAATCCCAACACCCCATTTAATCCTGAATTTACAACCCAAAATGAAAAAATAATAATAAGTTCTTACAACCAAGGAAATGGGGAAAACCTCATGGGAGCTGCTCGCCCCCCGCTACCCCCCCCACCCCCTGAGAAAACAATAAGCAGGTAGAATTAGGATCAATCTTTTATATCAAGAGAAAATTTATTGTTCAATAAGAAAATTTTGAAAATGTTGTTGCAACCTAAACATATATGGTGCAGTGAAGCTGAATATTAGTTTTGTGTGCACTAGTATCCTGGGACATTGCATGTGAACTTTTCCATCTTCTTCCTATCTGACAATAGATAAAAGAAGGAATGTTTCCTGTGTTTCTTCTTTATTGAGGAAGAGTGTCATGAACCACTTTCTTCTTATGTCAGTAGGTTTGTTGATCAATTCTTACCATCATATCACGGGGAGTTTGTTGCACCTGTCTAAAGGAAGTGAGCTTGTTGTTAGTTTTTATCAATCAATCTAGCATTATGTTAGGATATTTAACTGACAGAACAACAACTAAAACAATCAAACATGAGAGACAATGAACAACATGTTTTTCCTTGGGGAAACCATAAATGGAGAAAACCCTGCAACTTCCTCAGAGATAAAATCAACACCAAAAGTAAATCCCCAAAATAGTAAGATGATCTCCCGACGGTAGTAACCTCTTTCTTATTTTCCCCAGTGTCTTTCTCTTCCTAATTTATGCACTACAACTGAGTGTGAGTGAGTGTGTACTAAATAGAGATGCTAGCTCTCTATTTATACTAATTCCTGGCATGACTAAAACCCTAGTAAGGCCAACCTCTCTAGGAGAGTCTAATAAACCTAGTGCCCCAAAATTGCGGGGACTTTAACCCTTAGACAATCGGAGGGTTACCTACAATAACTTGACATGACTTGTTTACATTATACATTCTCCTGATCAGAACATTGGGGCATTACATGACTCAATTATATTACAAATACATCCCAGAATCAACATTGGGATACAATACATAAGAAATATAAGTGAAAACATTCCAAAGTTACATATTCATCAACACTCCCTCTTAACTAGGAAGGTATTCTCTCGACACAGTTTTTCAGGACAAGTCTTCTTCTCTGTATCATCTGGTTCATCATCAAGTTCTTGTCATATTCATCTTCAATTCATCTTCTTCTTCTAGTCATATTCATCTGGATTTGGATCGTTACTTGATCTAGATCATCACTAGATCTTGATCATCATTTGATCTGGATCATCACACTAGATCTGGATCATCACTCGATCTAGATCACCACAGGGTCATCATCACTGGGTTTGGATCATCACTGCTAGATCTGGATCATCTCAAAGACATCATAACTGGATCTGATTCATAGCTCGATCTGGATCATCACTGGGTCATCATCATATGTTCTATCTCATGATTCTTCTCATCACAGGAAGTTCTACAGAACCAATCAATTTTCATACTGGTTGTAGGCCTAGCCAACATGTAGGTCTTCTTTAGTGCTTATATCTGACACTAAGTCAGAATGGCCCACCCGACACTTACATCTGACCTACTCATCAGAAAGGCATGCCTAGCACTTACATCTAACCTACTCATCAAAAGGAATGCCCAACACTCACATCTGATCATATAGGAACCAATCCTATAATCACATCAAAAAGGCCCAGCACTCACATTCACCAGCATGATAGGACACAACTAATATCATTTGTGAAAAGGATCAACACTTACATCTGACCTACTCGTCAGAAAGGAATAGCACTTACATCTGACCTACTCATCAGAAAGGCACAACACTTACATCTCACTTACTCGTCATAAAGGCATAACACTTTCATCATACCTACTCGCCAAAAAGGAACAACACTTACATATGACCTAATCATTAGAAAGGCATGCACTCACATCTGATCTTGTAGGAACCAATCCTATAGTCATATCAGAATGGCCCCTAGTCCCAGACTAATCTACCTAGTAACTGACCAGGTGCCTACATTCCTAGAATGGAAATTTCCCTTACATCTGACCTACTTGTTAGAATGGCCATCACTCACGTCTGATCATGTAATACTACATCCTACACTCGTCTCAGAAAGGCCCTCAGTCCTAGACCAAGTATTCTTGGTAAATCACTACACAGCTCCATTCCCAGAATGGCAGTAGCCCTTACATCTAATCATGTAGGAACCAATCCTATAGTCATATTAGAATGGCTTAGCACTCATATTTTACATGTAAGGAACCAATCCTCTCACCATGACAGAATGGATCAGCCCTTACATTAGACCTATTTGTCAGAATGGTTTTCGGACTCGTCACTTCTCCTTGGAAGGGACCTCAACTTGGAGAACACCAAGCTCCTCCCTGAAGTACTCAAACTTCACTTTGGCTAATGGCTTCATCAACACATCAGCTATTTGATCATCCATCGCAACATACTGGAGTTTCACTGCTCCCCTCTGTACCATATCCCTGATATAGTGAAACTTGATCTTGATATGCTTCAACTTTTCATGGAACAATGGATTCTCTGATAACTTCACACAACTCTGGTTGTCTCAATGTATACAAGTAGCATCCATCTGGAGATCAAATAAATCAGACAGTAGCTTCCTCAGCCATATTGCCTCAAAACTAGCTGAACAAGCTATGACATACTTTACTTCAGTTGTACTCTGTGCCACACAGGATTGCTTCCTGCTAAACCAAGAGATCAAACTTGATCCCATACTGAAGCAACATCCTGAAGTGCTCTTCCTATTGATGGCACTGACTTCCCAATGTGAATCAACATAACCCTCTAATTTAATCTTCTGATTCACCTTGTACTTGATCCCATAATCAATTGTACCTGTCAGGTACCTCAGATTATGCTTTGCAGCAGTCAAGTGAAGATGTCTCGGATCTGTCAAGAACTGGATCAAGGTGTTCACAAGAAAGAAAATATCTAGTCTTTTGTTCATAAGATACATCAAGGACCCAATCATCTGACGATACATCATGGCATCAACCACTTCTGATGAAGCATCACTCAACAGCTTCATGTTTGATACCATACGTGTGGCCATGGCCTTGTAGTTCATCATCCCAAACCTCTTCAGGATTTATACTACATACTTCTCTTCTCCAAGGGAGATTCCATCTGCACTGCCACACCTCCATACCTAGAAGATAATGCATCATACCCAAGTCCTTCATTTCAAACTCGGCAGCAAGATTTCTCTTTGTATCAACAATCAACCCATCCATACCTGTCATAAGCAGATGATCTACATACAATAGGAGCATCACTGGGTTGCCATCTTCAACCTTGTAGTAAAGGTTGGAATCTACTTTACTCTTGGTGAAGCCCAAACTAGATAGAAATATGTCAATTTTTCTGTACCATGTCCTGGGTACCTGTTTCAAACTGTACAGGGTTTTCTTCAATCTGCACACATGAGACTCCCTGTCATGTGTCTCAAAACTTAGTGGCTGCTCTACATACACTTCCTCTTCCACTACACCATTCAAGAAAGCAGTCTTGACATCCATTTGGTGTATCTTCCATTTAATTACTATAGCCAGAGCAAGTACTGATCTGATGGAAGTGTATTTGGCTATAGGTGCAAAGGTTTCTTCATAGTCTATTCCTTCTTTCTAGGAGAAACCCCGAGCAACAAATCTTGCCTTATTTCTCTATGCTACCATATACAACATGCTTGATCTTGTAGATCCATTTAGAAGTTACAACTAACTTCCCTTCTGGTCTTGGGACAACATCCCAAACATCATTCTTCATGATCGATTGATACTCTTCGATCATAGCATCCTTCCATTCTGTCCATTATGCTACTTATTCATAATTTGAAGGTTCTTTGTCATTGAAATGACATAGCAATGCTACATACCTGTAGCAGGATCTGGTCCTCTTTCTTTCTGTGTGATTCGCTTTTGGAGCCCCATATCTTTCTGCACCTTATATAACTTCTCATACCCAAACAGGTTTCCTCTTATGAGGATTCTTGTCTGGAGGTGGATCTATAGGTCTTTGTGGTTCTTTAAATTCTCAATCTTCTTCTTGAGCTTCTTCATTCATGGTTGTATCATGAATTCTGGGTACTTCTGCTTCTTTAGATTCTTAGTAGGTTTCTTTCTGGATTTGTTGTAAGTTGTGTCTTCATCAAATGTCACATCCCTATTGATGTTAATCTGCTTGAATCCTAGGAAGTATATTCTGTAAGCCTTCAAGCTTTCAGAGTATCCCACAAATATACCCTTCTTTCCTGAAGGATCTAATTTAGTCCTCTTCTCTTTTGGAATGTGTATGTACACTGGACAGCCAAATATTCTAAGATGGATGACTTTTGGTTTCTTTCTGGACAAGAATTCTTCAGGAGTCTTGTTCTTGAGTACTCTATGTGGATTACATTTCTATACATACACCATTGTTCTGGCAACTTCTACCCAAAGATGCATAGGAAGATCTTGATCATGAAGCATTGCTCTTGTAGCTTCCATGATAGTTCTATTCTTCCTTTCTGCAACCCTGTTCTATTGTGGATTATAAGGAGTGGAAAACTCCCTCTTAATCCCTGAGTCTTTACATAGATCTTTGAATAAATTCTAAGTGAATTCTCAACCATTATTTGATCGAAAGTTCTTGATCTTCTTTTCAGTGTGATTCTTGATCAAGGCTTTGAATTCCTTGAACTTGCTGAATACTTCATATTTGTTCTTCATAAAGTAAATCCATGTCTTCCTAGAAAAGTCATCAATAAAAGAAACATAATATACATACCTGCTTAGTGAGACTAATGACATAAGACCCCATACATTGGAGTGGATGATTTCCAATATTCCTTTTGCCTTGCTCTCACTACTTAGGAATGTCTTCTTTGTATTCTTTCCTTTCGCACATTCTTTGCAAACCCCATCATGTTCTTCTTGAATTTCTAGAAGACCTTCAACAACTTTGTTTTCCAGTGGTAGTGCTCTGTAATGCACATGTGCAAGCCTTCTATGCCAAAGCTCATTTGGCTCTACTATGACATGGACCAAGGCTTGTTCTGGATGGCCCTTTAATTTGTACAATCCTCCTTCTTGTTATCCAGTCACTAGCACATCATCAATAGTCTTTCCTTTTGGCCACATGATGACTTGACCATCTATAAATGCAACCCTCATTCCTTTTGCATCGAATGCAGATATGGAGAGAAGGTTCTTCTTGATACTTGGTGCAAACAATACATCTTGCATCTTCATATACTTTCCATATTCTAGTTTATAGCAGGATTCCCCACTACCTTTTATTGGATATTGGTAGTCATCTCCAAGATTCACCTTGTGAGGTGATTCATGTTATAATAGTCTCACAAAGGACTCTTTGAATCCCGTTATATGTTTGGAATCCCCGCTGTCTATAAGCCAATCATTGCTTCCATGTGTGATGTTTCCAATGAGAGCAGAAATCAAGACATATTCTTCTTCACTAGAAGAGTCTTCAGTTTCATAACTGGTTCTTTTCTTGGATGGTTCATCATCCTCTGCAGCATGAGCATGATGTCTTCTCTTGTTGCTATTTTTCTCATTCTGTCTTTTAGGACAATCTCTTGCAAAGTGTCCTACTTCATCACTTGTATAACATCTAATTCTAGACATGTCTTTTCTAGAGTTTTTTTAGGGAGATACTTACCTCTGGAGTGATGAGAAATTCTTTTGGTTTTGTTGGAGTGTACTGTGAGAGCTTGATCTTCACTTCCCATCTTATCTTCTTCAGTTGGTATCTGAGCTTCTTCTTGAGATAATTCTTCACATAGTCTACTGAAATTGACTAACTTCTTTCTAGCACATATTATTAATCTTGTCTATTGATCTAGGAACAAAGAATCAATGTCATCAAAGATTAATCAACAAATAACTCATGAAATGGTGTAATCAGTCTACAGAATAGTAGTTGCTCTGTATATTCAATAAACAATGAATAATTACAATAACAATGTCAAGCGATAGCTTGAATCAATGAGGAATTCGAATACCTAAGGAGATCATTCTAATTCAATGAGTGAGTCTAGATTAACTGACTATAAGCCATTGGTTCACACTTTGTTAACCACTTGACCAAAAGCCTAATTGACTCACCAAACCCTAACTAAAATTGGAGTGCAATAAATGACTGAATCTCAACTAAAAGAGATCAAACACATGTCATAGCAAGCGAACCATGAAGTGCTAGTGCTTCAATGACTTCAATGAATTCCGATGAGGTTAATTGAAGCTGAATTGATCATCAAAAGTTGGTGGAGGTTCCCTTGTTGACTCTAGATCATTAAATAATAATAAATAATCATTAAATAATATATTTAATGAGAGGAGGTGCCTTAACTGACTGGTTGAACTGATTGTAACCACCAGTTAGCAATTGGGTGCATTAATATCACTCAGATCACCCTCGGAGTGCTCCAGTTAGCCTCCTTGACTGTAGGAGAAGGCTAAGTTATTCTCTTTGACTATAGGTAGGCATGGATGTGACTTGATGATGTCAATTAATGCTCCATTGATGTCAATTAATATCAATTATACTTAGGATAGTGGTTTAACTAGGCCAATTTGACCAAAAAGAGTGTGTATGGTGGTAAATGTCTCCAACACCCCCCCTTCAGCTATACTCAAGAGGAGTTAGAAAACAAAAAAACATAAAAATGCTAGGGCCCAAGAAACTAATGCCATAGGTCACCCTGTACAATGCTGAAGCTGGAACAATGCTCAAAACAAACTAAGTGAGGAAAAGAGGGAAAACCCAGTGGGAAACCCCCCCTCAACATGAACACTGAAAGTACTCTGAATCACCCTGATGAACTCACCCTAAACAATGAACGGATGTAAGTGAACTTCTTTTCTGAAAATCTCTTGGTGAAGATGTCTACAATTTGCTCATCAGTTGGGCAGTATTGTAGAATGATGGTCCTGTCATGCATTAGCTCCCTGATGTAGTACATGTGAATCTCTACATGCTTGGTCCTCTGCCTGGTAACTGGATCTATGGATATCTTAATAGAAATCTAGTTGTCACAAAAGAGGACAATGGACAAAGTACTACCAAGATCAAACTCTGAAAGTATGCCCTGCAACCAAACTTCTTGGATGGAAGCATTCACTGCTCCTTGATACTCGGCCTTTGCTGAAGAAAGTGCTATGGCAGCCTGCTTTTTTCATGACCAGCAAACGGGGCCACCACCAAACATTAATACATATCTAGAAGTTTACTTTTGATCAATAGAATCACCCACCCAATCGAAATCTGTGTATCCAACCAGCTCTAGCTCGGAGTCTGCAGCATAGTGAATGCCACAGGTCTTGGTTCCCTGAATATACTAGAGGATCCTCTTGGATTCCTTCCAATGAATATCATGAGGCTTATGCATGTATCTTGATACAGCATTCATATAATAACAAATATCAGGCCTAGAATGTGTCAAGTACAACAAGCTACCAATCAGTTGTCGATAGATAGTGCAGTCCATGGGAGGTGTGTGTTTTCCTTCTTCAAGGTTGATCCCTGAAAGGAAAGGGAATGGTGCAGGCCTACATTCAGCAATTTTAAACTTGAATAACAGGTCTGAATTTTATTTGGACTGAGTGAGCATAATCCCATCATAATTTGGCTCGATTTCCGGCCCCAAAAATTGTTTTAGAAACACCAAATCACTCATTTCAAAGGCATTGTGGAGGGCAGTTTTGATAGCTGGAATGGAGGCAATTGTGCTACCTGTGATCAGTAAGTCATAAAAATATAAAAAAATTATAATTATATGACCATAATTCTGCTGTAAATACAAATTTGGATCTGATCTACATCTTTGAAAGTTTTGCGAGAGAAGAAAGGCATCCATCTTGGAATACCACTCTCTTGGGGCTTGTTTTAACCCGTATAGTGACTTATTTAGCTTGAAAACCAAATATGGATCAGTGATATAGAACTAAATATGATTCATTTATATCTCCTCATGAATATCTCGATGCATAAAGGATGAATTAACATTTGTGTGATGCACCTCCCAGTGCTTGGATGCTAAAATTGCCAAAACAAGGCGGATGGAGTGCAACTAGTGCAAAGGTCTCATGGTAGTCCACTCCTTCGACCTAAGAGAAAAATTTTGATACCATACTTTCCTTATATTTACAGTTTCTTCCATCAGTAGAAACCTTTTTTCAAAACACCCACTTGCATTGAACCAATCTCCTTCCAGGAAAAAGAGAAACTAGCTCCCAAGTAGTGTTTTTCTGAAGAAAATTCATCTCTTCATCCATGGAAACTTTCCATCTCGGATCATTCCGAGCATGGTAGTAGGATTTTGTATTTGAACTAATCATAAAATAGCAAGTTTTTATTAGAACAAGAGAGCGCAATACCTGCTCTTTGGAAATCAGACCGGGCTCTCCTTGGATCATCCAGATTTCCAATGTTGTCTCTTGCGGAGGAGAGTGTCTGTTGGGCCCATGTAGGAAAATGATTTCACACTTCATGTTATTATTTAGAATCTGATGATTTATGCACACTGATATCAGAAATTATCATCCCCAATATCCTTGTAGCTCGATTTTCCTTCCCCCGATCGAACATGTGCTCATGGTGTTTTCCAATCACACAGCCCTTGCAAATTCTTCTGGTTGCCTTGATGACCAGGAGGTATTCAAACATGGATTTTTTCTATAATTGCTGCAAATATTTGAAATTAATATATCCAAATCTCTCATGCCATATCCTACTAACCTCATTTCCATGAGTTAGCAGAGAAATGGGCTTTGCATCCGCAACAAAGTGAGAGAAATCATAGGCTTTTGCATGATGATTTGCAAGGCCTTTTGCAATGAGTTTTCTAGATGCAATTTCTATTATCTCAACATCATTTGGGATGAAAGATACTTTCTTAGGAATTTATATATGTGTCATCTGATATACACTAACGATATTTGCTACTAGAGACGGTACATACGAAACATTAGAGAAAAAACCATTTTCAAGATCTACAGTACCTTGTCCTTCGGAAATGACGGTGGATTCATCTCCCATGTGGATGGGGATGGATTTGCCAGCCTCCAAGGATGAAAAGGAGTCTTTTTTAGCCATCATGTGATTCAAATATCTGAATTCAATCACCAGTGCTTTGGACTTCAAATTTCTTTCCATGAGGGCATGACCTTTCTCATGCTATGGTTCCCGATCTTGATGATCTCTCATCCGAAAGCTCTCCAAAAGATTGATGTGATTCCTCTCAAGGAGATAGGTTGCTTCATCAATATTTTTTTTCATGTAGGCATGTTTAGGGTGAAAACCATTCCCATAGTAAGAACACTTGACTTTTTCTTTCCCATTGTGCCCTTTTCCTTTGTTCTTCCTTGATCCAAAAGATTCATCATGTTTCTGGTTTTCAACTCTAGGCTTAAGAGCATAAAATTTAGTTTTCTGATTTTTCTTCTGCTTTCCTTTACCCTTCATATATTTGGGCCCTGATACATGGAGGGATTGATCACGAGAAGATCGTATGATCCCCACCTGGACAAGCTTGTCATGTTCATTTGTTAGGGACTCAATGAAGGCATTGAGTGTAGGCATCTTCCATCTAGGGGCTGTGAGCTTCCCCGCATTGAATGTAGAATATTTTTTTGAATAATCATCTTTGAGTTTGGAAAATATGGCAAGGATGAGCTAATCATCGTCCTTCTCCATGTTGCATTACTTCAAGAGTAAAACAGTATGCTTGAACTTTGTAAAGAAATCATTCAAAGTCTCGAAATTAGAAGGTTGGAGAGACATGAGTTCATTTTTGAGCTGGTAAACCCTCAAGTCATGATGATTTTTGTGTAGAGATTCTAATTTTTCCCATACTTCTTTCGGTGTATTCAAATCCGTAAGATCGAAGAGAAGGTGTCAGGAAATAGAGAGGCGCAAGAAACCGAAGGCTTCATCCTTCTTGTTCAAGAATCTTGATTTTTCTATGGCAAATCCATGCTCAACTTCAATGTCCACGGTGACTCTAAAAATTCCTTTGGAGCACAGCTGAATCTCCATATCACTTTTCCATGAGTGGAAATTGTATGGAGTCAGGAGATCTGGTGAGGAGGCCATTTGGATGTGCTAGAGTGAATGATTCACTTGTAGAAACCTGAAAATCAAAACATAAAGGGAAAAATAAGGTCAGACAGCCTAAACATTCTAGGATTTCATCACACCCAGCATAGTCACTCAAGCAAGCTTGATCAACAAGTTCTTTACTTGGGGTATTGAGTGGTAATCCTTGGCTTCTGGTGCAGTGCTATATTTTTGAGCTATTGCTCACTTTTCATGGAGAAATCTGTCAAAAATCATGTTTTTGAAAGATAGATCTTCATCCCGCCATAAGTTTTGATACCATATTAATATTGTCTATTGATATAGGAACAAAGAATCAATCTCATCCAAGATTAATCAACAAATAACTCATGAAATGGTGTAATCAGTCTACAGAATAGTAGCCTCTCTGTATATTCAATAAGCAATGAATAGTTACAATAACAATGCCAAGCAATAGCTTGAATCAATGAGGAATGTTGATTCGGCGGGAAGACTTGGGTTTACTTGTATACATATAACAACAATACCCGTAGATCACTGGCCCTTTCAACCATAGACCACAGAATGGCCTGAAGTCTCACCCGAAGTGATCTTATGGGTTGGTCGAAGACTCAGGTGTCCTCAACCAGGTTTTGTAGCATCCTAGTGTCTCGCAACTCTTCTTAGCCAACGGGATCTCTCTGAGAGGTGTTGTTCTCTCTTACTCGCTGGTTCTGATAGGGGAAGGACTCTATCGCATAATAGCCTCTAGGACGATGCGCAAATTTCCCCTATACTCCCCTCGTATCCTGCAATATCTCACACCGCAGCTTCCCCGACGGTGCGATATCACCTTTCTTTACTGCGATATCTTCTAGAGTAAGACTCAATGTGACTCTCAATGTCGAAAGGCTTTCTCCCTGGGTAGAATAACTCTGTCAACCCTTGGTATGGTTCTAAACAACCTTACTTAAACTTCCACAGTTCAACACACTTAACATCAACTATACTCAACTTGCTGAATAAGTATACGGGAATCACTTAACACTGTAACTATTACTATCGTGAATCAAGTACTGATAACTCATATACATAATACTTGATACATCCAACTTGCATGTAAAACTATATGCTACTGTAACTGAAAAATAGCATACATACATTAACTGTAAGCAAAGTTCATGTAACGAATGATAGATAGCAATAAGTAAACAAAAACACATAAATCAATTGCACAACACACTAATTTTACGTGGTTCACTTCCAGTGTAGAAGCTACGTCCATGGGAACTGATTTATATATTATATCTTGAAAAATTAAACACAATTCTACTACAACCTCATATGCATCTAGAGATATTCTGGGAAAATCTGCGCGCACAGCCGGGAGCCCTTCTCTCTAGATCTCTTATCTTCTATATTGCCTTCTTACAATATACTCTTCCTCTCTCTCTCTCTCAATCTCTACAGATTGTTACATTTAGGCTCTATGAGCTGACTACTGGTTACAGTAAGATAACTACAGATTGAATACAGAACCAGAGCTCAATTGTCTATGAGCTAATAGACCAACTAACTCTCTAATTGTCTGACTAGCTAACCTTTCACTATACAAAATACATGATTTTATAGAAGGCCTGAAGGTTTCACCATTACAATAGTGTGGGCCTATCCCAACAGTAACCCAAAACCCTAACTTGTGACAGTCGACGTATCTATACTTCGAGCTGTCGCTTTCCGTCACACCATAGCGTCCTGCAATCTTCCACACTTCCCGGCGCTAATCGTGGGTACCGAAACCGCTTCCTCGGTCTCTCCCCTTCTGTCCTTTGTATTCAATACCTCATCCCATTTCTCCTTTTCTCTTTATGAGGGTAGCTGATCCCTCTTGTCTTCCCTGCTGCCTCTAGTGTAGTGGTTGAGTTCTCTTTTCTCGACCACTCAGGTACTGTTTCCTCTTGAATTTCCTGTCCCAATATAGAAAATTTTCCTGTAGCTGTGGGACCCTACTCCGAAGTCCCCTAACACTTACTTGTGGCTCATCCCTGAGCCACTAATAGCTGGCTTCTCCTACTGTAGCTTCTCTTTGGCTTCCTACGAAGTCCTTGTAAGTTTCTCTCGAAGTCTTGTGAATTCTTTCTCCATAGCTTCGACACACTCTTGTGTCGTTTCAAGCATAGCTTGACTAATACTAGAGTCTTTTGTATACTTAGTCCATATGTCTCTCTTATTTTTCCTTCCCTCATTGTCATGCTCTCGCTCTTGTCTCCTGTGAGACCTGATGTACTCCAAAGTTGCCTATAGGTCTTTTCTTAGGTCAGCAACTCTTTGAAGGATATTTAAGCTTTTGAGAAGCCTTCAACAGATATCCTTTCCTCTTTATCTGGGTTAGAAATTTTATCACAAAGGAAATAGAAATCTGTATCTTCCAGCCTTCTCAAACTTTCATTCAGTCTGGATCTTTCTATACGAAAGCTATACATGCTATCAATTCCATTCCGGAAACAAGCCTTTGTTTGCATGCTAAATTTCTGGTTCGTTCCTTTCCTTTTTCCTTTTGTTTTTTTGTGTCTTAGATGCCCGGTTCTTGGTCCTTTTTCCTTTCCATGAGATCTTTCGGGAAACTCCACATGAACAGCCATCCAAGTTTCCCTTCTCTTTCTTTTTCTCACTTTTACTTTCCTCCTCTTCCTTTTTCTCTGCTCTAAGCTGGACTCTTCCACTATCTAAGCTTGACTCCTCATCCTTGGTAGCTGTCTGACATGTGATGTTCCTATTTTTACACCCTTGGGGAGCGTTTTCATAGCAGACATGAGGCCACCATTCTGGAATCATTTCACAATGCCTTCTAAAGGTTCCGTCTCGGACACAAACCACTCAGTGCAATACTCTGGACTGGCAATGTCTACAAAATTGGGGAAAACCAGCACTCTGTAACTAGAGTATCTCCGCACAAGGAAAAATATTCAAATTACTCTATAGCTCTCAGAACTTCCAAAAGTAACCCTTCTGTTTGGATAACCTATGCATTTATAATGAAGGTGATAATCCCTGAAGCAACGGTCATCTAGGCTAGACCCATCGGTAGTATTAATTGCATGGACAAGACCACACTCATCATTTCGATCCCCATTAATTGCTAAAATATGATCAAATTTCCCTTGAAACTTGTGTACAGGCGCTGGTCTCGTCGAAGGTTTTACCAAATCTGGAAAAAATCATTATACAGTTGCCAAATCTAGGGCAACGTATACCTGTCGTATCTGGGTTAACTGCTTGTCAGAAGGTGAAGTGATTGGCCTTCTGTCCTTTTTCAAAATCGGCTACATGGCATGGCGAAACATCACTTTGCTGTGATGCCACACCAAATCATTCTGAACCGATGTGATGGCATGAGTGCCACAATATATAATAATCTACAAGCATCCTATGGCTTGTGCAAACTTTCCTCAATTTTTTTTAATTTTTTTTTTGTAGACTACTTACCGGTGCGATTCCTCCTTTCAACTACACTGGGAATTTGCACTTAGTGCAATGCCTCCTTTCAACTACACTGGGAATCTGCACTTGCATAAACTATCTAAGTTAGAGCTGGGAGGTGGAGTGGCTATCACTATAAAGCTTAAGCCTACTACTATTAATGAAAGTGGGAAGAAGCTCCCCGTCCAGTTTACTGAGCCAAACGACACCTCCTTCTGTAACTTGTTGAATCTAATATGGCCCAAACCAAAGCATCTTGAACTTTCCTGGGAACTTAACAAACTTGCTATCATAAAGGAGAACTAGGTCTCCTCTCTGAAAGATCTTACTCTTAATGTGCCTGTCATGCCAAGCTTTCTCTTGTGCCTTCTGCACTTTCTAATGGAATCCTACGATGAATATGTCTTCTTCTAAGGAAAGCAACTGCGCTAGTCTTTCATTCATCATGTCTGTATCATCCATCCCGGTAACTTGAGCAACTCTTAAACTGGGAATAATATATTCCATAGGCATAAGAGCCTCTTGTCCATACACCAAGCTGAAAGGTGTGTGTCCTGTAAGTTTCTTGCATGTAGTCCGATAAGCCCATAATACAGCATTAACCTTGAGGTCCCAATCATTTCTTTTCCTTTTACATNTGTTAAAGGCCTCCACCGTACCATTAGCTTGTGGGTGGTAGGGAGTGCTCTTATGGTGCTGTATCTGGAATTCCTCCGTCAAGGCCTCAATAGTGTGGTTCAAGAAATGTGTGCCTTGATCACTCATCAAAATTACTGGGCATTTGAATCTACTGATGATGTTTTCAAAAATGAAGTGTGCAGTTGTAGCAGCATCACAATTCCTTACTACTTTGGCCTCTTCCCAACTAGTGAGGTATTCTGTTCTGGTGATGATGTATCTCGCACCAGTTCATCTTCCTAGTCGGTTGATAGGACCCAAAAAATCTATAGCCCATTTGTCAAATGTGCACAGTGTAATTTGTGGTCACAACAACATTTAATCTCTTTGTGAAGGTTTTCCTACTCTCTAGCAGATATCGCAGCATCTGCAAAACTCCTTCGTATCTTTGTACAAAGTAGGCCACCATAATCCTGCAGCTAGGATTTTCTGAGTAGTCGGCTTTCCTGCGAAATGACCTCCTTCAGCACCTGAGTGCGCTTCTCTAATAATGGGCTCTTTCTCATGTGACATAACACATCTGGACAAGACTTCATCTGGACCTAACTTGTCTAAATGTCCTACGATCAAAGTGAAGTCTGCTGCTTTAACAACTAGCTACTTCTTTTGTTTCTTAGTAAACTCAACAGGTGCCCACCCTGTAGTGAGAAAGTGAATAATATCAGCGTAATATTCATCTATGATATGAATAGAAAACAATTGCACATCTGGAAAATTGTCCTCTAGATTACTTGGTTCTTCTCCTGAGTCTATCCGCAATAGATGATCAGGTCCGTCATTCAATCTTCCTGGTTTTACAATTATTTCAAAATCATTCTCCTGAAATAGGAGTAACCATCTATAGGTTCTTCCCCCTAACACTGGCTTATTGATCAAATAATTCAAAGTAGAATGGTTAGTGAACATATTGAATGAGGCACCCAATAGGTAGTGCCTAAAATTTTGTAGAGCATACACCATAGCTAATCCTTTTCTTTCTATAGTGGTGTAGTTCTTTTATGTGGTAGATAGATTTCTGCTTGAGTATGTGATAGGGTGATCGATAACCCCTTCTCTTGGCTGGGTTAAGACGATCCCCAGTGTGATGCTAGATGCATCCACATGTACATGAAATGGCTTGGTGCAGTCTGGAAATACTAAGATGGGTGCTGTAACCATCTTCTCTTTAAGAGTGTCTAGACTTTTCTGGCGTTCCTCATTCCATAGGAATTTCATGTCTTTCTTTAACAGCTTTTCCATAGGTGGTGTGATATTTGTATAACCCTTGATGAATTTTCTATAGTACCCGGTATGACCAAGTACTGTCCTCAGTTGCTTGACTCAGTTGGGTGCTGGAATATTTACAATGATGGCAATCTTTGTAGGATCTACCATCAAGCCTTGTCTGCAAACAATATGACCCAAAAAAATACCAAACGGAGCACAAAATATGCATTTATTCAAGTTAAGAGAAATTTGATATTGCCTACATTTATCTAACATGAGCCTTAAATCTCCTATATGCTTTTCAATTAATCCAAATACAGTCCAATCATCAAAATAGACTTCTAAGAAC
Organism: Pseudotsuga menziesii; assembly: GCA_001517045.1. NCBI lineage: Eukaryota > Viridiplantae > Streptophyta > Pinopsida > Pinales > Pinaceae > Pseudotsuga > Pseudotsuga menziesii. The sequence goes on along the minus strand of LPNX010476513.1, from coordinate 680,679 downwards.
TTATGGATGTATTCCTTGAATACAACAACTATGACTCTGGAAAAAATAGCTGGTGCATTTTTCAGACCAAAGGGCATTACCGTATACTCGAATGAACCCCATTCTATCGCAAAAGTGGTCTTATGTCGATCCTCTTGAGGGATTCTGATCTGGTGATAGCCTGAAAAGCCATCAGTAAAGGAGTAGACCTCCTATCCTCCCACATTGTCTAACACTTCATCAATGAAAGGTGTCGGAAATGGGTTATGAAGCGATGCGTTGTTTAGTTTGCGCAAGTCAACACAGATCCTGATTTCTCCCTTGGTTTTATTTTCCTGTATGACCATGGGACTAACCCATTCGCTCTCTTCCATGGGGTCAATGATTCCTGCTGCTAGCATCTTATTGATCTCATCCTTAACTTTTTATTTATAACAAGGATTTAATCTGTATGGATGCTGCTTAACCGGCCTAGCATCCTCTTTCAAAGGTATCCTCATGAAACCGAAATCGCCTACTATTCCCTTCATTTCTTTGAACTTAGTGGGGAATAAATCCTGATAGTCATGTAACAAATCTGCGATTTGTCCTACCGTTTCATCATCCCAATAGTCTCCAATAGAGGCAAACTATGGTTCTGTGTCTATGCCAATATTGATCTTTTTAATCTTGATAGGCTCTGTGATAGATGGAATTTGTAGCTCTGGTCCATCAACTTCGCGAGTCCCTTCTGACTCTGGAATGTTGATGCTGCAAGGATCCTCACCCTCATCCTCTGGTTCTGCTACGAAGTTATAACACTTGAGCGCATCTTCTAACTGGATGGCCCACTCGGGATAAGCATGTGCTGATAGGGTACAATCCTCAAATATCTTAATCTTTATGACGTCTAGGGCCTGATCAATACTTGGATACTTAGATTCAAAAGCGAAAGTGAGTTCAAAGCTGTCTATCATAACTAGCCATGTAATGGTTCCTCTGCACAACTCAGTCTCCGTGTACCAATTCCTTGGGATTTGTTCTAAAGTGTGAATGAATAGGTGAACTCATTCATCCTCTGAAATATCCGACCAATTCTATTCACAAATTTTAATATGTGACCTAGGGTCACTTTCTCCTATGTATTTCTTCTAGAAACAGTCCTTGTTATGAGAGAATCTGATTTCCATTAATCTCTTAATATCATCCCATGATGCAATATTCTCTTTATGTGCATGCTACCATCTTGCAGGTGTGGCTCTGACTGCAAGGTCAATGACTGCCATCCTCTACTCATGAGGAATTTCTTGTTCAAACTGCTGTAAAAAGTCATTGACATCCACTAGGCCATCAAATGATGGAATATCCCTAACCTCTGCACCATTCCATCGCATTGACTTAGTCATGAATGCACATCTACGAGCCGAGACTTCATAAATTCTGTTCTACAAGTTTTCTAGACCAACATCTGAATCCGATGCGCATGAGCTGTCACATCACCAACTAATGTTCCCTTCTATGGTTGGATTGATGTAGTCATTCTAGTTAGCAGTCATCTGATAGAGGCTCTCCATATTACGTGCCTTTTCCTCTGCTCTAATAGGTTAAATATATCTAGGTCCCTGAAGAGGATCCAATGGTGCGATGACCCGAATCTAATTGTCCTCGAAGGTCATTTGTCTTTTCTTTAGATTGATAGCATCCATGTTATCGATTGCCTAATAAATGCCTAGTAAAGCTGGGTATGGTCTACTATCGTTGATGATTTATATGACTTCGAAGTCTGCAAAGCTGCGAACTCCGTCAATGTCAACTGGTACTTGTGGTAATTGACCCAGTGGTGATACCCTCTACTGATTAGCTAATCTTAGATGGATAGGTGATCTGACTAACTTAGGGCTACCCATCTGTTCCCAGGTCTGCTTAGTCAAAACATTTAGCTCTGATCCTAAGTATAGGATTACCTCATCCATTTCAAATTCTCCAACTTGTGTTGTGAGTCACATCTCTCTTCCTGTTCTTGTATGTCCCATAATACTATCAACAACACATTGCACACTGCTCATGGAAGAGGATTCCTGACAGTGATCTATGATGCGCTGAAGCTCTCTGATAGCATTTTCATTTCTCATGAGTTTCAAGCAACTTCGCAGGAAGGATTGTACGCTTCCTCTCAACTCATCCTCGTCATATCTTCCCAATGTGGTAGCCTACGATGTCTACATAGGACTAAGGCCACAAGGTGTTTGCCGCAGTACACCCCTAGACGGTAGTACCTACAATCCTGAGTGTGTAGGGTCATTAAAGAAAGTCTTAGCTTCCTGAAATGTCTCTTTATTCTTCTGCAGGTCAAGTGGGGTTGATTTATTAGTAGCTTTGTGCACCCACTACGGACCTATGTTCTTTTCATCATCCTACGAGGAACCACTAGTGGAAGCACCACTGCGAGTCACAATGTTGGCTCTTGGTTCTGGTTCTTTCTGCTTAGTAGCAATAAGCTAAATGTTCTAGTTTACTACTGGCTTAGGTTCCCTGATCTTGGCTATCAAGGTAGGACATTATTCTATAGCGTGATCGTAAGATTTTCAATAGTTAAATGCCGTATTAGGGTTTTGGAAATCCCTAGCATAATATCCTACAACTCCATAGTTGTAACAAGTGATCATTACTCGGCCATGGCCAAAGCCTCCTCCATTTCCTCGTCCTCTGAATCCTCCACCACGGACAACATGAGCCAGTTCATGCTGTGGTCCTACTGCTGAACCCGGTGTTTTTGACTGGACTCTGTACAATTCATCCTTTCTCTCAACCATGAGATCGTAAGCTCTACAATTATGTTCATCATGTCCTACTGACTTGCAGAAGTTATAGTATAAGTTCTTATGGGTCTGTACATACTTCTGAAGTAAAGGTCATTCTTGTGGTCTATGTCTTCTAGTTCTGCAGAGTTCACACCATGGCCCTTAGGTCTATATTAAGGGGTTAGGAGCCCCACTGCTAGATATTCAACAAATATCGGACAGTTATCTTTAGTATGGCCCTGTCCTTTACACTTTGTACACCATAGTTCTTTTGCAACCTCTTTGACTTTCTTAATCTCATGCAGGTGTAACGTGAGATTTGCTAACTAGTTTTGCAAGCTTGTCATTCCTGTACTGGTCTCAGCTAGAGGTGAAGCCTCTAGTTTCATTTCCATCTCCAATGCTTCATCCTATGTATGGAGTCTCTACTACATTAGTCGCAATCTGATGTGAGGGAGCAGTGCTACAATAAACCATTCCTTGTGCTGCTCCAGCGCAAACTCAAAGCTTACTTGATCTATAAGGGCTTTGAATTTTTTATCAAAGTCCCACACTGACTCTGAGGGTAGTTGCTTAATGTATTTGAGCTCTATGAGACACTGTGACTCATGCTTAGGTTTCTTAAATTCTTTGATCATGGCGGTCTTGACCTGTATAAGCGTTTTGGGCTGTGCTGAGGTATAGTTCATATACCATATTAAGGCTCTTTCTCTAAGTGTGGTGGCCAACTGTACAAGTTTAGTGTTATCATCGTGGATCCCTTTAATGGTCCATACTGCTTCACATAGGAACCAATGTTGTTCTGGGTCTTCTGCCACCCGTACCTTTGAAGGTAGGTAGCTTCATGTCACCCCCCATTCTATTTCTACGTGTTGGATGCTGATTTGTTGTGTGACTACCACTTGGTGGTGTAGATGTAGGTGATGTAGTGGTAGTATGTAATGTATGTGAACTACTAGATGGATTTCCTACGGGATTGTTCTGAGTCCCGGTTGATTTCTGTGGGGTATAAGGGTGGTAAGGGATACCCCCTTCGTTTATTTCTATATTACTGTGACTCTATTCTCTAGTATGGACTGAACTATTTTCAAAGACAGAAGATCTAAAATCTACTTTATACTTCTTGCCACTACATATACATCCAAGTTCTTCAAAATCACTCTCAAACTCTTGTGACATTACACTTTCTTAGCTTATTGGTTTGAGAACATATCCATTACTCCTTTTCCATGTAATAACATCTTAATGGATAAATTTAAAGAGTTCAGGTACTTACCATGATATCCTTTGAAGAAGTACCGCTCAGCTTCGTTGAAGCTCTTTCTGTGATCAACTGCAAACTCTGCGACGAATCCTTCCAGCAAAATTGCAAGCCAGAATTCCACTGTCCGTGAAATGGGATTATCTATGCTCTTCACAGTCTGAATCAGCTCTGGTGTCTAGATAATGTTCCTTTTCTTCTTGAAGATATTCTTATCAGTCAACTTTGATAACTAGTCATACAACGCGTTTGCATAGGTCGCAAAACAATATCTCATGCAGGTCTGTGAAGATGTGTTTTTGTAACCAGTCCTCCATACTAAGCCTAGGACTATTGTTTTCTTTCGTAGCAAATTATTTTTCCTTAGACCCAACCCACTGGTTGAGTTCTTCTTTCGTAGGATGCCAACAGAACATTAGCTCTTCAATGTGTTCAAAGATGGAAACAGAACCATTTGTTGATTCAGTGGATAGACCCGGGTTTACTCGTATACATATACCAACAATACCCCTAGCTCACTGGCCCTTTCGGCGGTAGACCATAGAATGGCCTGAAGTCTCACCCAAATTGATCTTATGGGTTGGCCGAAGACTCAAATGTCCTCAATCAGGTTCTGTAGCATCCTAGTGTCTCACAACTCTTCTTAGCCAGTGGGATCTCTCAGCGAGGCACTGTTCTCTCTTAGTCGCTGGTTCTGATAGGGGAAGGACTCTATCGCATCGCAGCCTCTAGGAAAATGCGCAACTTTCCCCTATACTCACCTCGTATCCTACGATATCTCACACCGCAGCTTCCCTGACAGTTCGATATCGCCTTTTTTTACTGCGATATCTTCTAGAGTAAGACTCAATGTGAATCTCAAGGTCCAAAGGCTTTCTCCATATGTAGAATAACTCTTTCAACCCTTGGTAGGGTGCTAAACAACCTTACTGAAACTTCCACAGTTCAACACACTTAACATCAACTATACTCAACTTGTTGAATAAGTATACGGGAATCACTTAACACTGTAACTATTACTATCATGAATCAAGTACTGATAACTCATATATAGAATACTTGATACATTCAACTTGTATGTAAACCTCTATGCTACTGTAACTGAAAAATAGCATACATACATTAACTATAAGCAAAGTTCATGTAATGAATGATAGATAGCAATAAGTAAACACAAACACATGAATCAATTGCACAACACACTTATTTTACGTGGTTCACTTCCAGGGTAGAAGCTACATCCACGGGAACTGGTTTATATATTATATCTTGAAAGAGTAAACATAGTTCCACTGCAAGCTCATATGCAGCTAGAGATCTTCTGGGAAAATTCATGCACACAGCCGAGAGCCCTTCTCTCTAGATCTCTTCTCTTCTATATTGCCTTCTTACAATATACTCTTCCTCTCTCTTCCTCTCAATCCCTGCGGATTGTTACATTCAGGCTCTATGATCCAACTACTGGTTACAGTAAGATAACTACAGATTGAATATAGAACCAGAGCTCGATTGTCTATGAGATAACAGACCAATTGACTCTCTAATTGTCTGACTAGCTAACGTTTCACTATACAAAATACACGCTTTTATAGACGGCCCGAAGGTCTCCCAACAGTAACCCAAAACCCTAACTTGTGACAATCCATGTATCTATACTTTAAGCTGCCGCTTTCCGTCACACCACAGCTTCCTGCAGTCTTCCGTTCTTCTCGACGCTGATCGTACGTACCGACACCACTTCCTCGGTCACTCCCCTTCTGTCCTTTGTCTTCAATACCTCATCCCATTGCTCCTTTTCTCTTTATGAGGGTAGTTGAGCCCTCCTGGCTTCTCCACTACCTTTAGTGCGGTGGTTGAGCTCTCTTTTCTTGGCCGCTCAGGTACTGTTTCCTCTTGACTTTCCTATCCCGATATAGCAGCTTTTCCTATAGCTGCGGGACCCTACTCCAACAAGGAATTCGAATACCTAAGGATATCATTTGAATTCAATGAGTGAGTCTAGCTTAACCGACTATAAGCCATTGGTTCACACTCTATTAACCACTTGACCAAAACCCTAATTGACTCACCAAACCCTAACTAAATTCGGAGAGTAATAAATGACTAAATCTCAACTAAAAGAGATGAAACACATGTCATAGCGAGCCAACCATCAAGTGCTAGTGCTTCAATGACTTCAATGAACCTCGATGAGGTTAACTGAAGCTGAATGGATCATCAAAAGTTGGTAGAGGTGCCCCTATTGACTCCAGATCATTAAATAATAATAAATAATCATTAAATAATATATTTAATGAGAGGAGGCACCTTAACTAACTGTTTGAACTGATTACAACCACCGGTTATCAATTAGGTTCATTAATATCACTCAGATCACTCTTGGAGTGCTCCAGTTAGCCTCCTTGACTATAGGTAGGCATGGGTTTAACTGGATGATGTCAATTAATGCTCCACTGATGTCAATTAATGTCAATTATACTTAGGATAGTGGTTTAACTAGGAAAATTTGACCAAAAAGAGTGTGTATGGTGGTAAATGTCTCCAACACATATCCATTGAATAAAGGAGTCCCATGATCTAGGGAGACCATTAAAGGTGGTCATCTCAACCTCTACATTCTCTACTTCTTCATCTACTGCTTCCAGTTGTTCCTTTATCTGAGAGACCCTTGTAAAGTAAGACTGGATGGTCTTAGCATTATGGATCTTTACATTCTTCAGTTGGTTTCTCATAGTCATCTTTCGTTTTATGTTCTTCCCTTCAAACAATTTGGTTGGGGCGTCAAACATAGCCTTAGGTGTCTTTAGGGAGGAAAACTATGGTATGAGGTGATCCTTGATTGAATCAGCAATTATCCTCTTTGCCATAGCCAATTTATTCTTATGTAAGGCCTTAGCCTCATCTCCCTCTAGAACTAGAACCTCCTCATTGATATAGGAGTCCAACTCATTTTCTTCCAGGACCAGGGAGATCCTATACTTCCAAGCTTGGAAGTTATCAGCTCCCTCAAGCTTTTCATTAAGCTTGGTATGATAAGACATCTTTAACTGAGAACCTCAAATGAAAATACAAAATATTTAGATCTTACCAGGTTCTCATGTCGGATTTGGATTTGAAACTGAAACTTGTAGAGCTAGTTCAAGAGAAGATTAGGGTTTTGCTTTTCCAAATTTATATTCAACCAAATGCTTTGAATTTGATCCCTAACTTCGATTTTAGGGAGGAGATCAATCCATGCCTCGGCTCACTGAAAAATTCCTCTTCTGTGAAAAGCCCTAATTTTCAGCAGTAGTGTCGGGTCCAAAACTGAAAAACCTCAGAATTGGATTCTGCTTCCACAGAAAGATGCGCCCTAGGGAGGAGAGTTATTCCTCCTTAATTTTTCTGAAAATCTATCGTGACAGATCCACAAAGTAGGAATCCCTAGTTCCCGCAGCTGCACAGTGTCTTCTTCTCAGGTTAGCTCTGATTCCATGTTAGTTTTTATCAATCAAGCTAGCATTATGTTAGGATCTTTAACTCAGAAAACACCAAGTACAACAATCAAACACAAGATACAATGAACGTAGTGTTTTTCCTTGGGGAAACCATAAATGGAGAAAATCCTGTAACTTCCTCAGAGATAGAATCAACACCAAAAGTAAAACCACAAAAGAGTAAGATGATCTCTTGACAGCAGTAACCTCTTTCTTCTTTGTCCCAGTGTCTTTCTCTTCCTCAGCTATGCGCTACAACTGAGTGTAAGTGAGTGCGTACTAAATAGAGAGGCTAGCTCTCTATTTATAATAATTATCAACATGACGAAAATGCTACTAGGGCCGACCTCTGTAGGAGAGTCTAATAACCCTAGTGCCCCAGAACTGCGGGGAATTTGACCCTTAGACAATCAAAGGGTTACCCACAATAACTTGACATGACTTGTTTACATTATAGATACTTTCGATCAAAACATCAGGGAATGACATGACTCAATTATATTACAAATACATCCCAGAATAAACATCGGGTTACAATACATAATAAATATAAGTGAATAGATTCCAAATTTACATATTCATCAACACTTGCTTGACATAGCTCAAGGTTCTCTTGCTGAAACTGGATTCTTGTTATCCTCCTATCAGATATATCCCCAATCATGTTCCTAACTACCTCAATAACCTTTTGTTCCCATTTAGGACTAGGATTGGGAGTAGAGACTATATTTGGATATGGTGCATTGTGAAATTCATCTTCATTTTCATCAACTAATTCAACTCAGTCCTTTGCTTCCGATTCTTAATATGAAACACTAATGAAAACATTATCATATGTAAAAGGAGTAAGAATGGTTTTACCTCCCTATCAAATGGAAATTGAGAATGTAAAGGATCCAAGTATGGTAGAAAGTGTGAGAACTCATATGCCTTGGAGACATGGTTTGCAACACCCTTCGCTATAGTCTTCCCAGTTGATATATCTAAGATATTCACTCATTCAAGACCAAATGCCCCTCTCTTTGGTGGGCCAGCATGTATCATATGGTATACAAATAAAAAATTTGCAGCTAAAGATGGAACATAGAGTACACGATTGACAACTTCATGCTTTAATTTGATAGAACCCTTCCCTTCAGCTCAAACTTGAGTGTCATAACACATGTGAGTACTCAGAGCATCAGTGAGTTTAAATGAAGAGAATGATTCTCTATATGCAATCATATGATTTGAAGTTCCTGAATAAATGAGGAAGGCATGTGATATTTAACATATATCCTTCGGTTCATGGAATATCTCATCATGATCTTTAGTCTTTTATCCATAACCATCCTTCCTTGCACATTATGGAAGAACGATGCTAATTTTCTCTAAGAAAAAGGCCATATGATCAATAGTCCTCTTCATGCATGAGCTTTTTGGATGAAATCATCTCATATTGTAGGAAAATTTTGTCTTATCTTTTCCCTTCTTCTTGTCTTTCCTCAAACCTAAGGGCTCATATTCCTTCTTGATTTTATCCTTCTGCATAGGAGGGTCAAACTTTCTCTTCTCTTTATTTTTCTTTTCCTTTGTATTTGTAGGCTTGAGTGCTCCAAAAAAAAATTGATATTTGGGGGATCTCATAGATGCCATCTCAACAAGTTTATCATACTCATTGGTTAAGGACTCAATGAATGCATTTAAGGTGTTGGAATATAATAAACCCACTCATAAAATAATTAATCACTATTTGATTAATTTCCTACCCACTAGCTTAGATAGTTGTCATCCACTTGCACCTTAGAGTCAACACTTTCCATCTATATCCTAGGAATGATTTATTTGTGATTCTGGGTTGATCTTGACCACTTTATGGCCATCTATAATTGGTAACTACACTTTACAATAGATTCTTCTTTATTCTTCTTTATCTGCTTTCTCCTACTTTTCTGTGGATAAGGTAAAGCTAGTCAACTAGGAAACTGGTAGCTTTTGTTTCCAACCCATCCTCCATTATTTTCTCTCCATATTGTAGGATTAGAAAGTCTTTCCTTCACTCATCATCACTCGCACATGCTATTACTAATTCATGAGGTGCTTGGTAGATTGGGAAAGTGCTTTAGCCAACTATGGTGTTTATCATAATTAGTAAGCCTGCTTTATGAGCTAGCTTGAGTTGTCTTCTAACAACTCTATTTTCCCTTATAACGAAGTATTACCTATGTAATAATATCAATTATCATTTATTGATCATTCATTAATGTTTGTTCATTAATTCTTCTTATTCTCTCCTTATTCTAATTCTCTACAATTCTATGTGAGGTTAATTATGTGCCTATATCCTTAGCCTATTTATGAAATTCCTTATGCCATCAAGGCTTTAGAATTTCTACATGGTATCATATCTAATGTTTTCAAAGTTATACATGGTATTAGAGCTACGGATATCAAAGCTCTACATGACATTAGATCTTTGAGATTTCATTAATTAATCCTCATTCTTAGATTTGTAGGTTTATTTTGTAGGTTCAACTTCAAATGGATTCAAGATTACCAGTTCCTCTTATTTCTCCATTCACAAGCTATTCAGAATCGAAATTGAAGATGATTTCATATCTAAAGAGACAAGGTATCTATGAGATATCTGTTGGAGCTAGAGAAGATTCTTGTGAAGAGCCAAGTGACTGGTTGAATGATTGTGATAAGGCAATTGGAGCTATTTTTCTAGCTATCTCTCCAAGAATGTGCTACCTTATTGATTCTGCTGAATACCCAAAGGATCTCTGGACAACATTGGATAGAGTTTTGGGGAAGGGAAATGAGGATCCTTCTAGATATGTGGAGAGTGCCTCTATCTCCTCATTTATTTCTCTCTCTCAAGATGTCTCAGCTTCTACAGTCTCTAATGAATTTGATCATGAAGAAGAATTTTCTCATACAGTTTTTGTTGCTACTACTCTCTTTGCTTCGAATGCTTCCTCCTTCAATCAAGAAGCAAATATTGAAGAGCCATATTTTTATGTGTCTATTGAAGTAGAAGATCTTGATTCATATTCTTATGATGTTGTTTATGAAAAAGATGTGACTAATGGAGCTGCTATTCCTATTGATGATTGACTCACACATTCAATGTTCTCTATGTCTTCTATCATGGATTCTAAGATCCATATGCCAGACCTCTCACACTTTTTTCATGCCTCTATTATTGATGGTGCGCAACCCAATGAATTCCAGGATGTTTTCTTAGCCAACTAAAGTTCTTTTAGTGTATTACCATTTTCCATACTTGATCCCATATGCTTATGCATCTCGTCCTTTGTTCTTGGCACTTATTCTCAGAGCCTCCTTGAATATTTTGAACATCACTATATTTCCTCCTTACATTCTTCTACCATAGAGGATTTCTTACCAATATATTTCCATGATTCTACTATTGTGCTTATATGTTATCTATTGGATTATTTGGAAGCTATACCAACCCATCGATCCCATGCATTCACACTCTTTGATCCTATTCCTTCTTTATGTTCCTACATGATCACTTGCACACATCCTCTCTATGTAAATTAAGATGGAGACATTCTACATTTGCTGGACAATTATTTCACCTATATGGAGCTCATTTCATATCTATTAGTTTGAATTTAAAGTCATCTCATGATCTTGGAGCTGATTACAAGTCTTAATATCCTTCAGTATTCTCTTCAAATCATTGGATCTTAGTTGTTCTACATGGTCCTAGTTTCCATCTTGTAGCTATCCTTGATCCAGGTGAGCAGATTTATCTTCTTCCCAAGAAGAATATTCCTCTAGACATCATCATTTAGTTTGGAGCAGCAGCAACATCAGCAATTCAACATTTTTTGGTATTTCTTTTCATGTCCTTTCTTGAGGGAGGATTTTCCCCTTGAGGTTTTTCCTCTTTCCTCATTTCTTTGGACAAGATAATTTGTAAAAGGGTGACCATAGATTTATTGTTGGGCCCCATACACATATATATATCTAATTATTTTAGGGATATCATCATAAATGCAGGATTAAAGGGGGTGTTGGAATATAATAAACCCACTCATAAAATAATCAATCATTATTTGATTAATTTCCTACCCACTAGCTTAGATAGTTGGCATCCACTTGCACCTTAGAGTCAACACTTGACATCTATATCCTAGGAATGATTTATTTCTGATTTTGGACTGACCTTGACCACTTTATGGCCATCCAAAATTGGTAACTTTTCTTTACAACAGATTCTACTTTATTCTGCTTTATCTGCTTTATCCTGCTTTTTTGTGGATAAGGTAAAGCTAGTCAACTAGGAAACTGGCATCTTTTTCTGCCAACCCATCCTCCATTATTTTCTCTCCCTATTCTAGTATTATCAAGTCCTTCATTCAATCATCATTACTCACACATGCTATTACTAATTCGTGAGGTGCTTGGTAGATTTGGAAAGTGCTTTAGCCAACTATGGGGTTTATCATAAATAGTAATCCTGCTTTTTGAGCTAGTTTGAGTTGTCTTATAGAAACTCTATTTTCCTTTATAAGGATGTATCACCTATGTAATAATATCAATTATCATTTATTGATCATTCATTAATGTGTGTTCATTAATTATTCTTATTCTCTCCTTATGCTAATTCTCTACAATTCTATGTGAGGTTAATTGTGTGCCTAGATCCGTAGCCTATTTATGAAATTTCTTATGCCATAAATAATTTATAATTTCTACATAAGGTAGGTATCTTCCCATTTATAATTGAGATATTTCCAGTATCGAAGGTAGATACAAACACAAATTAGTATGCTCGTAGCTTCGAAAGGATAGAAATAATTAGTTGGTCATCTCTCTTCTCTTCTCTGCATTTCTTCAATTGAAGCATAATATGTTTAAACTTAGTGAATAATTCATTTATGGTCTCAAAATTTCTAGGATTGAGAGAGATCACTTCATTCACCAACTGGTAAACTCTCATAGCATCTTGCTTATTGAAGAGTTTGGGAATTGTTTCCCACACTTGTTTGGGAGTATTCAATTTGCTGAGATGGAAAAAAAGATTGTTTGAAATGGAGAGGTAGAGGAAACCATAAGCTTCATCACTATTTTTCCAATATTTGTACTTCTCTACGGTTGCATTAGGCTATAGATCCATGCCCATGGTGACATTCTAGAGTCCCTTGGAGCAAAATATTATCTTTGTGTCCTCTTTCCATTGATGGTAGTTGAAATGAGAGATAACATTAGAAGTAGACGAGTCCATTTTCTAGCTGTAGTGAATGCAAATGGATATTTTGAGATACTTGTAGGAACACAAAACAAACAAAATAAGGTCAAACAAAATCCATAGGGATAGAATTCTCTAGACAAAATACATAGGGATCAAGCCAATAATTTCAATATTTATGTGGAAAAGTATGTGGTTCTAGTGCAGTTTTGGAATCTTTTTGAGCAATTTGTCTCAATCTTCATCAAAGATCCATCAGAAAATCTATAGAAGAGTTTTATTCTCCTCCCATGGCTCTAATACCATAAAAAATTGAGGCACAAAAATCTTATAACTAATGCAAAAGTTACTACAGATTCATATAGATCAATTCACTCAATGAATGCAGAAAACTACGCAAAATGTTTGCAACAGTAATATTATAATCATTAATTTAGAAGATACATTACAATATGCTAAAATGGCATTAATATCCAAACAATTTGAATCCTATAGAGATCATTCAAATTGAATGCATGAGATTGGCTTACTTGTTAGTTTACACCACTCTACACATTAGTTAATCACTTAACTACAACATAATTGACTCTAACAGACTAGGAGTGTCATAATTTATGAGCTAGAGCAATATTCACACTCAAATTGTTTGACAACATGTGCAAGAGAACAACAAAAGAGACAGAAAATAGTTGGAATAAAACATGTGAATGGTGCTAATAACTGGTCATATTGTTATTGTACATTTTGTAGATGTTATAGTACACATTTATAATACATTGGGGAACATTTGTGAGCCCTTGGAGCTCATGTGAATGCATACAAGTTTCAAGATAGGATTTGACTCCTAAACCACCCTAGGTTGACTAATAGGCTCCCAAACCTAGTCAAATAGTCATGAAACCATGTGTGAACATGTGTGAATAGGTAAGAATCATGCCCGATTCATAAATGTTGGAAGGAAATCATGGGAGAGCACATGGCTGAGTGGAGGAATCTACAGGAGGAAAATAAATGCCTATGAGACCACAAAAAGACACATTCACACACACTAGTACCCCTAGTCAAATATGAAAGTGGTTTTAAATTAATGGATAGTATCAAATTTCAATATGTTCAAACTAAAGCACCTCAACTTCATTTAATGAGCCAGAATCACCTATTTAACAAGTATTGATTAGTATAACCTAACTTAGACCATAGAACATAAGAAAAAGGAAAATGATTATGTATCCTAGGTAGATCATTAAGGTAATGAGGTATACTATTTATCTAACACCCCCCCTTAATCCTAAATTATTATAACTTATTAAAAATGGTTTATTAAGGCCTTGGAAACTAAGGCAGAAGTCACCTTTAACAACAAAATGTTATTAATCCATGTAACCGAGGTAAGGAGGAAAACCTGACAGGACAAAACCTCACCTCAAAAATGGATATGATAGAGATGAATAAAAAGGTATTCAACATTTTATATTATTCACTTGAATGACTTGAAAGAATAACTTCTTGGTGATGGACTTGGTGAATATGTCATGTATGCCAAGATCATGCATCAATGCATCAAAGTGTTGTAAACAAAGATCATGTGGAGAGTCCCTTTGATGGTCATTATTAGATGATGGGGGGGAATCATAAGAATTTATTTTTATGAAATAATAATCTGATATAATATCATAAAAAACCATGGAAAATATATATCTACAAAATCTTTCCCAAATAACATCAAAAAATTCAACAAAATCTGCATCATGTGTAGCTTCCATATCATGAATAAAACCATGAATATTCTTCCCATTTTGATGAAGCACATTCATAAATCCATAAAAAATATCATGAGGCTCTGAAATTTAAGAATATATGCCATAAAAATAATAAAAAATAATAGGTATTGTGTCTCCAACATAAGAGAATTGGTACATAGAGAGAGAAGAGTGAGCAACTAGATCACAATTGCAATTGAGGGAACCTAGAATGTTTGGAGACTTGAGATTTGAACCATGGGTGGTAAAAGAAAGTATATAAATATGGAAAAAAATTTGCATGAAGTAAAATGATATGTCTATCAAACCAATTAAATACATAGAATAGATAACATTAACATATACAAGAGACATAGCATTGGAAACTAGGCAATTTTCATAATTTCCAACTAGTGAACTTGAGGTTTGTTGGGTTTTTTGGTCATGATATGGTTGGGGAAATGAGTAAATGAATGTAATAGGATATGTATAATCCTACATATCTCATTTATAATCAGAATGGGATCTATATTATTGTATTGGGAAATATTTTTTAGAAGACATGTTTGAAACTAGCAAAAAATGAGTAGTTTTGGGAGCAAGCTTTGATGAACTGATTGAAGTTTCTTCCAATGAAGGGATGGAGTATTCATATTTGGATATATAAAAAGGTAAATAATAAATATAGCCATAATAAATAGGTATATCATAAATTTATTTTACCCATGCACTCAATGCATGCTCAGGCTTACCACTTCCTTGCTTGCACTCTTATCTTCTTGCAAAATATGGAAGATCAATATGGTTCTCCTCAAGGAGTTTTGGTCATAATGTCCATATTATTTATGAAGAATGATATTTCAAGATATGAAAATATTAAATAAACATATTTGGTTATATATTTCTTGTTTCTCCTCCTAGATCTCGAACTCCCAGCAATAGAACTGCAGCTTTCTGAACTTGACTGCTTCTTCTCTTTCTATTTTTGGTTCAAATATTTCTTCTTTCCTTTGGATTGATTTGGTACACCAGAAACAAGGTATTGTTACTTGTATTTCATAATACATATTTGTATGATATTTTCCTTCTCATGAGTCAAAGACTCCATGAAAGGATGGACAATAATACTCAGGCACTAACTTAGAAAGGATGGACAAGATAAGATGATATTATTCATTCTCTATGCCACACTATTTTAAATGAAGTAATGTCACTTTAAAATTAGTAAAGAAATATTCAATGGTCTCATAGTGAGATGGGATCAAGGAGATTAGCTCATTCTCAAGATGATGGACCCTCATTTCATTTGTCTTCCCAAATAGAGACTCAAGATTGAGCCAAACTTCATTGTGTGTGCCAAGAATTACAACATGAAGGAGGAGATCCATCGAAGTGCTGAGACAGATCATACAAAATGCTTCATCAAGTCTATTAAAATACTTAGCTTTATCCATAGCAGAATTTGAGTCAAGTTCATTCCCCATGGTGACCCTAAGAGGCCCTTGGACCTCAACCAGATGACCACATCGGCCTTCCATTCAAAATAATTAAATGGATTAATGAATTATCAAGTTTTATCCATTATTATTGCACAACCCATGACAAAAAAAAAATTAAACCTATAAGGAAAACACTCAAATTTTCTAGAAATATGCCCTAAACAGCAACTCAAACCTCACAAGATTTGTTTGTAGCTCCAACTAGCTCTGATACCATGTGAGAGTTTTCTTCTCAGTGAGATCTAGTAGCTAGAGGAATATTCACACTTAATGTGTTTGAAAAAATGTGCAAGAGAACTGTTAGAATAATCAAACCCATAGTTACCCATATTTTACATTAATTAATCACTTTTATCTTATTTCTACATTCCTAGATTCCTCACTATGCTAGTTGGATTCCACTTGCATCTAGAAGTAAACACATTCTAATACTGGGTCATCGAGATATTTTGAATCATCCTTGAAACATTTATAGTAACTCTTCTTCTTTTTAGAATAGTAAAAGCACAATTCTTCTTTTTTCTGAAAGATGTCTTGCTTTACAACAGTAACTACCTTGTTTTTTTCCTTCACCATCCTCCTTCCTTTTCTCCATAAAAAGGCATGATATTAAATCCTTCCATCACTTATCATCTGTAATATCTGATTCCTCCATTTCGTGAGCATATTCCTATATTTGGAAAGTGTTTTATGCACCTATGGGGGATTTGACTAGTTTTAGTAAGCCTTCTTTTTTACCAATTTAAATAGAATCCTTATGATTTATAATATATGATATAATTATATATTTGGACAGAATATTAATTTATTAGGATTTATTATGTACACTTATTCAATATAGTATTTTGTTATGCTCCAATTTCAGTCTCCTTTTGTGTGAATTTTGCATGTTGGATTAGCAATTTTGTGAGTGTAATTGTTCTACTGCTTGGATTCAATTTACACATGGTATTAGAGCCTTTGTAGATATATTTATATGCTTCCATATTTATATTTCATGTTCAACATCATTGAATGGGAGCGTATTCTGCTGACTGGAGGGTGCAATTGTTGAGATATGGACCAATCCCAAAGGATCATCTTGAATCCATTCAATTTATTTGAATGGAAAGATGAGATGTATATATTTTTGAGAGATAAAATTATCTACAATATTACCATGGAAATTGAGGCAAATCCCAATGCAACCGCATGGAAAATTAAATGGCACAACAGGAGGGATGAGGCCTACGGTCTTTTGTGTTTGAGCATTTCAATAGACCTCCTCTTTCATATTGATGCATTGACATAAAATAATGAGGTTTGGGATAATATTGAAGATATTTTTGGAAATATATATGATATGAGAGGAAATCAAATCGAGAATGAATTGATCTCCTTGAGTCCCAGTAGATTCGAATCATTCAACTCTACCTTTCCAAGTTTAAGGCAGTCGTTTTGTAGCTAAAACAGTGTGGAATCAAAAAGAAGGATGAGAAACTAGTATTGACCATACTCTAAAATATTTGTACTAACTAATTAGTGCTTGTTTCAACCTTCCATGCCACCAAATTGACATATTGAACCTAGAAGATGCCTAAGCTTGTTCAGTTCATGGAATCCCTCACCCAGGAGCAAGATAAATTGGTAATGATGGGAACCATCAAACGTTCTAAAGACAAATATTTGGTTACTGGAGGTTCTAGGGTGAATTCAAATGGAAAGAATAAATCCAAAAAATACACTTGAGAAAAAGAGAGACAAGGAAAAGTGTGAACAGGATCCCTCAGGATCCAAGAAGAACTTTCAGAAGAAGAATAAAAAAGGAGAAATGAGCGAGTGTACATACTACAGTAAGGGCTATCATCCTGAGAGCTCTTGTATGAAAAGGTAAATTGACATGTTGACTAAAATCCTAGAGAATAACAACATCTACCTTCTTGAGTGCGCAAGAAATAAGGAAGGAAGATCAAATTCAGAAGACAAGCAAAGAGTACATTCCTTGGTTGCTATCACCTCAATCTCACCTAGATTCATCATTGATTATGGAGCTTCCAAATAGATCATTTAGATAAGGGATACTTTCTCCTCTCTTCACATTTTAGAAGGTCGAAAAACTATTTTGGGATATGACTCTCTTACTGACAATATGGGGAAGGGTAGGATTGATCTTGACCATGGTTTTTTCAAAGATATGTTGTATGTTCAAGGTCTTGCCTCTGATCTCTTGTCATTGTGTCAGATGAATCAAACTGAGTCTTCAAAGAAAGTGATCTCCTCCCCCAATGAAGTTGAAATCTTAGATATTTCAAATGGTAAAGTATTAGGAAAAGGTGTTGTGGATCACACTTCGAAGGTATATAGGTTTTCCCATTTTCTACCCTACTCAAACCCCGCTGCTCTTCTCACTCATGCTAATGAAGCAAGAAATCTTTGGAATGAGAGATTTGGCCATCTTAGCTATACGTATAGTTCTTATTTGAGTGACAAATATATGGTCATAGGGTTACCACAGATCAATATTTCTAAGGGAGTCTGTCAAGGTTGCATCCTAGGAAAACACCTAGAGAATAAATATGAGAGAGCTAGTTATGATAGAGCCTCTACACCCCTTGAGTTAATCCACAATGAATTTCTGTTCCATTATCTCATATTTCCATGATTCTAGCAAAATATTCACTCACATTCATATATTATTTTTCTAGGTATTGTTGGGTCTACTTCCTAAAGCACAAGTTTGAATTTTTTGACCTCTTAAAGATCTTTTGAGCCTTGGTTGAGAACCAGTCTGTGAGGAAACTCAAGATCTTCAGATCCAATAATGGTGGAGAATATGTCCATTCTGAGTTCATCCATTGTTTTGAAGATCTAGGTATCCATATTCATCATTCTATTCCTTACACATCACATCAAAATGGTGTTGTTGAGAGAAAGAACAAATCACTTAAGGAGATGGAAACTTGCATGATGGAAGCTAAACATTTTCCACCAAAGATTTGGGATGAAGCTATAAGCTATGAATATTATATCTAGAACAGGGTGCCACATAAGCAATTTATGGAATCACTCCTTTTGAATCTTGGAGTGGGCACAAGCCAGATGTGACCCATTTTAGGATTTTTGGCTCAAAGTCTTGGGGTAGAATTCCAACTAAAAAGAGGAAGGATTTGAATCCCCAAAGCCAAAAGTGCCTATTTGTTGGGTATTTTGAAGGTTTAAAAGGGTACAATATGATCATCTTGATCACTAACAAATATTTAATTGAAATAAGTGTTCAATTTGAAGAAGATCCATTAGTAGCAGTTGAAGTTTGAGAGTCCTCTTCATCGCCACAACCACTGATTGTAAGTGAAGAGACTAATGAGTTTGTTGATTCTGATATGTATGGTAATTATGCTTGAATTGAATATCCTAACATTCCTACAAGATCAAAATGGGAAGCAACAACCATTCATAAAGCTGGGGAACTAGTTGGGAATCCTAGTGACACTAGGAGGACTAGATCTCAATTTGAGAGTGCCCTCTGTGTGAAAGATACACTCTTTGCTGAGAAGTGTTATCTAATGGTTTAATATGATCCTAATATATATGAATACGAATCATATCATCCAATATGGAAAACATCCATCAAGGAATAATTCAACTCGCTCCAGAAAAACAACACATGGGAACTAGTTGATCTCCCCCCAGGGAGAAAGCTAGTAAAGTGTAAGTGGGTTTATAAAACTAAATTTTTTGTTGATGGTCACCTTTGAAATATAAGGAAATATTGGTAGATAATGGATACTTATAATTTCATGGTATTCATTACAATGGTAACTTTTTACTAGTGGCAAAGATGGATTCCATAAGGATAGCTTTAGCCATTGCAACTTCAAGGAAAGGGAAAGTACATCACATGGATGTGAAGTTTGATTTTATAAATGGAGATCTCAATGAAGATATTTATATGCAGCAACTTTAAGGTTTTGTGTCTAATCCATATTTAGTGTTCAGGCTAAAGAAATCATTGTATGGGGTTTAGAAGGCCCCCGGGGCTTGGTATGCCAAGATTGATGGCTTTCTGTTTTCACTAAATTTTGTTCAATGCAAGTCTGATCTGAATGTATATTTGAAGCTAATTCATGGTTCTATAATGATTCGTTAGAGGAAATTTCAATTTAAAATGGGATTTCAAAAAATAATACAAAATTACATGTCATCATGTATTAGCCATTCAAAATTCTTTAAAATTCAAAAAGGGAGTGTTGGGGCTAAATATGCACTATATAATACAACACTTTATTTTTCAACCCAAGAAGGTAGCTTGTGAGATTCAAACACATTATATGCATGATTAAGGCCTATCTAATCTAATCTACTCCAAGATGGCTTACTCTAATATAGGGATTATTCAAAATGCTTAATAATAATATTTCTAATCTATCAAATCTTAAACTTATTCAAATGTGAAATCCTAACACTAACTAAATACTCTCACATCTTAGACCTATAAAACATTAGAATCCTAATTACATGAATGAAAATAATCTTTAAACTAAATTAAAAAATAGTTCTAATACTGAAGCATAAAATAAGAACTATCTAACATAATTCAGAAATTTAAATAAACACAAAACTATTTATCAACACAGAAAACATAATAGGTTACAAAAAGTGAACTAGGATTAAATGACGCAAAAAATAGAGTCAATTGCAGAAAGCAAACACATGAAATTGACGTATAGTTTAACACTTCAAAATCTCTTATTACCTTAATAAATTCTTAAGAAGTTTTAATACTATTATAAAGCTTAGTGATTCATGTTAAAAATGGGCAGTTTCTGTGATGAAAACTATTTCAAACTAACTTGTTTTTTTAAACTAAAACAGAATAAATATAATTTGCAGAATAAATACGATTAATTTTTAAAGACAGAAGTGAATTATCTTGAATATTAAACCATAATGAAAATGAATTCCATATATATGTTCTATAATTTAAAAGAAAATCTAATTAAGTTTGATTTATTTGGAACCAAGTTTTACAGAATCAATGTATGACTTTCAAAACTTAAAATTTGAATCTACAGCAAAAACAAATCAGACCTACAATACTATGTATTTAAAATAATTAAATTGATCTATCCTAACATCCAAGCTCGATTCTAGACTAACAATACTATTCACATTATTCCAACAACATTAAATAATAAAATTCAGTCATATACAAATCTGATTCCTAAAGTTATTTGATTAAACAAAATTCTTATTTCTAGTGAAAACAAAAAACAATTAGTTAATATAACTATAAAACTTAAAGTTACAGAGGAAGGGCTTATGGTCTATGTTGGTGGATCCTTGCCAGCAAGACCACAATTCCTTATGGGATTTGCAGAATAAGAGATTTAAGCTACAAACATATAAAAGAAAAATATAAAAAACACAACCTAGATCATATTATGATCTACAAAATTATCTGTGTATTATAAAACATCGTAACTCTATCACATTCAGAAAAACCAGAAATTAGCAACGAAATCCTTCAATTAATTGTTCATTGTATTCTACATACATATAAATCATCATCCCTGTCTACATACACGCTACTCTCTCTCCCTCTCTATTACATTTTCGATCTATGTCTCTCTTATATAGCTTGAAGGCTGAGATAACCACTTATGGTTTTATAGTAACAAACTCGATCTACTATTTAATGATACAATTGTTTAATCCCTTAATTAATGGCTAATGAGATATGCTTTGGTTTGCTATCGAATAGAAAATCTTCATCTCTATGGCACGTAGTGCCTAGAGATGAAGATTGCATTAACCGTACATGAGTCATCAACAAGATTGAAGATGGATAAACTCAGATTTGTTTGTGCAATATGGCCATGTATGGAGAAGCTTCATAATGGCTAGCTGTTGTTGAATGCTAACATGTGCTGTAGAAATGTAATCAGTCACAAATCCTTCAAGAAATGACATTTAAACATTAAATCAAAGGAAATTAATGAATTATCATACCTTAATAACTTGGTGAATATTTGGGTGAATATGTGAAAATGTAGAAGGATTTGTGGGATAAAAGGATCAAATGAAGAGATCAAAGGTGTATATGGAGGATGTAAAGAGGTACAAAAGAGTGTAAATTTGGTGAGCCAACATACTCCCACACTTTAGTATTTGCATGTCATCATGCAAACATGTCTTTCCCAAAATTTAAAAAAAAATTCAAAACTGATTTCCAGCCTTGTTGACAAAATCAATGGTATCTAATTCTTCACTGTCCTGTTTCCTAGAAAATCTCTCTCCCACACCTATATGTTTTCATGTCCCATGAAAACAAACCAAATAGAGTCTTCAAAATTTCAAAACTAAGTTTTAATATCACTAACAAGGATTTTTATTCTAACATCTTGGCAATTACAGAAGGAATGGCTAAAGTGGTCGAAACTTCAGGTATATGTTCATCATAAGGTTCTTATGCAAGTGAATGATCATTAGGAGACCCATAATCAAAATATTGAGGGATAAACAATTTAGGACCATATTCAACATGGCCATATTTTGGAACAGGAAGATATTCATGCATGGGTTCATAACCAAAATCAGGAAGAATGAATTTGGAAGGGTCAGCATGTACAAAATAAAATTCCTGAGGAGGCAATGGAGGAAGTGGGCCTAGTGTATTCTTCTCAGGAAGACTTGGCCCTCAATGAGGGGATTCTTCCAAATCAACAAAAATAGATGGCTTTGTACTGAGGGCCTGATTAGAGGGATTAATGAACTTTTTTTCATGCTTCTGGTGGTTTGACGCTGCATTGGTTATTCTGCGACATTAGGGCTTAAAAACTGAGGTCATTTCTTTTTGGATTTTCGTAATACAGAGGAGAAAAGTTCAATGAGGGATGGTTCTGGCTCTAAATTAGGGACGAATACTAATTCACGACCTTCAAACTGAGGAGAAACGAGAATGGGTGGAGAATGAGGGTTTGTAGATGAAGGAAGAACCTGAATTCTTTCCACAAAATTTTCCCAATTATCCTTTCGAGGATGCAGTTCATCTTCAATGAGAATTTTTACCAACCCGTGATGATAAAGACTATTATAAGGGTTACCAAAATGCTTTTGAACCCTTCTTGACATCTTAGCTAAACTCTTGTATAGGAAATAAGAGAAAACAATTTCTAGTTCTGCTTCAAAATCCACAAGTAGGAAAATAGGGTAATTTAGGGTGGTGACATACCTTCCTTCGTAGGTCAAATACTTCTGAAACACAGAGTACATTACGCCATTCAGCTTGCATCCAGTCTCAAGGAGAACCCTTCTTCAAGTTTGTAGACTGATGTTCTAATTTTTAAAACCTGGTACAAAATGTGGGCTTTATGGGTTTATTCTTAAACTAGATCTCCCCTCGATGAGGTAGACCAATGGCATGGGAAACTATTTTCTCCAAAACCACCATGATAAAATCGCCAATATGCACGACTTTCCCATCAAATTCCTTGGCAAAATTCAGTGTAATGTCATCATCATGCCCATAAAATTTCTGGAAAAATTGATACCATACGCCTTCAAATCTTTCCTTGCATGCATTGAATTCAAGAAAACCTTCTAATAAATAAACAGAACTCGGCTGATGGAATCCAACTCCCTTCTGCCCCATGATTTTCTTTGCAGTTATAACTTGGACAGAAATCATAAGATGAAACAGAAACTGGGAAAATGGTAAGGATTATTGAGTAGGCATAGAAAAAGTGTTCAAGAGAGTTCTTTGATACTTCTAATGATGTGGGTATAACGGTAATTCACAAGCCTCGTACTTAACAATCATTCAAATGTATGGCACATAGAAAAGTTTATAAAAATTTTGAACTGTCAGTCTAATGATGAAATGTTGTGTAGGAAAGTATGAAGGAATAAATCAAATGTTGCATGGATAGGAGAACATAATCATATATTTTGAAAGTGATAAGATCTTAATCTCTAGGCACTTCATGCCATACAGATGAAGATTCATTTATAAGGTATAAGGATGGTTATCAAATGATGACAGACAGAGGTAAGATAAAATCGAAAAATCATGATGGCAACTAAAGGCAAGATGAAGATGATAAGCAATAGTATGGGATAAATCATATGAGGGCATGGGTTTTGCAAGTATGTAGGTATAATTCATGCTAAAATTTCCTTAAATTTAATGCAAAAACATATTTGAAAGAAAGGACTACTACCTTAGATTGATGTTACATTAAAGGACGAAGTTCTTCAAAAATACTTTGGATGTCGAAAGTTTCTACTGCATGTTGTCATTTCTATGATAGAATGGAGTTTCTGCGACAAAATGGAGTTTTTGTGACAAGGCTCTCTTTCTTTGATTCCAAATATTGTGCTGTTATAAAACTGAGAAATTTATTCTAATACTATGTTGAATGTTACTAGATTTCTGTAAAAAGGAAATAGACTACTCTGTATCCAAAATGAAGGCTACAACCACTGAAAACTATCCACAATCATAGAGTTTGAAGAACTCCAAGGTCTTCATCCATGTCCTTCCTTTGTGCAATTCTACCTATGTGAATAAATTTGTTGATGTCAAACATAGATAGAAATTATTGTATTACCAACTGATGAGGAGATTTTTTAACCAATGCGAGATATTCCACCCTTAATGCTAATGGAAATCAAGGCACTTGGTACATCATAGTAGTCATGAATAGATTTGTGGGAGTCAAATGAACTGTAGAATTCTCTTGCCAAGAAACATTAATGAATTTGCTTTGCCAATGAAAATGATTCCTATCATTGAGGCATGTAGGCCCCAGGGTACCTAAAAATGTCTCAAGCGTCAGACCTAGAATTTTTTTTGGAGTCGATGGGTTGAAACTTGTTGAAAGGAGAGCCTTAATAAATCTCCCATCATCTAGCTAAGAAGAGAACAAAAGAATTTTTTTTAAAAATTAAGTATCACCAACAAATTTGTTATGGATCCTAGCTAGCCAGTCACTTGGTTTTCTAGCTAGACCCTTGCTAGACTGTGCCAGAAAACTAGTTTCTACAGTGGAGCATTATTTTTATTTTATTTTTTATTCCCTACACTACCCTATACTACTAGAATTAGAAGTATTCTTTCAAGTGTATGAGTACTTCCAGTGTAACCACTTATGAATCAGTATTTTTAAAATATTCTTGTTGACATAATGCATATGAACAAATACCATGACATGAGGAACCAACCTCCCATATGATCTAGTTTTCAAAAATTGCTGAAGAGTAAAAGGATGGAACTGAAAAACTGATTCAGTCCATGACTTAATAAATTCTTGACTAGCTTGTATTTCTTCTTTAGTATCCTTAATTTCTAATCCAAGTTGATATTCTTCCTTTGGTACCAGGAAAGTAAGAAATTCTGTAATTTTAGGTTCTAGTTGTTGTTCTTCTTCAGCTGCTTTCCTTGATTCTTGAGCTCCCTTAATAGATAAGAAATGAGAAATGTATAGATCAGGATGTTCATGTTTATTAATCTTCTTCCCAGTTTGGAAGATGGATTCTTCTCAAGATATGGACCTAATGATGCAACAAGGACTAAAGAATCCCTTTGTAGTAGTAATCCCTTCTCTACTCAACAAATTTTTTGAACATCCTTAAACTTGAACTGGTTCAAATGTCATGCTTCACAGGTGGGTTAGTAACATTGTTCTTACATCACCCAAATGTTTTTAAAGTTCAAATTTTAAAACCATTTGTAGAAAAATCATGCATGCAAAAAATCAAATGCATTCATTACAAAAATGTAAAATTAACTCAGAAGCAAAGGAACTAAAATTAAATGTTGTGAGTGTAAAACTGGCCCAATATTTAGATAATCTAATATGCAATCAAAATTTAAAATGAAAGCAATCCAAATTTATGCTATGAAACCATAAACATCCCTACTTGGAAGAAATCCTACTATTTGCTAAAGAAAGAGCAATCTTGCATACTATTAAAAGGAAAAACACACTTGCATCAAAAGTAACTGCATGAAACGAAAAATTTTCCAAAACATATATGATCAAAATTAACTATGTGAGAGTAAACTATCTACATTTGCAGAAACGGAAACATACTCTAAATAAATCAAACAAACTTGTGCAAAAAAGGAAAAACAAGATTTTGGGGTAACCCACTATAGTGGATGCGCAGGTTCTTACCTTTCATCTTACAGTTCTCTCCTTCCCCTTCTTTTGTGATATAAAAAAAACCTATCTAGAATCTAATCCCTTTAGTACCTCCCTGGAAATGGTGCTTGAATGTCGGCACTAAATATTCACTATCTAATACAACACTTAATTTGCCAACCCGGGAAGGTAGCTTGTGAGATGTAAACACTGTATATGCACGATTAAGGCCTATCTAATATAATATACTCTAAGATGGCTTACTCTAATCTAGGGATTATTCAAAATGATTAATAATAATATTTCTAATCTATCAACCCTCAAACTTATTTAAATGTGAAATCCTAACACTAACTAAATACTCTCACATCTAAGACCCATAAAACATTAGAATCCTAATTACAGGAATGAAAATACTCTTTAAACTAACTTCAAAAATCAATTCTAATAATAAACCATAAACTAAGAACTATATAACATAATCCAGAAATTTAAATAAACAAAACTATTTATAAACATAGAAAACAGAATAGGTTAGAGAAAGTGAACTAGGATTAAATGACATAGAAAATACAGTAAGTTGCAGAAAGAAAACTCATTAAATTGATGTATCATTTAACACTTTAAAATATCTTATTACGTTAATATATTTTTAAGAATTCATAGTACTATTATAAAGCTTACTGATTCATCTTAAAAATGAGTTGCTTCTATGATCAAAACTATTTCAAACTAAATTGTTTTGTGAAACTAAAACATAATAAATGTAATTAGCAGAATAAATACAATTAATCTTTAAAGAGAGAACTGAATTATCTTGAAGCTTAAACCATAATGAAAATGAATGTCATCTATATGTTCTATAATTTAAAAGAAAATATAATTAAGTTTGTTTTGTTGGGAACCAATTTTTACAGAATCAATGTATGACTTTCAAACTTAAAATTTGAATCTACAGCAAAAACAAATCAAACCTACAATACTATGTATTTAAAATAGTTAGATTTATTTATCCTAACATCCGAACTAGGTTCTAGACTAACAATACTATGCACATTATTCCAACAACGGTAAATAATAAACTTCAGTCATATACAAATCTTATTCCTAAAGTTATTTGATTAAACACAATTCTTATTTCTACTGAAAACAAAAAACAATTAGTTAATCTAACTATAAAACTTAAAGGTACATGGGAAGGAATTATGGTCCATGTTGGTGGATCCTTGCCAATGAGACCACAAGTCCTTCATTTACAGACTAAGATATTTAAGTTATAGACATATAAAAGAAAAATATTAAAAACATGAACTGGATCATATTATGATCTACACAATTAAATGTGTATTATAAAACATCATAACTCTGTCACATTCAGAAAAAACCAGTAGTTAGCAATGCAATTCTTCTATTAATTGTTCATTTCATTCGGCATACATATACATCATCATCCATGTCTACATACATGCCACTCTCTCTCTCGATTACATTTTCGATCTATGCCTGTCTTATATAGCTCAATTGCTGAGATAACCACTTTCGGTTTTACAGTAACAAACTTGATCTACCATTTAATGATACAACTGTTTAATCCCTTAATTAATTTCTAACAAGATATGCTTTGGTTTACTTTCGAATAGAAAATATTCATCTCTATGGCACGTAGTGCCTTTATATGAAGATTGCATTAATCGTACATGAGTCATCAACGAGATTGAAGATGGATAAACTCGGATTTGTTTGAGCAAGATGGCCACATATGGAGAAGCTTCATAATGACTAACTATTGTTGAATGCTAACGTGTGCTGTATAAATTAAAGTATGAATCAGAAATGTAATTAGTCACAAATCCTTCAAGAAATGACATTTAAACATTAAACCAAAGGAATTTAATGAATTATCATACCTTAATAACTTGCTAAATATTTTGGTGAATATGTGAAAATGTAGAAGGATTTGTGGGATAAAAGGATCAAATGAAGAGATCAAAGGTGTATATGGAGGATTTAAAGAGGTACAAAAGAGTGCCAATTTGGAGAGCTAACAGGGAGCACCTCTTAAACAATTTTTTAATATAAATTTGGGGATAGGTATCATTAAAAAAAAACTACATTTTTTTGTTCGTATTTTCGACATATCGCCCTGTGTTTTTACTCAATTTTTGATCGAGAGAGCTCGTTGGATGTGGAATTAAATTCCACATCCAATGAGTACCCACTTGGCATACTTTTGATGGGCCCCTCCACCCCAAAAACAAGAAATATCTAAATAAACGTGATGATGATGTCATCATCACATTTTTCTGGTATTTATTGTCTTTGGGGTACTGGGGCTCATCAAAAGTATGCCAAGTGGGTACCTGTTGGATGCAAAATTTAATTCCACATCCAATGAGCTCTCCCGATCAAAATTTGAGTAAAATGATAGGGAGATATGTCGAAAATACAAACAAAAAAAGTAGTTTTTTCTTTTCTTCCTCCAAAATTAATAAATATTATTTTATTATTTTAACTATTATTTTATTAATTTTCCTTAAGAGGCCCATTTTGAGTTGAAATTTCCTCTAATGACTATTTAATATGTGGACAAACTATTGATTACATGAAGTTCATTGAAAGATATTTCCTCCTTGAAGGATGCAATGAATCATGCAATTTCCATGATAGATTTGGGATTGTTGAGCCAATTCTTGGGTCTCGTAATTAATCAATCCCAACATGGAATCAAAGTTCATCAGTCCAAGTGTACTTCAGATTTTCTAAACAAGTTTAGCATGAAAGATTGCAAATGAAGAAAGACTCCTTTCCTTTCAGGAGTTAAGCTTGAGAAAGCAAGTTCTTATCCTTTCATAAATAACACATTGTATACATAGTTGATTGGGTGTTTGCATTATATTACACATACTCAACCTGAATTATCTTACGTAGTTAGTGTGGATTTAATATACATGGATAAACATCATGAGATCCATTGGAAAGAATCCAAGAGGATCCTAAACATTGTTCAAGGAACAAGGACTCATGGGATTTTCTACAAAGCAAAATCTAACTTAGAGCTAGTTGGATTTACTAACAGTGATTGGGAAGGTGACAGCATAGATCGAAAGACTACTTCAGGGTATGTTTTCATGTTTGATAATGTTACAATTTTCTGGTCAAGTAAGAAGCAAAGTTCCATAGCACTCTCTCCTACAAAGGAAGAGTATAGATGAGTTGTGAATGCAACTACTCAATGTTTGTGGTTGCAGGGGATACTTGGAGAATGTGGGTTTGAATCAGATACTTCCACCATCGTCTCTTATGACAATCAAAGCACTGGTCAAATCTTCATTGATCTACTTCAAATACAATGAACCAAACATATTGAGATCCATATGCACTATATTAGGGATCTTGTGCATGATGGTACCATTGCTCTACCCTACTACGCATCTTTAGAGCAAGTAGCATACATCTTCACCAAGGTGTTTAGTGAGAAGACCTTTAGGAATCTCAAATCACCACTGGGGATTTTTTATCATGTAGTGAAGTATGATTGATAAAAATATTTACAAAAATTTTGTTTCCTTTCCATGTTTAAGGGAGTATTTTCTCCACTGGGTTTTTGCCTCTTTCCTTGGTTGTATGGACATGCAGTATGTAAAGGGTGACTAAGCCTTGTTTCCAAGGCCTATATTTTCTAATATTTACTCATAAAATCAGGATTAATGGGGGATATTAGAATAATAAAACCCATATTACCCATATTTGACATTAATTAATCATTTTTGTATGATTCCTAGATTCCTCACTATGCTACTTGGCTTCCACTAGCACCTAGAAGTCAACACATTCTAAAAATGGGTCATG
This sequence comes from Pseudotsuga menziesii, assembly GCA_001517045.1. Classification (NCBI taxonomy): domain Eukaryota; kingdom Viridiplantae; phylum Streptophyta; class Pinopsida; order Pinales; family Pinaceae; genus Pseudotsuga; species Pseudotsuga menziesii. The sequence goes on along the minus strand of LPNX010476513.1, from coordinate 650,763 downwards.
GATCACTTTGGAATCATCCCACAAACATTTTTAGCAAATCTGGTTTTATTCTAGAATATTAAAAGTTCATTTATGATTTTTTTGAAAGCTTCCTCTCGTTACAACCGTTTTAATGCAAAAGGGAAAAGCTAGTCTAGGAGTAACTGCCTTGTTTTTTTACTTCACCATCCTCCTTCCTTTTCTCCATCCAAAACCATGGATTTGGTCTCTTTCCATCACTCATTAGCTGGAATATCTGATTCAACCAATTTGTAAGCAACTTACTAGATATGTAAAGTGTTTTATGCACCTATGGGGGATTTGACTAGTTTTAGTAAGCCTATTTTTTGACCAATTCGAATAGCATCCTTATGATTTCAAATATTTGATGTAATTATATATTTGGAAATCCTATTACTTGACAAGATTGGCTGATATACACTTATTCAGTACCTGATTTTTTTATGCTCCAATTTCAGTCTCTTTTTGTGTGAATTTTGCACGTTTGATTAGCAATTTTGTGAATGTAATTGTTCTACTGCATGGGTTCAATTTCCACTAGAACATCAAAAGAGAAAAAAAATAGTTGTAATAACAAATGTGAATGGTGATAATAAATGATCATATTATTATTGTACATCTTGTAGATTTTATAGTACACATTTATAATACATTGGTGAAAATTCGTGAGCCCTTGGAGCCCATGTGAATGCATACAAGTGTCCGGCTAGAATTTTACCCCTAAAGTTGACCAATAGGATCCTGAACCCAAGAAAAAAGTCACAAAACCATGTGTGAATAGGTAATAATCATGCTTGGGTCATAAATGTGGGAAGGCAAGCATGGGAGAGTGCATGGGTTAGTGGAGGAATCTCTAGGATGAAAATAAATGCCAAGGAGTCCACAAAAAGCCACATTCACACATAGTAATGGCCCTAGTCAAATTTGGAAGTGGTTTGAAATTAATGTATAGTCTGAAATGTCTGGATGTTCAAACTAGAGCACCTCAACTGAATTTAATGAGCCAAAATCACCTATTTGACTAGTATTGATCTGCATAACCTAATTTAGACCATAGCACATAAGCACACAACAAATGGTTATGTCTCCTAGGTAGATTATTAAGGTGCTAAAGTAGATTATTTCTCTAATACGGAGGCATTTTAAACTAAGTATAAGGGATTCGTAACTCAACTGCATTCCAATAAGTAGGTGGGGGGACCTTTCTGACTTTAATTAGCTAAGCATAACGGAAATGAATGACCAAAAATAGTGGAGGGTGCCTTTACGTCTTTAGTTAACTGAATTTGGTCCATGAATTTAGGTGAAGGAACCTTTTTTCATGTCCCAAATTTTTTATTAGATCACAATGGCCTAATCACATTTTCCATATTCATGAGAGTCTGTCAAATTGATGCTAATGTTCAAATAATTGCCAAGGAGGAAAATTACTAGTATCCTAGGTTGGGGATGAAAGCCTTGGGATTTGGAGAAAGAGGGAAAATAAATTATGTTTGAGAATTATAATGGTATACATATTTAATAAAGTATCTAAATATATAAATACAAGAGAAAATAAAAGTGGCAATTGATCATGAATACACATGGAGAATGTGGGACCCACACAAGTTAGATTTTCTATACCACATGGCATCCTCCTCTTTTAATTTCAAATATATAAGAATCCCAAGGATCATGGGATGAGTTGGAAGGTCAATATAGTTGGAATGAATCAATTTAGGTCGAATTGGATTTGAAGAGTAACTCCCACGGAAGAGGAAGAATAATTTTGGAGCTAGTGAGACACTTGGACTGGATTCCCTAGCTCTATGACAACAATGATGAATATGCTATGACACCTAAGAAAAAAATAATATATGAAGGATGACATATGACATATCTAACATGTCAGGTTGAAATAAGGAATCCAAAAGGGCTCTCATGTGAGTTGGAGAAGCTTAATGGGTTCCTACTCAAATTGAGGGAAGATGGAAGGATAAGAAAGGGAGGACACATGGAAAATATTGAGCCCACACCTAAAGTCGAATTGGATATATTTTGTGGATGGGTTGGTAACCTTATAAGGATAAGTTTGTTTATGAAATACATGAATAAACCAAGAGAAGAGATTTTTTTCATTTGATAAATTGCCATTGGTGAATTGTGAGAGCTAGTGGACGACTAGTTTTCTTGCATTATCCAATTTCGAGGGTGAAAGATTCCCATACAAGTTGGTGTTTGGATATTCCACTCAGGTATTTCTTGGAGATTTAGAGGAGTTGTATTTTTAGGTTTAAGCTGTTGATGTATTTGTAACTTCAGAATGTATTCATCTATGTATCTTATGTATTGTAACCCGATGTTTATTCCGGGATGTATCTATAATGTAATTGTGTCATATTGTCATGCCCCGATGTTTCAATTAGGAGGATCAATAATGTAAGAAAGTAATGTCAATCCATTTTGGGTAACCCTCTGATTGTCTAAGGGTTAGAGTCCCTGTAGTTCCAGGGCACTAGGGTTATTAGACTCTCCTAGTAGAGGTCGGCCATGGTAGGGTTTCAGTCATGTCGAGATTAGTATAAATAGAGAACTAGAGTCTCTATTTATCACAAAAATCATACACACTCAAGTGTAGCGCATATTTGAGGAAGGAGAAGACACTGGGGCTAGATAAGAAGAAGGTTACTGCTGTCGGGAGATCACTTATTTTTTTGGTGCTGATTTTATCTCTGAGGAAGTTGCAGGGTTTTCTCCATTTATGGTTTCCCCAAGGAAAAACACTATGTTCATTTTCTCTTGTGTTTGATTGTTGTACTTTTTATTCTCTCAGTTAAAGGTCCTAATAATGCTAGCTTAATGTTGAAAAAATAACATGGTATCAGAGCTAACCTGAGAAGAAGACACTGTGCAGCTGCAGGAACTAGGGTTTCCTAGTTTGTGGATATTCCTCCACATATTTTCAGCAAAAGTAAGTTGGAATAACTCTCCTCCTTATGGCACATCTTTTTGTTGAAGCAGAATCCAATTCTGAGGTTTTTCAGTTTTGGACCCGACATTACTATCGAAAATTAGGGCTTTTCACAGAAGAGGAATTTTTCAGTGAGCCCATGCTTGGATTGATCTCCTCCCAAAAATTGAAGTTAGGGACAAATTTCAAGGCATTTGGGTGGATAGATCTCCAGAAAAACAAAACCCTAATTTGCTCCTATTCTAGTACTGCGGGATTTCAGCTCCAAATCCAAATCTGACATCTTGACCTGGTAAGATCTAAATCTTTTGTATTTCCATTTGATGTTCTTAGTTTAAGATGTATCCTCATACCAAGCTTGATGAAAAGCTTGGGGGGGTTGATAGCTTCCGAGCATGGAAGTATAGGGATCTTCCTAGTCCTGGAAGAGAATGAATTAGACTGCTACATCATGAGGAGGTTCCAGTTCCAGAGGGAGATGAGGAAAAGGCCTTACATAAGAAGAAGATGGTTATGGAAAAGAGGATCATTGTTGATTCTATCAAGGATCACCTTATACCTCAGGTCTCCTCTCTCAAGAAACCTAAAGCTATGTTTGATGCCCTAACAAAATTGTTTGAAGGGAAGAACATAAACCAGAAGATGACTCTGAGCAATCAACTGAATAATGTGAAGATTAAGAATGCAGAGACCATCCAGTCTTACTTCACAAGGGTTTCTCATATCAAGGAACAATTAGAAGCTGTAGATGAAGAAGTGGAGAATGCAGATATTGTGATGACAACACTGAATGGCCTTCCTAGGTCATGGGATTCTTTCATCAAAGGAATCTATGCCAAAAAGAAGTTAGTCAAATTCAGCAGACTATGGGAATAATTTTCGCAAGAAGAAGCACAGATAGCAGCTCGAGAAGAGAACATGGGAAGTGAATACCAAGCTCTCACAGTTCACTCCAAGAAAGGAAGAAGAAGATCTCATTACTCCAAAGGTAAGGATCCTCATCATAGAGATAACATTAGAAGGGACCTATCAAAATTGAGATGTTATACATGTGATGAAAGACTACACTTTACAAAATATTGTCCTAAGAACAAGGTTCACTCTCATAAGAACAAGGAGAACAAAAGAAGACATCATGCTCATGTTACAGAGGATGATGAACCCTCCAAGAAAAGAACCAGATATGAAAGTGAAGATTATTCAATCAAGGATGAATATGTTCTGATCTATGCTCTCACAGGTAACATTACTCATGGAAGTGATGATTGGCTTATAGGAAGTGGGGCTTCCAAACATATGAATGGATTCAAGGAATTTTTTATGAGACTATCAAAACATGAATCACCTCACAAGGTGAAGCTAGGACATGAATACCAATATCCAATAAAAGGTAGTGGGGAATGTTCATATAAATTAGACTTTGGAAAGTCTCTAACAATGAAGGAAGTATTGTTTGTGCAAGAACTCAAGAAGAACCTTCTCTCCATATAAGCATTGGATGCAAAAGGAATGAGGGTTGCATTCATAGATGGTCAAGTCATCATGTGGCCAAGAGGAAAGACTATCGATGATGCAGTGGTGATTGGAGAACAAGAAGGAGGTTTGTACAAATTGAAGGTCAATCTAGAACAAGCATTGGTCCATGACAAAATAGAGCCAAGTGAACTTTCGCATAGAAGGATTGCGCATGTGCATTACAGAGCACTACCTATTGCAAGCAAAGCTATTGAAGGTATTCCAGAATTCCAAGCAAAACATGATGGGGTCTGCAAGGGATGTGTGAAAGGAAAGAATACGAAGAAGAAATTTCCTAGTAGCGAAATCAAAGCCAAAGAAATCCTACAAATCATCCACTCTGATGTATGTGTTCCTATGTCATCAAACTCACTAAGTGGGTATGCATATTATGTTTCTTTTATTGATGATTTTTCTAGGAAGACATGGGTTTACTTCATGAAGAAAAAAGACGAAGTGTTCATAAAATTCAAGGAATTCAAAGCCTTGATCGAGAACCACGCTGAAAGGAAAATCAAGAATTTTCGATCAGATAATGGCAGAGAATTAACTTCGAATGAATTCAAAGAGCTATGCAAAGAATCGGGGATTAAGAGGGAGTTGTCCACTCCTTATAATCCACAACAGAACGGGATTGTGGAACAGAAGAACGGAACTATCATGGAAGCTACAAGAGCCATGCTTCATGATCAAGATCTTCCTATGCATCTTTGGGCTGAAGCTGCCATAACAGCGGTGTATGTACAGAACTGTACTCCACATAGAGTACTCGAGAATAAGAATCCTGAATACGTATTCTCTAACAAGAAACCAGATGTTATCCATCTCAGAATATTCAACTATCTTGTGTACATACACATTCCAAAGGAGAAAAGGACAAAATTAGATCCTTCAGGAAAGAAGGGTATATTTGTGGGATACTCTGAAAGCTCGAAGGCTTACAGAATCTATTTCCTAGGATACAAGAATATTGACATCAGCAGGGATGTGACATTTGATGAAGACACATCTTACAAAAAATCCAGAAAGATACCTGCTGAAGAACCAGAAGAAGCAGAAGCACCCAGAATTTATGATACAACCATGAATGAAGAAATTGAATAAGAAGATCGAGAATTTCAAGAACCACAAATACCTATAGATCCACCTCTGGATAAGAATCCTCATAAGAGGAAACCTTCTTGGGTACAAGAACTTATCCAAGGTGTGGAAAAATATGGGGCTCCAGAAGAGAATCACAGAGAAAGAAAGAGGACCAGATCCTACACTGGGTATGTAGCTTTAATATGTGATTTCATTGATAAAGAACCTTCCAGTTATGAATAAGCAGTATAATGGAAAGAATTGAAGGATTGTATGATTGAAGAATATCAATCGATCATGAAGAATGATGTTTGGGATGTTGTCCCAAGACCATAAGGGAAGTCAGTTGTAACTTTGGAATGGATCTACAAGATCAAGCATGCTGCAGACAATAGCATTGAAAAGTATAAGGCAATATTTTTGGCTCAAGGTTTCTCTCAGAAAGTAGGAATAGACTATAAAGAATCCTTTACACCTGTAGCCAGATACACTTCCATCAGATCAGTACTTGCTCTGGCTGCAGTGATGAAATGGAAGATACACCAGATGGATGTCAAGGTTGCTTTCTTGAATGGTGTAGTAGAAGAGGAAGTGTATGTATAACAACCACTTGGTTTTGAGAAACATGATAGAGACTCTCATGTATGCATATTGAAGAAATCCATGTATAGTTTGAAACAGGCACCCAAGTCCTGGTATGATAGAATTGACAACTTTCTATCCAATTTGAGCTTTACCAAGAGTAAAGCAGATTCCAACCTTTACTACAAGGTTGAAGGTGGAAACCTAGTGATGCTTCTACTATATGTAAATGATATATTTGTGATAGGTACGGATGGGTTGATTGCTGATACAAAGAGAAAGCTTGCTGCTAAGTTCAAAATGAAGGACTTGAGGATGATGCATTACTTTCTAGGTATGGAGGTGTGGCAAAGTATAGATGGATTCTTCCTTGGAGAAGGGAAGTATGCAGTAGAGATCCTAAAGAGGTTTGGGATGATGGACTGCAAGGTTATGGACACACCTATGGCATCGAACTTGAAGCTATTGAATGCTGCTTCATCAGAGTCAGTTGATGCTATGATGTATCATCAGATGATTGGGTCATTGATGTACCTAACAAACACGAGACCAGATATTTGATTTGCTATGAACACCTTGAGCTAGTTCCTAATAGATCCGAGACATGTTCACTTGATTGTTGCAAAGCATATTTTGAGGTACCTGAAGGGCACAATTGATTATGGGCTCAAGTATGATGCGAATCAAAACATTAACTTGGAGGGTTATGTTGATTCAGATTGGGCAGGAAGTTCCATTGATAGGAAGACCACTTCAGGGTGTTGCTTCAGTATGGGATTAGGTGTGATCTCTTGGTTTAGCAGGAACAAATCCTTTGTGGCACTGAGTATAGCTGAAGAAAAATATGTTGTAGCTTGTTCAGCTAGTTGTGAGGCATTATGGCTATGGAAGATACTGTCTGATATATTTGATCTCCAGTTGGATACTACTTGCATACATTGTGACAACTAGAGTTGCATGAAGTTGTGAGAGAATCCAGTGTTCCATGACATGTCAAAGCATATCAAGATCAAGTATCACTTAATCAAGGATATGGTGTAAAGGGGAGTAGTGAAGATCCAATATATTGTGACAGAGGAACAAATATCAAATGTATTGATGAAGCCATTGGCTAGGCTGAAATTCGATTACTTCCAAGAGAAGATTGATGTTCTCCATATTGAGGTTTCCTCCAAGAGAAAATGATGAGACCCATAGCCATTCTGGCATGGTGAGAGGATTGGTTCCTTCCATGGTCAGATGTAAGGGATGAGCCATTCTATCATGGTGAGAGTATTGGTTCCTTCCATGTCAGATATGAGTGATGGCCATTCTGTCAAGTAGGATAGATGTAAGGGGAACTGCCATTGTAGGAATGGAGGCACCTGGTCAATTACCAGGAAAACTTAATCTAGGACTAAGAATAAATTTTGATGTCATAGGGGGATGTTTTCCCACTTGATCAGATGTAAGGGCCAAACCATTATGTCATGGTTAAAGGATTAAGTTCCTCCCATGTCAGATGTGAGTGTTGGCCATTCTATCGAGTAGGACAGATGTAAGGGAAACTACCATTCTCTAGGAGAATGGAGGCACCTGGTAAGTTACTAGGTAGCTCAGTCAAGGACTGGGGACTTTTTTGATATGATTGCTAGGATATGTTCCCTCATGATCAGATATGAGTGCAATCCCTTTCATCATTGTGGTAGGATGTGTTCCATCCTAGATGAATGTAAGTGCAGAGCCTTTCCTCGATCATGTGTTGATAAGATATAAGTGCTAATCCTTTATTCGATCATGTTTTGATTAGATATAAGTGTTGTTCCTTTCTTCGATCTTGTGTTGATCAGATGTAAGTGCAGTTCCTTTCTTCGATCATGTGTTGATCTAATGTAAGTGTAGTATCTATCTTCAATCATGTGTTGATCAGATATTAATGTTGAGCCTTTCTTCAATCATGTGTTGATCAGATGTAAGTGTTGGGCCTTTCTGATATGATTATAGGATTGGTTCCTACATGATTAGATGTGAGTGTTGGGCATGCCTTTCTGATGAGTAGGTCAGATGTAAGTGTTGGGCATGCCTTTCTGATGAGTAGGTCAGATGTAATTGTTGGGCATGCCTTTCTTCGATAATGTGTTGATCAGATGTAATTGTTGGGCATGCCTTTCTTCGATAATGTGTTGATCAGATGTAAGTGCAGTATCTATCTTCGATCATGTGTCGATCAGATATAAGTGCTGAAGAAGACCTACATGGAGGCTAGGCCTACAACCAGCATGAAAAAGGGCTGGCTCTGTAGAACTTCCTGTGATGAGAAGAATCATGAGATAGCACCTGTGATGTTCCAGATCCAGTGATGATGGCTAGTGATGATCTAGATCGAGTGATGATCCAAATCCAATGATGATGATCTAGCAATGATGATCCAGATTGAGTGATGGTCTAGATCCAGTGATGATGCCCAGTGATGATCCAGATCCAGTGATGATGTCCCATGATGATCCAGATCTGAAGATGAAGATGACTTGAAGATGAAGATGACTTAAAGACTCAGAAGACTTGATATGCAGATGATGAGATGATCTAGCTGATACAGAGAAGAAGACCAATCCTAAAAATTGTGTCGAAAGAATACCTTACTAGTTAAGAGGGATTGTTGATGTATTTGTAACTTCAGAATGTATTCATCTATGTATCTTATGTATTGTAACCCGATGTTTATTCTGAGATGTATCTGTAATGTAATTGAGTCATGTTGGCATGCCCCGATGTTCTAATTGAGAGGATCAATAATGTAAACAAATCATGTCAAGTCATTGTGGGTAACCCTCCAATTGTCTAAGGGTTAAAGTCTTTGCAGTTACGGGGCACTAGGTTTATTAAACTCTCCTAGTATAGGTCGACCCTGGTACGGTTTTAGTCATGTCAGGATTAGTATAAATAGAGAACTGGAGTCTCTATTTATCACACAACTCCTACACACTCAAGTGTAGTGCATAGTTGAGGAAGGAGAAGACACTGGGGCTAGATAAGAAGAAGGTTAGTACTGTTGGGAGATCACTTAGTGTTTTGGACTTTTACTGTTTTGGTGTTGATTCTATCTCTGAGGAAGTTGTAGGGTTTTCTCCATTTATGGTTTCCCCGAGGAAAAACACTGTGTTCATTATCTCTTGTGTTTAATTGTTGTACTTGTTATTATCTCAGTTAAATATCCTAATAATGCTATATTAATGTTGAAAAACTAACATAAGCTACATTTTAGGTTGTGGTTCCTTCTATTGCATCACTTTCTCTCAACCATTTCTAGTTTTTATGGCATATTCTTACTCATTGAGAGATTGTGCTTTGGGTGAGAAATTGATATCTTTCGGGAAGCTTATGAATACCCATTATTTTATGTTCTGATTTAAATTATATTTATTTCAATTTTATAATACTCTCATTTCTAAATAATGGAATAATTCATGTGAAAATGTCAATCAATGAAGAAATAGTGTGGTTTCCCCACTATCTTGTTGTGAACCAATGCAATGTTGATGGATTCAAATGGATAAGTAAAATAATGATGTTTTATGGATGAATGGACTATTATTTTTGTATTTAAAATTTCATAAGACTCTCATTTTTAAATACCAAAAATATTTCATGTGTAAATGTTAAACAATGAAGAAACATTGTCATTTCCCCACTACCTTGTTGTGAAACAATATAATGTTGATAGATTCGAATGGATGAGTAAAATAATGATGGTTTATGGATGTGTTATATGATTTTAATTTTCACTACATAATCATTTTGATTTATTTTTTTATGTTTCATAGCATTTGGAGAGGTTTTCCTATCATTTGCCCCCAAGGTTGAAACTAGTCTTTTTGCATCTGATTTAAGGGAGTTATATCAGACATTAAAAGATGTATGGTGATGCATATGAGTTAATATTTATGTAATTTACATTTACCATTATTCCATTGATAAATTAGAGTTGTCTTGAGTGCATTTGGGAAGCCATTTTCAGTCTTCATTGTGGGGGGATTAGAACCCCAAATTACTAGTCAAAGATACTACCTTGAACAGAATATTAAAAAAGTTTTCAAAAGTAATTGGAGGGTCATAAATTGTTCCTGAAAATCATATTCAATTCCTAATATAATTCATATACCTTATCATAATATTTTGGAGCATTTTCATCAATTTAGGGATCTAGACATCAAAACTAGTCAAGGGTCAAATTGGGGACAAAGTGAAAAATTGGTCATTTAATAAAAAATCTTAAAAAGAAGCATTGTAGTGGTATCATAACATGATATTTCCACCTGATTTGTTCTGATATTTAGGAGGAAAAGGATTCAGGGACTGCCATTATATTGTAGAAATTCTGACCAGCAATAGATTAATTTCACTCAAAACAAATTACAATTGATCATGCAAATTGTCAACAATAGAGACTGAAAATGGAGCTGTAACACAAAATTATATTAACTCAGTGTACAATAGACAAACCTGTAATAACATAGGCTTCTGAATAAATAGAATACATGAATAAATCGAATGCATGAGGAAGCATCCAAATCTAGCATAAAGCAGGCTTACCCAAAATAGGCAAATCCCCCATAGGTGTAAAAAGATGATCCCAAATCTGTCATGAGGCTCACGAATTGGCAAGGGCAGATGGGAAAGCCAATGAGTGGTGGAATGGCAGATCATACATGCTTTTGCATGGAGGAAAGAGTGGAGGAGGAAGAGGAAACAAAGCTGATTCACCTCACCTAGTCTTGCTTTCCTATGTTCCTTAAAACACTGAAAAAGCAGGGAATAAAGCAGAAAAAGTAGATAGGTGCCTACGAGGCTAGGAATAAAGTAGATTTGATTCCTAAGGATTTCCCAAGTGCTACATGAGTCAAAGATGGCAATTTTGACCTCTATGGATAGGCAATTAGCGACTTGCACATGGTGGGACTCATGGACTAGGAAAATAAGACAAAAATAAATGAATTAATGTCTAAGTGGGTAAATACTATGGGTTGATTATTCTAACACCCCCCCTTAATCCTGACTTTATGAGTAATAAATCAAAATATAGGGCCTAGCAACAAGGCTTAGTCACCCTTTTACATATTGCAAGTCCATATGAACCAAGGAAAGAGGCAAAACCAACTTGGGAAAATCCTCCCTTAAACATGGACTGTAAAACAAAATTGTAGAATCTTGTCTCCACTCAAGCTTTTACAGCATGATCAGCAATCCCCAGCAGTGATTTGAGATTGCTGAAGGTCTTCTCACAAAATGCTTTGGTGAAGATATCAGCTACTTGTTCTGAAGATGAACAGAAGAGTAGGTGAATGGTGCCATCATGCACAAGCTCCCTGATGTAGTGCATGTGAATCTCAATGTGTCTGGTTCTCTGCTTCTGAACTGGATCTTTGTATATTTGAATGGTACTCTGGTTATCATAGTAGATGGTAGTTGAGTACTCAGGTTCGAAACCACACTCTCCAAGTAAACCCTGCAACCATAAACACTGAGTTGCTGCATTGACAACTCCTCTGTACTTAGCTTCTGTAGATGAGAGTGCAATGGCACTCTGTTTCTTGCTTGACCAGCTGATTGGCCCTTCTGCAAGCATAAAAACATAACCTAAAGTGGACTTCCTGTCTGTGCTATCACCTGCCTAATCACTGTCAGTAAAACCAATTAACTCAAGATCAGAATTGGCTTTATAGAAAATCCCATGTGTCCTTGTTCCCTGAACAAAGCTAAGGATCCTCTTGGCTGCTTTCCAATGGATCTCATGGGGCTGATCCATGAATCTAGAAGCAACACTGACTGCATAACAAATATCATGTCGAGTATGTGTCAAATACAATAAACATCCAATCAACTGTCTATACAAAGTGTTGTTTACCATCGGTGGAGAATCATCTTCCTCCAGCTTCACTCCTGAAAGGAAAGGAGTTTTGCTTGCTTTGAAATCTTGCATTCTGAATTTGATCAGAAAATCAAAGGCATATTTGGACTGGTGCACCTTGATTCCAGCTTTGGTTTGAGCAATCTCAAGCCCCAGAAATTGACTTAAGAGCCCCAAATCTGTCATGGAGAAGGCTTGGTTCATAGCTCCTTTTAGAGAAGCAATCTCAACCTATGAGCTTCCTGTAATGAGGAGGTCATCAACATATAACACAATGATAATTAATGAACCATTAATTACCTTTAGATAGACATTCGAATCTGATTTGCACCGAACAAAATTCAGAGATAGCAAGAAGCTATCTATCTTGGCATACCAAGCCCTGGGGGCTTGCTTTAGCCCATACAATTACTTTCTCAACCTGCACACAAGAGAATGGTTAGTAGAAAAACCTTGGGGCTGCTACATATATATCTCCTCAGTGAGATCACCATTCAGAAAGGCACATTTTACATCCATATGATGTACCTCCCATTGCCTTGATGCTGCAATGGCTAGAGCTAGCAGGATTGAATCCATCTTTGCCACTGGGGAAAAAGTCTCATTGTAATCAATGCCATGAACCTATGAGTAGCCTTTATCTACCAATATAGACTTTTACTTCAGTGGTGAACCATCAGCAGCAAATTTGGTCTTATTGACCCACTTACACTGTACTAGTTTTCTCCCTGGAGGAAGATCCACTAGCTCCCATGTGTTGCTTTTCTGTAGCGAGCTGAAATCCTCATTCATGGAATATTGCCATATTGGATATCCTAATTCTTCTTCATATTTTTTAGGATTAGACTCCACCATCAAATAGAATTTTTCAGCAAACTCAGGATCCTTCATGCACAGACCACTCTCAAATTGAGATCTAGTCCTCCTTGCGTCATTGGGATCACCAACTAACTGTCCTGCTGCATGTAGTGTCTTGGCTGCCCATTTAGGCCTTGAGGGGATGTTTGGGTCTGCAATAAACTCATATCCATCAGAAAAATCAGAATCATCATGTTCAACAAACTCTTTACTTACTTCTTGAGGTTCAGGTGGGGAAGAGGCTTCACCAATTTCCACTTCTGCAAGGGGTTCTTCTTCAAACTGAACACACCTTTCAATGAAGGATTTGTTTCTGCTCAATTTTATCAACTTTTACCCTTTTGAATCTTTAGAGTATCGCACAAAAATAAACTCTTGGCTTTGGGGCTGCAAATCCTTCCTCTTCTCTATCGGGATTCTAGCCCATGCCTTTGAGCCAAAAATCCTGAAATGGGTCACATCTGGCTTGTGCCCACTCCATTCTTCAAAAGGAGTCATGCCATCCAACTGTTTGTGAGGCACCCTATTCTGAATATAGGCTGAAAATTTGATAGCTTTGGCCCAGTACTTTGGTGGCAAAGTTTTGGCCTCCATCATGCATGTTGCCATCTCTTTCAGTGATCTGTTCTTCCTCTCTGCAACACCATTTTGCTGTGGTGTGTAGGGGATAGAATGCTGCATCTGAATACGTGCATCTGCACAATAGTTAATTCCCTTCGAACAGTATGAGCACTTGTTCATTTCACCTTTGTTTTTCTTCTTCTGGGTATTTTTCTTGGGACCTTGTTGATCCTCTGGAGACTGCTTCTCAGGTGGATTTTTAGCTTTCTTCTTGCTTTTTGAATCCACCTTTGAATCTCCAGCAATCAAAGCTTGATCTTTGGATGGTTTGATGGTGGC